>JAWWMO010000043.1:20278550-20290433 GCA_035047845.1 Dendrocincla fuliginosa | reverse complement strand
GAAGGAAGGAATTCGGAAGGAAGGAATTCGGAAGGAAGGAATTCGGAAGGAAGGAAGGAAGGAAGGAAGGAAGGAAGGAAGGAAGGAAGGAAGGAAAAGAAAGAAGTGACATCTTACTTTTGCTTGGCTACTTCACAGAAAAAAAGGAACGAGAGATTTCAGTAATTAAGAATAAGATAAAAACACAGACTGTTAAAATCATAGAAAATGTTTGCTTCCTCACCCAGACCATCTGCAAGCAAGGGTTAGGCTGAAACTGTTAACCACTTATGTCCACTTCCTGTTATGTCAAAAGCTGCCGTACCTGTCAGAGGTATCTGATTAAAATATCAGTAAAGACAGCAGAGTGGAGCGACTCTACTTGATAAATGTTTGAAATTTGGCTCCATAACTGTCATGGGAGAGTTGAAAGCTTAAACAAAGTTATTAAAAATAGTCTCGCCATTGAGTCACAAGTTGCAGAAAGAACTCCCTTGCTTTCTAAACTCCTTGTCAGAGAAGGGTTTAGGTGCAGCTGAATCCTATCTTAGCCTCATACTCTCAGTGGTTTAAATTTAAGGAGTTAGATGTGTGAATAAATCACTTTGTCCTGCAAGTTTTAATAATGGCAAAAATGCATATCTTTATGTAAATATTTACTATGAAAAATTAACAGACAAGTGACCAGATGAAAGATTTTACTCAGAATTATTTACTACACAGTGTAAAAGCTAAAAATCTACTAGCAGGGTATTATATAACAAAGTAATATAGTGCACTGCAACAAAGCAATTATATTGAAGCAAGGAAGGTAGCAAAGGAAATAATCATTAAGTAGAGATTGATATAACTCACCATAGGAGCCAGCAGGCAGAACTCTCTTTATCTTAACCTCTGGGGAGTAACGATGGAGAGGAGACCCTGCTTCACGGGAGAAGCTCCATACTTCAAGGAAGTATGTGGAGGAGTCTGCCACATGAAAGTTGGACTGGACTTTTAAGTTAAAAAGTGATGTACTGGTAGTCATGGATTTACAGGCTAGCCAACTAGCTTATCTGTGAATAAGATATGCTTATAAGATAACTTATGATTTGCATGAATCATAAGTACCTCAGCATCAGGTTTTTTTTACTGACCACAGATCTTTTAATA
Organism: Dendrocincla fuliginosa; assembly: GCA_035047845.1. Lineage (NCBI taxonomy): Eukaryota > Metazoa > Chordata > Aves > Passeriformes > Dendrocolaptidae > Dendrocincla > Dendrocincla fuliginosa. The sequence goes on along the minus strand of JAWWMO010000043.1, from coordinate 20,289,302 downwards.
GACTTTTTCATTGAAGTATGTCTGCTTTGTAATTTAAGTATGTCTATGCATTCTCCAAAGAATGTAGCAATCTTCTTTATGAACAATTGCTCCAAGTGTAGAAAAACAGCTGCCAATCTCTAGAAAGTTTTTGGTTGTTTTTGTTTTTTTTTTTTTTTTTATTTTGTTTTGTTTTGATTTTATCTTTTTTATTTGTTTTTGTTAATTTTTTTGGTTGGTTTTTTTTTGATGTTGTTTTGTTTTTGCTGATTTTTGTTTTTTGGGGAGTGTTTTGTTTGTTTCAATTTTAAATATTTTACAATTAAAAATGAAAACAATAGTATTTTCTGACATTTTCAACTATTTTGTCTTTCTAATTTGTTGAGTATGTTGTTTTTTACTACTAAAACCTTACAGGCTTCTAAGCATGTGTATTATTCTACTTTTTTTAGATAAAAGCATCTGATATAACATTTCATATGCATATATGAAAACCGGATACAGAGAAAAAAAATATAAAAAAGTGAAAAGAAAATCAGTAGGTGCACATATACAAAAACACAGACATATGTACATTCAACACTCAAGAGTGCAAACTTTGAAAACTCTGTTTTTCCAAGGAACTGTGTCAGAAAGAGAAGGCATTGAAGTTGTTGAAGAGAGATTATCCCACTCCTGGTTCCTTTGAGAGGTAATAAACAATGTTTGTAGGCAAGTATGAAACTGAAGCCATTTTTTTGTAGCTATGACTCTTGTAGGTAGGACTCACTGAACCCATGACAGACTATAAGATGCTTTGGCAACCTGAAAGCCTTCAGTTGCCATGCAATTTTATCTAAAATGCTAGTTTGATTCTTCCCTAATGTTCTTTGGATGTGGTCTGGAAGCAATTGTATTTAATGAGTCTGATAATAGTGTTGAGTTTGAGTCATTGCCAAACCTACTCATTTTAATGTAAACAAAAGCACATGGTGTCTTTGTCAACATTTACTGAGAGATGTTACTTAAGACCTTGATTCCATAAAATATTGAAAGACATGAGCTTGAGTCTCAATCCATGTAAAACAGGAAAGAAGACCTGAATGATTGAAATCATTTACATATTTAAATGCTTTTCAGGATCAGAGCCAGCATGATTAGCATCGTGCATCGTTCTACAGATAATTTTGTATTTCCCATCTATACCTTCTTTTATTTTCCTACAAGACACATCTAGCTGTTTTATATTTCTCAGACTGATGAAGTTTCATAAATAAGGAAAGCCTCTTTCCAGGTCATTCAACTGGCAACATATTATTGCATGATTAGTCGTGAAAGCATTTTGTTTGTTTTTCTGAGCCGACTTTAAAAGCTCTCCTGACATTGACTTCTTTTCCAGAATAGTTTCTTTTCCCTCTGCCTCTCCTCTCCTCCCCATCCTTATGTCATTATGAATTAGAACAAAAAGACTTATAAAACAGTAAACACTGAATTTAATGCATCAAGTTATGCTATACAACTTGAAAGTATCTGATTTTCTAGCAAAAAGCCCCTCCACATCTACTTTTGTGAAAAAACATATTTTCAGTGTATGTCAAGTCTCTTATTAAACTTCAGAGAACACTTGTTCCTGCACAATTTTCTACTCCTGTTTACTAAAATAAAAATCAAAAAAAGTCTGCATTTTTCTCTGTAACTTGTTTGCTTCTAAAGGGAGGGATAGATCTTAACGTTTTTATTAAAATAAAATACAAAATTTCTATATTCTAGAGCAAATACTGTTTAGTATGGGACTATGCTTAGACTAAGAATAGTCTATTATCTAAATTCTATATTATCTAAATTATATTCTACATTCTATTCTATATTATCTAAATGAATAATTTACCTTCACTTAGACTTGTTGAAGTTTGGGGTTTAATATAAGCTGGATTTCTAAACATCTTTTATAGTAATTTTTATAGGTAGTGTTCCGCCACTGTGCAATTCACTTCATCTCTCTAGAAAATTGCTTTTCAGATTCTACGCCAGTTTTAAGATTGTTCTGTAGAGTTCCATAAGCGTATTGTCACATCTAATATCTGAAATGTATCTAATTATATCTGAAATACATCTAATTTATTCCCCACATCTCACAACTGTTTAATAGCAATCATGCTCTTTCCAAAATATCCTCACAGAAGAAATGAGGTTTGCAACATTTTTCTCATTCTAGTTTCAGTTTCCTTCAGGTCACAGGCTAGGACTTCTTCCTTTCAAACTCTAGTGAAATAAAATAACAATTATTTACACAGTGGTGGTCTTGTTTTCTACACACTAGTCATTCTAATTTCTCCAGGAATTATACCTAGATATAATTTTATTCTGACAAGGGTCATTTCCTTCTCATTAATGATATCTCAAAATGCTCAGTGTCTCACTAAATCTCATGGATTGTTTAAATTTACAGGATGCATCTCAGATCATAGTGCTGCCTGAGCAGGTGGGAGGGGATGCATCATCACAATATAATACAGGAAATTCTTGAGATCTTTAAGAAAATTCATGAGATAAATTACTTCAGCACAGCCAGTGTGCTAAACTTTACTAGGTTGTGAAGTTAAATCACACGAGTTATTATATAGCATTAAAATGTAATTATAGACATGATTAGATGCACTATATATAGTTTTCATTGCATATGTAAATCTATCATTTTATATCAAATCACATAATTCTACGTTACTTCATATCTTATAACTTCATATATTATTTATATCTTATAAATAATCATATCTCATATCTTTTATGAAATACATAGTATAGCATGTTACTTATGATATATGTAAGTACTTTTCGGGCATAAATATACTAAGTATTTAACCTAGTATTTTATTTTCATTTTCTTCTCATTATGGAACAAGGCAGTCGCCTTCACCTGAGAATGACAAGAAATAACAGAAAAAACATTTTGAAAAATGAACAAGGTGTTACCTACATGTGAAAATCTAGCCTCATAGGGTCTGGTCATCTGTCAGTGTTTTAGATTACATGGTGATATCTGTTTTGCTGTTCACTGTTTCCCTAAAGAATGTTCTGCTTATTGGTCTACAAATATGCTATTTCCTTCTACTGAATACTTGTATCTGAGTTTATTTTTTCTCAGATACATTAGGTTTCATTTACAAATGTTGAATGCATTTGTTTGTTACCTGCAGACATTTTAGAATTACAAACTCTCTTGGCACTTTGTGTTTTGTCTGTCTTTCTTTATCCTCACTAATGTCTGTAATACCTCCCATTTTTGCGCTGTTTTAGAATGTGGCTTATTTGCATTTGTTTTTTCATTTGGATAATTAATTAAAATAACTTATGTCAAATATATAGAAGATGCTCAAAGATCACCAAACTCAGAGAACATTTTCCTTCCTTAGTTATACCATTAGATGCTATGTCTTTAACTTTCAGTGTCTTTGCTTGTGAGTTTCCTGAGATTTTTTTCTGTCAAAACTGAAATATACAATGGCACAGTAACCAAAGGCATTTATCAAAGTTATTTACCTAGGTTTGAGCCACAGAATCAGGAGGTCTGTCCCAATTACAGTACTGATGATGCTTCAGTTTATATCCTTAAAATAATTACCTAAACACAAAAGGAAAACGGAATAGAAAAGAAAGATCTAGAGAGATGTTGTTTAACTCCAGCCAGCAGCCAGGTACCACACACCTGCTGTCTCACTCCCCCACTATTGTGATTAGTGAGAGAATCTGAAATGGTAAAGGTATAAAACTCATGAGTTGAGATAAAGATGGTTCAATAGGGAAAGCAAAGCAAAACAACGAATTAATTCACTGTTTAACATGGGCAGGCAGGTGTTCAGACTCTCCAGGATGGCAGGGCTCTATCACACATGATGGTTTCTTTGAAACATAAAAGCCATCACTCCAAATGTTCCCCCTCTTCCTCCTTCTTCTCCCCTCTTTATATACTGAGCATGATGACTTATGGTATAGAATATCCCTTTGCTCTGTTGGAATCACCTGTCCTGGCTGTGCCTCCTTCCAACTTCCTGTGCATCCCCAGACTCTTTGCCAGTGCAGCAGTAAGAAAAGTGAAACAGGCTTTGGCTCTGTGTAAGCACTGCCCAGAAATAACCTATTATCATTACTATGTTCAGCAAAAATTCAAAACACCGCCCCATACCAGACACTGTGAAGAAAATTAATACTACTTTGGCCAAAACCGGCAGAGAAGAGCCCCTTCTGGGGCCCCTTCCTGCATCACAAATTTTAGCTACAGTCTTGCAGCCCATTGTAGACTACTCACAGGTTTACACTCTTGGACCAGTCCCTATTGCACTTCAAGGTACTATTCTCCAAACTTCATTCTGTATGCCTGTAGGATCCCTCCTGGTCTCTCATCTACAGTGAATGTCTAACACTGGGAGTGTTTAGGTAGCTCCAGGAACAACTCTAATGGATAGAATGAGAAGATGTCTTAGAGATCACACAGGCAGTGCTTGTTACAGTGGTCCTGCAGTATTCTGTCAGGTCTCATACCATTCTGCTACATCTTCTGCATAAAGCTTATATCATCACACTGCCAGAGCACAGCTACTGCAGACCGTGAGAAACTTCTCATTACTTTGGCTGTTTTATGAACAGATAAGAAATCTTAAGCAGGTTTGTAAAATAAATCCATTCCAAAGACACCCACATGGACCCTGAGGAATCATAGACACTTAGGGTTGTGAGATTTGAGATATTTCATGTCTTACTGTCGGGATCGGGAGAAAGACTTACAGATCATGGAGTAAGAAGAAAGCGCCAAAGCGGAGAAACACCGAATGAAACGAGGAACTCTGGATTAGATGAAGCAGACTTCAACTGAGTGAATAAAGTTCTAAGTTCATAAAGTTAATAGATAGGCAAATATTCGCTGTATTAGAATAGGAACACAGTCGTAATAATTCCCTTTGTTGTGATTGGTTAGTTGTACTCCAGTTTTCCCCAGTTACAATCCCCCATTGGTCCCCTGTTTCGCGGGCTTGGCTTCCTTCACCCATTGGCCAGCCGGTGCCCATGACAACGGCACGTACTCCCTGTCCATCCCCGGCTGGCCATTCCTTAGCTCCTCCCTGTTCCACCCTTTTAAGGAAAGCCCCTCCCCTCTCTTCCCTTGTTTGGTGTAGATCTGCCCTAGCTCCTCCCTCGACTCCACCCCTTTTCTAGACCCTTTCATGCTCCCCTATATAAGCCGGTGCCCACCCTTAATAAACGGCCATTTCGCCAATCTCCTCAGCATGTTGTGGTCCTTCCCATTTTCCTCGGCAGATCCACGTCAAATGGAGCCCTCTGCGTGGCTGTGTTAGTAGGACTGCACATTGCTTGTCCACCCCTCACACCATGGGCTTTCCAGCCGAAGATACAGAAGAGCTCCTGTCATCTTCGGTCTGGCGGATCCCTCTCGGGAGAGCCACCTCAATTGCATGGCGAAGAGCACTTGGCGGCTTCCCCTATGTGAACCCGACGGAGGAGAGGAGTCACCACTGCTGTGATTTGTTGGCGATCACCCACCCTTCTCCCGTCTCAACGAAGGTGAAGTGGGGCCCGAGAGAAGAGACTTTTTCCCATTAATACCCCAAGCCCATCCCTCAGAACCACCAGTTTTATTCCCTAGTTTAGTAAGAGCTTTTTTCGCTCAGTCATGGGGTGCAGAATTGCTAAACCTAAACGTGAAATTTATAACAAGCTGAAGTTCCACCTCAGGAAACGCTCGCACCCCGTGGAGAAAAAGTCCCTTCACTTTTTAACTGAATTTATGGCTAAACACAAGTACTTTGTGAAACATCCCATCAAATATGAAGATTGGGACCAACTCGGTCTAAAAATTTGGGATGAGTCACACAATAAAAATGTAAAATTGGCTTGGAAAGCTCTCCCTGCCTGGGAGATGATCTTCAAGGACTTAACACCAGTCCCAAGTGAAGATTCAACTCCATCAAGCTCCCCTCAGGCATCCCCAAAAGTGGCAGGAAAGCAGGCTAAGCTGAGGGAAAGTCATCACGCAACAGAAAATGGTGTCGGGTCTGTGAGGGAGAGTGTCAGTTCAATACCACAAAATGGTGGCAGCGCCTCATGCCCCTGTCCACCACAAAATGGCCGAGGCGCTCTGTCTGGTCCTCTGGCTCCACCCCCCTCCACTGATGTCACCATTCCGGGGGTGGAGAAACTTGATCAACAGCTCTGGCTGCTGGAGGAGTTATGTTGGTCATTGGAGGACCGGAAGGAAGATGGCGGCGTCCACCAGCCGCCACTTCCAGGCCAAAATGGCTGCCTCCAGGCACCACCTCTGGTTCCGGTCCAGGGCCCAAAACATCCAGCCCAAGATGGTGGCACCCATGTGCCGCAGCCACCGGTAGTGGACCCCTATACCACTGGGGTCCCAGCCATATAGGCCCACACCCCAGCCTACCCTGCCGACCCATCAGCCATTGAGCCGCTCCCAACAGGTGTGACTGAAACTCGATGGAATGCCGTTTGGAGAGAAGCTGAAAGAGACGCAAATTTAGATTTGATTTTCCATGATTCCATTAATCCCGTTAATAAACGGGACTGGTTTCATGAGAAAAACCTCTGAAAACCTAATAAGATAAGACAGAGGGCTTTGCATTAAAGCAGTAATAAATACCCCTTGACATAATGTCTTGGTCTAACAGAACCCCCAGTATAAATTCACATGAGAAGAATCAGCTTAGTCCTACAGCAGAAATGAGTAAGTAGACCAATCTTAGAGAAATGAATAGGCAGACAAGTGTGTGTCCGTGAAGAGACCTCCAGATAAGTAGGCCCAAAGGTCTATAAGTACCACATCAGGGATTGCTCTTGTTGCTCATTGTTCAGGTACAGAGAGATCACTGCCAAGAGAGATAGTGAGAACAGAATGGTCCAACAGACTTGGGAACAGGAGCAGTCTCATAGAAGGAACTCATGGTGTATCTGACTGCAAGTGCATATCCTTAGCACAGCTTCTCTGTCACTGTGATAATGATTTATCATCTATGCACAAGATTGTATGCAAATTCAGTGCCATCAGAACATGTTGACAAAAGTCTTGGTCTGGCCCAGATGAAAAAAAATTCCAGGTAAAGTCACTCACTCTTGAATAGATTTGTATTTCATACACACAGCCTGACTGAACGGCAGACCTAAAGCCTATCAGAGCAGTAACAAGATGCTCTGTGTTCTTCAGGACTTGTGAGACCCCAGCTGCCTGAGCATGGGGTCCCAGCCTGTGAGAGCTCTCTGGCAACTGTTCCTGAGGTGGTGTATGGACAAAACTGGGAAAATGAGTCAAGCTCTGGAGGTGACCACTCAGAGTATTGCAATAACCACGGGCAATTATAACTGGCAATTAAAATTAAAAATGGTCATCCATGGGGATGGAAGTAACCAGGCTAGTCCTGTCTGGGAGAACAGAGGATCAGGCCACCCCATGGGCATAGAGGAATAACCCTCTACCTGACACTGAGTGGTTAGGTAGTGTCTAGCAGTAGGCAATATATATACCATAGCAAGAGGGAAGCATAGACAATTTCAACAAACCAAAATATTAATAAAAAACATATTTTTGCAATAACACTGCAGTTGTTACAAAGAAAAAGTTGTCTGAATAGTATTCAGAGTAACTTAGCAACACTTTCCTTCTTTGTCTTTCCTGTATTTCTTCTATATAATATATCCTTAAAGAAATACTTTTAGTTAAACATTCTCATAGGGGCTCAGTTACAATCCCTAACCCAGGCCATCTGTCATTTGGCTCATCTGCTGTTACTGATGAGCTGACCCCAGAAGTAACATCTGAAGTCTCTTAAATTTTGGGGCATATGGCATCTGAATCCGATTTGTACAGTTCAAAGTAATCAGCACTGGTAGCTCATCTGGGTTATTTATTGCCCAAATACCTTGTATTTGTACATATATATGTAAGTCCATGAATACTTCCTTTGAAAAAAAATCTTATTATCCACCTCATTCCCTTAAGGCACTCTGCTATTTGTCATCAATTTGCCCTTGGAGACATCTATGTCCCAAGGAACCAAGGACTCTTCAAGCTACGTTAATGTGAATGTGTAGCACTATGAAATTTTAAAATTAGTTTCAACCTTAACTCTGAAATTACTTGGTTTTCTCAAGATCCATAAAAAAGTCCAAAGACAGATTTTATGATTTAATATTATAATTATATCAGAAATCCTTGACTTTATTTGGCATGGCTCTTCTTAAATTGTCCTATCCTAAAAGCACATTTCAACAATAGATTGATGCCAAAGGCATTTTAAATCTTTGGGTTATCTACTTCAGGTAGAAATTAAAACACGCTATTATGTGTCTACCAAATAGAATGCAGTGCTTCAGGCATTCCAGCTTGTCAGAAAGTGATACAAACAATATCAGTTTTGTAAGTGCCTTTTTAATGGAGTGCCAAAGAGTGTGTGTAAATGTTAACGTAAAGGAAAATAAAACATATGGAGAATTATAAAAATAATATACATGCAAGTTCATAATAGGCATTTCTACAAAGGATTTGGTTCTAGAACTGGGAAATGGTGCATAAACCCCAATATTTTTTCCACTCCTTTGTGTTTAGTTTTGCTTCTTTTTAGTCCCATTAAATTTTTCTGTCCTATTTTTCATATGGTTATTCTTCTTATATAATCATCTTGCAATGTGATCATTTTGGGGGGGTGTCAGTGCTTTATGTCTTTTCTTGGCTGGAAAAATTATCCTCTTGTCCCCTGCAGCCAGCTATGGTAATTTCCAGTGAATATAGTAATGAGGGCAGAACTGATTAAATGTAGGTTTCCCTCCTGCTAAACCCAGCCAACAAAACTGACTATACGTACCTAGGGAGTTTTTCTAGGTTTTTTTTCCAAAAATAAAGGACAATGTTCACATCAGAGGTTTACATTTCTGCCAGGAATAGATACATTAATAGACAAGTTATGTGCAGCTTTGCTAAATTGCATGGTCAGATTTGGACATAGGATTGTGTCATAGGCATCAGGACTCTAAACACTCAAAGTATTCTTCTGTGGTCATCTGCTCTATCAAATCTACCCTATTCTGAAGGCCAGCTCCTCTTTATAAAATGATGCTGCAGTGTATAGTCTCAGGTTTTACAACAAGAATCCTTTAGCAGTAGAGGAACCGTATGTCATAATGATATAGAAAGAGGAGGATAAATATGTTATACTGTGCAGAAAAACAATAGAAATGATAGGAAACATTAAATTATACAAGCACTGTATTTTCTCTGTGCCATGTAGTATAAATATTTCTCTCTTTTCTACTTTTTAGAAAAGAAATGTGGAAGTCTGGAAAAGCTAGCCCAGAAATAAGACTAGAAGGGTTAAAATGTAATGAAAAAGCAGGATAAATTCACTAGTAGAAAAAACAGAGTACCTCTAAAGATCCTGCAGTTTCCATGGAGCTACCTGACTAATACTGAGTTATGCTTATGGAATGACAGTATTGCAGCAAATAAACCCAACCTAACTCTTCCGCATAATTATTTATCTCATTCTTCAAATTTAAGTGAATAAAATCTGATTCAAAAGAATGTTCCTGGATGGAAGAGTTTCTGTCACTATAATTAAAGAATAGTCACGGAAGAACTTTTTCCAGAAATATTTGCATGAATGTTTGAATAGCCCTTTGTACTTTTTCTGAGAGAGAACCACCATCAAAGAACTGCTGTGAACATCATATAACTTTTGTTCAGCAATTATGCACTTCCATGAAGTGAATGTCAATCAGTTGTAGGAGGTCAACATATCGTATGAAAAAATAGCAATGAATATTTCAAAAGGCCAAGACCCAAAATTTTTTGCATATGCCATATCTCAAATATTTGCATGCAGCACACTTGAGAGTTGTTCACAAGACAATATAAGTAGAATATAGTATTAAGTTAAGGTCCTTGTCAAAAATACACTCAGCAACTCTATAGTGTTGTAGCATATATAAAATCATAGAACCAATTACGCTGGAAAGGACCTCTAAGATCATCATATACATGCTAATATGCTTAACTATATAGATATGCTTTCAAACATCATCTGTTTACTGGGAGAGCTTCATACAACTTAAAAAACGTATAAAAATTGAACTACCTCATGATAAACTTCTTTGCTCCCAGACAAGAATGATACAAGATACAAGAATGATAGTTACCATAGACAGTAGCAATGTTTTACAGCAAAGCATGCCTAAAATTTCACTGAGACAATGTACTCAGTGCTCTCATTTTTTATTAGTTAAGCAAAAATCCAAGACTTGTTTTAATAGCTTAAGGATCTTTAGCTGGTAACTGTACTGAACATCTCATTCTAATGAGAACCGGAATAACCTTCGGCATGACTCTACAGGTGCTGTGCACCGGATCCATCTTCATGCAAAAAACACATCCACTTTTCTTGGCAGAAGCCATCCTTGAGAAGCTGCAACATGATATTTTGCTTTGACCCTTGCTCTGAAGAAGAACATTGCCGTGTCCGCAGGGAGAAAGGATACGGTCCACAGCCAAGGGAAGGTGAAAGCTGGAACAGGTTTATTCAGGGAGCATAGGACTCACAGGTTCAGGGAGAAGCTTGGAAAGTGGGAGGAGTTTGGGGCGGGACACAGCAAATATGGGAAAGGAGAGAAGGGAAGGAGAAGAGGGGGAAATACAATTATGGGGAAAAGGGGGAGTGGCCAGCTTTATGTGATGACGCTGGGTTACATCACAAGCCAGCCAATGGAAAAATAGGGAAT
>JAWWMO010000043.1:20258506-20272369 GCA_035047845.1 Dendrocincla fuliginosa | reverse complement strand
AGTTTACTATCCCAAAAATAAGGAACATTTTAGGTACCTAAAATCCACTGTGCGAAGATGATGTTGCCACCCAATTTTGTGGTCTACTCAAAGAAAAGTATATCTAGAAACTGGTATTAGACAAAACAGATAAAGCAGAGAACATATGATAAAATACTGATGCCTTCAAATCACTGCAGGGACTATTGAAAAGAAGTGACTGGAACAGGTCTGAAGGAGATACAAAATGTGGAAAGGGAGATCTGAACATAAGGATTTTTTTTATGTGTGCGAATTTAGGGTAGAATTTTCGTTTCTCAGTCCTTGACAATGTACTTCCCTTCGGAGAATGCCATTAAGAATTCACTTACATAGTAGCTGCCTCAGAATCTCTACATCCTTTTTTCCTCAGCATATTTTCATACAATGGCTATATTAAGACAGCTGCAGTAACAAATTATATAAGAAAGATGTCAGGAATCAGGGAAACTTCAAATTATACCCTCTTTAAGGAAGAAATGAATTATTTCTTAGGTTTATCACATAATATCCATTAATACAAACAGAAAATTATATATTACTTTTCATACAGTTAGCTATAAATTTAGCTTTCTCCTTTTACTTTGAAAGTGAGTTTTCCAACTATTCCTTCCTAACATATTGCTGAAATCAAGAACTGAAATGTTACTTCATTATAGGACACTTATTTTTAGATGTCTTTTGACAAGTGTCACCAGAAATTAGAAAAATTAATTACTGTCTAGTAAGAAGGTAAAAAGTGTAAAATTAATGTTTTATCAGCTGAAAACCCTGTCCAAAAATTCACTTCAGTTATGTAAACTTCATTCTCTCTCAGTACTTTTTATTAATCAATGTGAATATCATACTACCCATCATGTCAATCGCTATGCTACGCTATGCTACGCCATACTAACTACTCCTATAAACAAAATGGACTTAGGTCTACTCTTTGACCTTGAGAAAAATATACAATAGTATACAATTTTCTAAGAATGGCCTCAATTATACTGCCTGTTGGAAGCAGTCTCTGGGTCACAGCTGAGCAATGTCTGGGAGAACACTAATTGGCGCAGATTGGAAATATGCCAGACTCCAACAGAAAATATAAATGATTATGTGCAGTGCTGGAGACAAAGATCAGGGCTGTTTACTTTATTAATGCCACTCTAACATCTGTGCCTCCTGATATACATCTGAATTTTTCTGCATACTTCCATTGTATATATAGATTCTGATTATGAATCCCTAGTACACTGTCAGACACCCATTCAGTAATGATTAATAGCTAATGGTAGACCTGCAACTTAATATTTGATGTTCTATATCTGAAATGACCCTTGAACAGCTTCTTTGCTATTTTATGGACACATTCCAGCACCTTGATGTCTTGTACTGAGGTATCCAAAACTGAATGCAGTATTTGAAATGTGGCCTCACCAGTGCTGAGCACAGGGGGACAATTCACTTCCCTGGTCCTGCTGGCCACACTATTTCTGATACAGGCCAGGATTGTATCAAGAAGGATTGGCCTTCTTGACCACCTGGACACTGCTGGCTCACGTTCAGCTGGCTGTTGACTCCATGTCCTTTTCCAAAAGGCAGCTTTCCAGCCACTCTGCCCGAGGCCTGTAGGGATTGTTGTGACCTAACTGGAGGACCTGAAAGTGCAGCATGGGGGTAAGAGAACTCTTCTAACAGCCTGTATAAACTTGCTGTACATATCCATTAACAGCATCTGTACTTTCTGTGCGAAACACAAAGATACACCAGTGCACCCAGTTCAGATGATGGTATAAACTCAAAACCCAGCATATATGAAACACCTATTTAGAAGATTTTTTTTTTCTAATCAGCAATTGCATCAACATTTGCACTGTATATGTGATAAAGTGATAGAAGCCAGTTTCTAGCATTCTGATAGTGTTTCCTTTTTTTAGGTAGAGTTATAAATAGAAGTTTAATAAGTTATCATGGTAGCTAGCTACTTGACTATGGTCAGGTATAAAGGAAAATTAATTAAAAGAACAACAGGATATAGATTTCATCTGCTTCTAAGCAGAACAACTAGACAACATACAAAAGCACCAAGATTGAAGGACATTTTTATGAAGATGTCTGGGGAAAGATGTAGGTCTCAACATTTTAGAACTTCACTAGTTTTCAACAAGAGATCAAGGACAGTAAGAAGTTCTTAGAGAAAACCTTGAAAAAAAACTACAGTATCTTTGGGTCATCTATAATTAAAAAAAAAAAAAAATTAAATAAAAGGAAACTTAAAGAGCAATTTCTGTACAATTGCTAAAACAAAGGTGAAAAATTATTTGATCCATGAATATCCTCACCTCAGTGGTAGTCAAACAGTAACGAGCACTGACAAAAAAAACTTTCCTATATTTAAAAATTCTGACTATTCTTCCTACTTCAGCAAAAAGCATGTGCAAGAGATGTATCAAGGAGACAGAAATCCTTCTTCAAAGGTTGCACAGTATCAACTGATCAATGCCATATTATAAATTCCAAGCCTTTGACAGTTTCTAAGAAATACTGCCTATAGTGTTGTTAAGTAGTCCCTGTGCAGCACAAGTATGACTTACAGAGAAGACTTAATGGCTGCACGCTTCATTGCACATAAAACCATTGCATGGACCCCTGCCTTTTCAATCAGTATTGTTATCTGAATCCTCAGAAGGCACAAGGTGGTAGGAAGACTAAGATTTGTTCTAATGCTAATAAGGACTCTCAAGTTTTGTGTTAGTTGAAAGAGATCCTTTTCTCCTTTAATAAAAAGCTACTTTTGCAGGACATAAATTTCATTGTCCATTCATGGAAATGTTTATTTTGTGCCACAGGAGACCTCTGAAGAGGTAACAGTGAGGTGAGAAGAGACTGGAGATAATCTGAAATATTGTGCAAATAATGATTTTGAGCAACTCAATATCTGGGTGCCAGTCTAGGCACGAATTTAAAACCACCAATGCATAGAGATTGGTTTCTTAGTACTCAAAATGCAAGGAGCATAAGAAGTAAAAATAACAGAAACATGACAGTTTCATTATTCAGATTCTGAAGTGTGCATAAATATTGTTCCTTTCTGAATATATTTGCAATTTATCTTGCAATTTACTGACTCTCAGCCTTCAGCAATGTACTTAACAGCACATACACATCAGTGGGTAAGTATATGTAGATTCATGTATCATATAAAGTACAACATGTGCACACTTTACGGTATTAATATTTTTCTGTATTACCAAGATTCATGTAATATAATTTGAGGCATCAAAAATTAGATTTTTAGTGCAGGCCTTCAAATTCAGTGGAAGGAAGACAATGCACATGTTTTGAAAACTGATTTACTCCATCTTAATATAGTCACAGACAGATGGTATCTGTGTCTGTTGACTATGGGTAAAGGCTACCTTACACTGTGCACCTATTTAACCAAACACTGTATCAGGCAAAGTTCTAATCATACACATTGATTCATTTAGGTTAGACAGGGGCTAATTAATGTTCAAGCTTGATGAAATTAATCCAGTTTTAAAGTACACAAAAACGGTATCACAGTTTTTGTGGGAAGTTTTTATTTTCATAAGGCTTTGAAACACATCAGGTCAGAGTCTTCACTGGTGTAAATCAGTGGAACTGAATTCACTGCCATCCTCAGTATTTACACCAGCTGAAGTTCTATCCCATAGGCTTTACTAGTTTGACACCTTTATGTATATGCGTGGTAATTGCAGCTAGAGGACAATTCTGGAAAGACTTCTATGCATGACATTGCAAATGAACCCAAAATGTTCTCTGTATGAATAAGGTTTCCTGTATCTGAGTCTTTATTACTATTTTGACTAGTCTATTTATTTTTAATTACTGTATAATTTTTGTAAGGACAACTAATATTGGGAACAAGTATGTTGCCATTTGTTTTCACATATGATTTTTCTGTGTATATCAGTAAAAATACATCTGGATGGAAATGGGAAAAAAATTATATAGCTTAATATTTTCTAGGTACAGCTGGTCATGCAGAGATACTAATATATCTTGCTGAAGCTGCTACACCAGGGTTAATCTGATAAAGCTCTCAAGATGAGCACGCTGTTTATTCTGTTGACAGAAAGCATTAAGTCTGCCATCACATCCTCCGCCTGCCAGCTACACAGGAGCTGTTGCTGAGACTCAGAGTGGCAGTAAGGAAGACACCACTGAAGGGCTTAGCTGTGCTAATCAGCCAAGCAAGAGACTAACCGAAAAAAAAAGAAAATAAGTAAAGATACTGTGCTGATTGAAGGAGGAGTCTGCATCCCCTGAGGGGAAAAAAAAAAAACCAAAAAGAATCAGCAACTGATTTTTCTCCTTCCTCCTTTTTTTTTTTTTTTTTGGTAGGAATTATGGCAGTAAGTGCTAGCACAAACACACACATATTTTGAAATTATAAGAAGCATTGATTAAGTAAGAAGCAGTGCTAAATATTGCTTGTGTTTATTCATAGAATATCCCGAGATCTTCAGAACAAAACAATTTGGCAAGTATTTAGCTGATATTTGGTACCATATGATGTTTAAATCTCATCTTTGAGTCCCATGGAAAAACTAATTAATGCTCTGAAAGACTCAAAGAAAAGAGAGATTTGTTTCTCACTTTTGATTAGTGCTTTTCACAAATTTACCTTTAATCTTTTCACAGACTTAAACTTTAACTAAGCTTAACTCAGTTAAACTTTAAAGTTCATACTAGTACTTAAATTTGTGCTTTATGAATAATGAATAAGCACAGCATTTGGATGGCATGACAATATTCCCATGTGAAGTCTGTAGGAACTTTTTCCTATTGGATTCAACAATGAAGGATCAAGCATATAGAATTCACAGCAAGTTCATAGCAGTGCTGCTACATTTGTAGGTCTTTAACATATCTTAGGGAATGACTGAACACCAATGTACAAAATAAAACAAAAAAACCCCCACCCTTTCTTGAATAATTATCGAAACTTCAATAATAATTCTTAATCTTTTCCAATTAATATAAAATTATGCACATCAACCTGAGGATACATAATTTCACCAACAACATAAAGCAGACATAAAATAAATTTAGAGGTAAAGAAAAGTGATAATTGAGTGGAAAGATTAACTGTAATGTAACTAACTTCTTTGATAGGGAAAACCACTGAAAGTGGCACAATGCCTATGTAATGGCACAGAAGAAGCAGATAATGATCAGATAGGGCTGTGTGTCATGGCTAATGCTCTGGACTTGGGACAACTCTCTGATTTTGCTCCCATGAGATTAACAGACATAGCAATTATATCTCAGCATGAGGCACAATGTAGTAAGAGCCTGACCTTTTTTTATGTGCTGTCACATTTTCACTGTCTGTTCTGGATAAATCAAGGCTTTACCCTCTCACATAATGCAAAATTATAAGGCCTTGTATGTCTGTGCAAGCATATTGTGTGGTCTGCTACCAAATATCACTGTAGGTGTTTTTATAATTTATGCAAACAGCCATTTACTTTTACTCTCATTAGGATTTTCCTTCCATAGTAGATTTTGGAAGAAATTTAAAAAACTTAATCAAATGGAGTGTAAAATACATATGCAGTGTAAAATCTGCTTGATCCTGTAAGCAGATTTAAGAACCTTGTCAGTCAGTTTCACCGAGTGTAATACGATGAGAAAAGTTGATGCTAGAATATATCTTATCTGCAACAACATGCATTGTTATGTTCATTTTGTCAAGTTCTTTATCTAAACTAATCATGAAGTCTTTTCTGTCTCTTATCATGCTGCAATCTCTTAGTGCATCTTGGCACTGTTTATTACTGTCATCATCACTGTAGACAATGAACTTGAATTTGTAGTTTAGATAATGCTTAAGTTGCTCTTCTGGTTACGCAACATTTAAGGGCTGCTGCCACTTGCCATGGGAATTGCCCATGGACAGAATATTTTCTCCAACCAGTGGGGGTGTGGAGGGGGAAAGTAATAGAAAGCTCACAGGCCAAATTGCTGTTCTGGTCTTTCGGTGCTGAAGTACAGAATTCTGTCATGAGACCCTCACAAACAGGAAGAGGCAGAAATCTATAAGTTTTCAGGGTGCTTTATGTTTGAAGGACAGATGTTTCTTTGGAGAGTCACTTAAAAGTTTCTATTGACTAGAAAGGAAACTAGTTAATAAAATCAAGTCTGCAGCAGCAACTGAGATAAGTACAAGGTCAGTAGATGTATTAGATGAGTCAAATCCTATGCCATGTTTTATCATTCTCATTCTTGCTGCGATATCTTCTTGAAGGTTTAGTTTCTTCACCCTCACCTACTTAAACCTATGCAGAATTACTGCATTATGCAAGAAAAGGTATTAACCAAAACAAATAAAATTTCTGAGGTGTTTAGACTCTACTGATGATCAAGGTGCATCACAGAAAACATACGACAATTAAAATCCTAAAATATCTTTAAGTTAAAATTAAGTAAAATAAAAATGCCAAATTATTTTATCCTATTAGATAACCTGAAGTCAAAAAAATGGTGAGCCATCTAATGAAACAGAGATTTTTTTCAACTTTAAAAGTTGGAAAAGAAGCAGTTGTATTCAAACACTTTATTCCTGCAAATATAAGGCTGAAAACAAGGCCAGGTAATTTGTTCTTTTATTTCTTGTAGAGGGCTTTGCTCCTCTTCTTTTACTTTGAAGGGACTGTGAGTGATCCAGTGTTGAAGAAAGAAAATAAGATAATTTCAGGAAAAAAAATGCATATTTTTTTGCAACCTTTTTTCAACATTTTCCTTAAATTAGATTGTCTGATTGAAACACATAAGTATTCAAAATAAAGAGCCAAATTTTCTACCAGATAAAACTGCATTGCTCAATGGGTGTAGGCAAAAGATCTGGCAGCTAGAGTGATCCCACTGATCATTTTGTTATTTTGAGCTTCATATGCTGTTGTTATAATAACTGGCCAAATCCTTAAATCATAGTTGTTATGATTTGCATGACAGCAGTGTCCAGGAGCCCCAAACTAAATCCAGGATCAATTTTGAAGGGCAGTATATAAGATAATAATAATTTTTAAAAAATCTCAGCATTTAAATTGGTTTTGTAGATCAAATTAAATTGGAGATTTTAAATGAGTAAGGCCAAGACATAATTAGAAAGAAATGAACTATTGTAGGTCCAAATTGTCCCATCTTATTTTAGGTGCTTAATTAGGATAGCAACTTTATTTACCTTTATTTACCTACAGATACTTTTATACTCCAGGGAGGGAGGGAGGGAGAAAGAGAGAGAAAGAAACAGAGAGAGAGAGAATTCCTCAGGAGTGAGTGATTCCAGTCAAGGATGAGGGAACAATTCCTTCCTTAGGATGCACTTACACACTTTTTATCATGCCTCAGTTCTGTTACTAGATTTTTTTGGACCAGCAGCTATTCACAGGGAAGATAATAATAATCCTGCTCAACCGCACACTGGAATTTCTTTCATGTGAAAGAACCAGGTGCCTGATAGAGAATTCTTTGCTCTTGGTTTTTCTCACCCATGGAAATCTAACCAGGCAGACTTCACATCCAGAGGCAGTGGGTAACACAGCAAGGTGGAATAGAAGAAAGGTGAAATTAATTAGGACTTAGGCCTCACGTGAATAAAAAATAGATTTTTATATATATTTTCTGTTAATCTTTTATAAAGCACTTTGTGTACTACCTGCACCACAACTAGTTCTGACTCAATGAACCTCAAGCTGCATTTCTTTTTCCCATTGTTGCCTTGTTACCCTGAAGTTTCTTCATTTAACAGAGGAACATATAGAAATTTAAGAAATGAGAGAACACATGTAAAGTACGAAGGAACTCTGCATAACTTACAAAAGAATGTAAAGATATAAGTATATATAATTACTGATGGTAACCCTGAAATGAAAAAGCATCTTCTCATCAAGAAATTAGGATATATCATTTTAATTCTTTTGAAATGTTGACATTAAAACATTTGGTAAAGGTGTAAAAGTCCATGGACCTCATGTACTCTATCTAGATCATAAAATCGGCAGCATGCATTATAATACAAACAGAGTATTTATAATTTAACAGTTTGAAAAGTAACATGGAGATTGAATTTCTTCCATAAATTATTCTTTTTAATGGAAGTTAAGGAACTACATATTTACTCCATAAGAAAGTATAGTTGTACCTCAGTCACTTGATTTTAATTCAGATTTTGTGAGCTAAACCAAGGAAATTGAAAGGAAGGAGATTAAAGGTAAAAGAAAGCCCATTTGACTGTAAATTATTAAATGCAGATGGGAAATTCCCGCACCACAACAGATGGCCTGCAACTACAAACAAATTAGCATATAGACAGCCATAACTGCATTCAACTAAATGTGAATCTAAATATTAATTAGGATTTAAAGGCAGTATCATAAGGAGAAAAAATTGCATGTTTCTGTAGCACGGGGAAATCTGATTACAGAGGAGTGGTCTGTTGACAGTTACTTTGAAATTTGTTATACTATTAATTATATGAGTCACATGAAGCTTTACAGTGGAGAATATTGTATCTTGAGTGTGCTTTGCGTGGAGGTCAGTTCTAATCACTACCACACAGTGGGAATTTGCCTAAGAGATGAAATAACAAAGATTTCTCTTTATCTGTATATACTATCTACAATAGAGTATCTAAATCTAGGTTTTTAAGATTTATTTCTTAGATTATTTCTAATGCATTGGTAATTTTTCTATACCACAAATATATTTCCAAAAATAAAGTTGCCTCTCTGAACAGATGTGCTATTTCTCTCACGTATCAATAATACATTTTAAGAATACTCCCTTTCTGTAGAAAATGTGACAGTCTGACTGAAAAAACCTCTATGAAGACTGGAGAGATTTAGACTAGGTCAAGAACAAGCAGTTGTACATCTGTAAAATAACTTGGAGAATGGCAAATAGTTTTTACACGAGCAGAAACGCAAGGCCAAATTCCAAAGCAGAATTTATATTATGCCTTCATAAATTTCCGGTAGCAATTTAAGTTGAGTTAACACTTCTTTACTTAAATTTTCAGTTTAATTTTGTACTAGGATTTGTAACCTCAGGATGCCGTAATATGTTACCATTGTTTGTAGCTGGTGTGGTAGTTTAGTTTTCTTGGGTTTGGTTAAGGCCTTCCTTGGTAGCAAGGTCATAACTAAGGAATTATTCCACACCATTTCCTTCACATAATCAGGTGTATATAAAGACAGGGGAAGGACCTGCTTTCTCTTAAGGGGAGTTTGGTGAGAAGTGATTGTATTAGTTACTTATTGAGCTTTACCCTGAGTTTACGAGTGTGTGTATATATACTTCTACTAAAATTGTCTTTTCGGGTACTTTTTTTCCTTTCTCTCTTGGGAGGGGGGAATCCGTGTGGCTGGCAGTTGGGCTTGACAGGGAGCCAACCCAAACCTCCACAGCTGGCCATAAGCTTCATACTGAGTTTGTGAGTCCTCAGAGATAAGGCTTGTCAGGTCTGCTCTGTCTGAACTTTGTTTTACTTAACTTACCTGTGAGAGCAATCTAATTGCCTATATCTAACCTGGTTTATTTGTTTTGTTGGGGGAGTTTTTTGGTTGTTTTTTGCTTGTTTGGTTGGGCTTTTTTTAAATCTTTGTGTGGTAAAAACTGTTTTTTCCTGTATTAGACACTTTTACATATTTTTAGCAACGCAAGTGGAAAGTTTTTACTGTCCTTTCATGTAGACACATCTGAGCAAAAGAATTATGCTGGGAGCTGTATATCTGTTTCCATTTCTTAAGCTTTTCATACTCTCATTCTTGGTCCTTAATGCAGAGAGTATACAGAGATCTTTCCCACAGAGACCACTTTTTCTCTCCATTTCTTCTGAGCTAAACCAAATGTATTTGACTATTTAGATAAGTATGTTCTTAATCAAACTATGTTTTGTGCTATTCAAACAAGATATTTGTAACTGATTTTACTTCTTTTACAGACACCCAAAACACCCATTGTATCCATACCCTATATTTATTTCTTTTTGCAATTTTTTGCATTTAGTTCAAAAGGTTGTTTGAGAAGCAAGATGCACTGTGGAGTTTGCAGTAGGCAAAGTATGGCAACCTGCTTAGCCCTGGATTTGTACAAAAGCAAAGCCAGGAAAAAAGTATTGTCTTTGCTGAGTTTGAGGGACATATGAAAGGCACTAGTTAAAAAGAGAAAAGGGAGAATCCCTCCCTATATATCCCCAGGTTTCATATGTATATAAAGAAAGATTTTAAAATGGAATATAAAATGAAAGTCTGGGAACATGAGTTTGCCCATATTTCTCCTAATATGGGACAATAAATGGCTATAATTTTATATTTCACATAAGAATCTCCTCAAATTACATTGCTTACCAAGATATGTTACTCCACAGCAATCCTAGTGCTGTCAGGAACTGCTGTGCACATGTATTTGTTTGAGCTAATGATGTGTCTCTGTACACTAGCCATAAAGTAGATATATTTTTACGTATTTTTTCATCAGCAAGTATGTAAGTCAACAGAATATCAATATATAATTTCTTTAAAAAATATTTTTATTTCTCATTTACGGATAATAAAAGCCTATGTGAGAATCCAAATGGGAAGGAAGTGAGAAAAAAAAAAATGCATGTGTGGAAAAGAGGGATGACTTTTAAGATCATATTCAATGTGACATTTTTTGAATACATAGGGCCCTGTTCTTAATGTCTTCTGAATGCCAAATAAGAAGAGTAACAGTATCTATATATTTTCTTATTTTTTTTTTTATTTTTTACTTTTTTTTCATTTGCTACTTCTCTGTAGGACAGCTCTATTGAAATACTTAGCAATGATCTTTCTTGATCACTGGTTCTGTGATAATTGTTTCTTTAAAAACAGCTTTAAAATAGTTATCACCTTGGAAATTATGGTTCAGATGCATTTATATATATTGCAAAAATCACGTTTCTATGCTATCACTTTTGCTGTTGTTTATTTTTGACAAACTCTGTTTAAAATTACATTTAATTTGCTGTAAATTGAATTCTAATCTCAATTGTCCGAGCCCATTTAAATTTATTTCTTTTTTCCTTTGAAATGGGGCTTTTTCTCCTTTCAGAAAGTATTTCAGTACATTTAAATACCTTGTTTGAATACAGTAATTCTGATAGTAGAAAGATGTGACATGAAGGTGAAAAGAAATGGACCATAAAATTCTTGAGGAAAGAAAAATACATTAGGACTTTTCTTTAAAAATAAGAAAAAGTTATGGGGCATCAGTTGTTTCTATTTTTCATTACCTCAAGAAATTTTCATTATTTTTATATATAAGAGGCCAGCATTTAGATTTTAATAAGTGCCTGGGCAGTTTTCTGGCCCAGGCTGAAATGTTAATGCACTGAAATGTTAATTTATCACTACGGTAGAACAGAGATAGATGATGTTTTATTAAAGCTAAACCATGCCTATTACGAGTGGTTGACTTAACACTAGGGAATTATGAGGCTGAGAAAACTTGCAGATATATTTGCTTGTATTCTCTGATTTTACTTTTGTATTCATGTATGTAGAAAATTCCATAAACAACATCTACAGGTCAGCAAGTAAATAGTTAAATATCTAAGTAACAGTCAGTGGATCCTCCCACCTGAGGTAAAAAGATTATATGTCAAGAAAGATAAACTTGGAACTGTAGATTAGCCCAAAGAATTATTAGAAAGGAGTTAAGAACACCAAAGTATAAACAGATAAACTTAACAAAAGACTCCAAGAAAGTTGGTCAACCTTTTGTGATCTCAATTACTTTGATGTGATGCTTGTTATGTTGAACTAATTATCTCCTTTGACAGAGTGATGTTATTTAGTGTTCTTTGAAGCTGAAAGACATGGGTAGGGTAACACTAACAGCTCTACCATAATGCTACCCATCTACACTGATAGGAGTTATATTTCCTTACTCAATTTCCAGCTAATAGTATCAAGAGCACCAAAGAAATTATTGTTTTCATTCTTAAGTTAAGCATCTCTCAAAACAAGGGACCATATTCTAAATCAACTGTAATAAACATATTTCAAATAAGGCCTGAAAAGCAAACTACTCCATTGAAAGTGAGAGGGAGTAAGATAGACAGTAAGAGACCACAGGGAGACTGTCATGAGATGGAAGCTGCAGTATGCAGTGACATTCTCCACATGGATTTTCTCATCTGATGCTGGAGGAAGCTCCCTCCTCACAGATATCACTGCATGATTTACCATTCTTGGAGCAACCCTTCCTCATTTAAAGGACTGCCTCCATTTCATTACTATTTTCCTCAAGCAGATGCCCCCTTTTGTCTCCTTCTTTGTGTCAGTCCCCCCTTCCTTATGGTATGCCAGTGCTTTGGGAGAGGACATGGCAAGGCACAAGAGATTTCACATAGCAGATTCTATATATTTTTCTATTCCTGTTCTAAGGAAATTTTATCCAAGAACCTGTATGACTGTATCTGTATGATAGCCTTGAATACAAGGATATAGTGCAAAGCAGAATGAGAAATAGGGTGAAACAGAAAGAGACGTGCTATGCAGTTGGCCAGAGATGTGGGAGCTGGGACACTGTGCAGGATATTGGTAGAAATTAAGGAGGCCTTAGGACAAAGATGAACTCTCAGAAGTTTGTTTCTGGAAGTCCAATCCCAAACTGATTGAACCCCTCCTTCACATTTGGGAAATCATTATGTGTTGTATGATTTCAAGAATGGAGAAACATAATTGAATGGCCTGGAGGGGTAAGCATAAGTACTTTTTGTTTGCATAAAATTTTCTGTCTGTTTAATGAAAACAAGATCAGTTTGAGAGCAAAAACAGATTCAGACACATCAGGCTGAAAACAGAGTAGTAAGATTAAGCAACACAACAGGGCTATTAACTGGTATTGCTGTGTGGGAATGGAGCAGAAAAAAACAGCTTTTAATGGTGCAGTTTGATGCCTGGACAAAAACTGCAGCAGAGTATGTACTCTGAGGTTAACTTTCTAAGCTTCCAAGTGCTGGCCATTGATGTTTTGATCAGGCAGCTGTAGTAGACGTGAGTACTGAGTCTGGTTTCTTAGTTGTCTTTATTCAAAAAATACTAGCTGCAAGCAGTGGAAATATTAAATAGGATTTTATTTATATTTTATGTTGATGTTTTATTTGCCAGAAGGATCAGCAACAGTTCATTTCCCTAACCAAGCCAGAAGGGATTCAACTAAAATCACTCATTAATTTGTTGGGGTTTTTAAGTTACAATTGTTTTTTCTGTGAGAGGCTTGGTAGAAATCTGAAGCTCAAATGTTCTAGAAACATCAGAAAGAAGAAAAAATTATTTTATTCTCCATATTTTTGAAAATTATTCTTAAATTAATATTTTTTGATATACCTTTCTCTTCTCATTTGCTTATATATCTATAATTATCAATAATATCATATGTCTGTGTGGTTGTTCAACCTGGGATAAATGCCTGGTGTCCAGCAAAAGTCATTCAAGGCCTTCCCCTCTCCCCCCTTTCACCTTCCAGAGGGGAGGAAAAAAACCAGCTAGGAATTTACAACTAGAGATAACAACTGAAAGAGAAGCTTTGATTAATACCATGGGCAAAACAGAACTTAGAATAATGCTAAAATTTATTGCTAACAAACTAAAAATAAGAAATTAAAACAGGTTAGAAACACTTTTCCAGCACCACCCCTCGGTCTGTCCATGCCCCCTCCTTCCCTGGTGCGGGGGACAGGGGAATGGAAGGTTTACAATCAGTTGTCAACCATTCGCAGATGCAAGTCCAAAACTTAAGCAACAGTTCTGTCTCAGGGGGCTTTCCTGTGGGCTGCAAAGG
>JAWWMO010000043.1:20240342-20253909 GCA_035047845.1 Dendrocincla fuliginosa | reverse complement strand
CCCTCCTTCTCCTCTTCTCCTCCTGCACTGACCTTGATGTCTGCATTGTGATGTTGTTAACCCATGGCTGCCAATTTCTAACTGCGCAACAACTTCTTAAATATGTTTTCATGCAGGGGTGTAACTTAAGGGTTCAAAAGCACGAAGTTTTCCTCAGAGCTGGCCCTCATTGGCTCTGCTCTATAGGATGGAGGGAAACTTCCAGAGGCTTCAAACAGAAGCCAATCTTTCTCTTATTAAAAAAAAAAAAAACAAAAAACTAATCAGAGAAACCCACGACAGTCTGTAACATATAGATATAATTTAAAGACAAGTTTGTATCAAAGTCATTATAGCGAATTTAAAAATAGATTTAAGATAAATTTTATATAATGAAATTTTGTAAAGACAAGTTAACAAAAAATAAGTTTATTATTATTGACAAATTGCCATATTTTTTTTCTTGGAAAAAGCATCAGCAGTACATTACTTGATCAAATGAGGAAAAAATAGAAAGTTTGGGCTTTTGGGGGTTTTTGCTTGGTTTTGGGTTTTTTTCAATGTTGTGTTTCCTAGTTATATTACTATGGTTAATGTCATTCTGTTTTACATATTTACATGAAGATGAATTTCACGTAAACACCTAAAGTGGTTTATTGCTGATACAAGTATTATTTAAGGGTGTACTGACAGAATCTTGAAAACTTACCAGTTTTCAATGACTGCCAGGACAAGGCAGATCTTGCAGTTATGGGAAAGGTCATATTTCAGAGACAGAAGCCATCTTGGGCTGTCCTGAAGCAGAGAGCATTATCAGCTACTGCTCTTCGTCCCCGTGTTGGCATCGGATGACGTGCACTCCATGTAAAGATGGGAACTACCTGAGGACAGCTGAGATGTACCTTTTTATCTCAAATTAATATTAAAAGATTTTTCTTCCAAACTGAAATTGCACTATTTTGGCACAAAAAGTTTCTGTTCTACAAGAACTTGCTTTTAGGCAGTTGTTGCAGACATGGGATATCAAAACAACAGAATGTTGTTGGGTTTGTACTGTCATGCACCAGATTATAAGAAAGAGGCTGGAATTTGGCATGAGCTTATGATACTTCATACACAAATAGTCTTTCCTTCCTTGTGGGTGCCACGTTTTATTTTGTGCACCCACAGTGCTTCACAAGGATGGATGGCAGCCAGGGCAGTGCTTCATGAAAGCTTTCAACAGTTTTTTCCATCCAACTTTTTGCCGGAAATTAAGTAATTTTTTGTAAATTGGTGACAGTCTCATAGAAGATATTAAGCTCGTTCCTTTTATTTTCTAAGATGATGTAAACGGACAGAATCAACCTACATGGCATTACACAGCATGTTTTCATCTATAGGCTAGTGTCAGGGGAGGTTTAGGTTGTATATTAGAAAAAGGGGCTTCACCCAGAGGTTGGTTGGGCAGTGCAACAGGCTCCCCAGGGAAGTGGTCACAACACCAAGCCTGACAGAGCTCAAGAAGTATTTGGACAATAATCTTGAGCACATGGTGTGGCTCTTGGGGATGGCCCTGTGCAGTACCACGAGTTGGACTTGGTAATCATTGTGGGTCACTTCCAACTCAGCATATTCTGTGATTCTGTGATTTTACCAGACAGACGAAACATAGAAGAAAATACTAGGATTGATATTTATTATCACTGTCATAACCTCCTGTGTGATACATCTCATGGTGAAACATCACTTTCACTTGATTATATAGTGAGAGTGACTGTACTCAGAGTCTTAGCTCCATTTGACATTTGTCTTTCAGTGAGATTTGAGTCATCCTCAGTGTGTGTGCTCTGAGATCTCAAAGGGATCAGTTGGAGGAGAGGTAAAGAAATGACTGTACTCCTTCCTTGTGTAATATTGTGATCAAAATCTGGATTAGAGACAGGTGTATATAGAAAGACTTTTTAATGGAGCAAATGCAAAATTCTCCAGTCATCTCTTGTTTCCTTTACTGTCTAACACTAAGGAAAGAAAGATACTCAGTTCTCGCATTTGCTAATTGTTGCATTATCTCTGCGATATTCAAAGAACTTGAATATCAAACTACAGGAAAATTGACAGTGTTGTACAATTGCATTTTGCACAGAGAGGAAGTCACTTTTTTTTTTCTGGAAGCTATGGTCAGAACAAATAATTTCGACATTTTTAATAACTGTTAAAATATCCTGCATGCATAGGTCCTATGCAGCAATCTCTGGTTATTTAAATTGATTTGTTTTTCCTATGAAATTCATGCTTCACTAATTACATACGATAAAGCACAGTCAGAAGATGAAATAAGGTTGCACAGGAGAGGGGCCCAGCATCTTTCCTAACATAAGATGGCAGGAAGTACAGTGAAAAAAAAATCAGGAAAGCAAGAAAACTTCCCACATAGAGAAGAGTGATCTGATGATTTAAACACTCTAATGCCTCTGGTCAAATCTGGTTCTGTTTCTGCCTGTTTTATAGAATGTCTCTGTAATATGGGCAAGTCTAGTACTTTTTTCCCTGTGTGTTTATTAAAAGCACATTCTTTAATTGTATTGTAAAATTTTGAGTATTTTAAGATAAATATTGTAAAATCTGTGTGTCCTCTGAACTATGAGGACATAGGCATCTTGAATTGAACAACTAATGGTAGTTGCAGTAATGACTCTATGCTCCAGTGGTTATAATACCATCACCTCACACCAAAGGTGACAGATAAAATCAGTGAAGGTCATTCAGAAAATACATACTGATAAATATCAAAAGCTTACAAAAAGTGAATAATTCTATTCTAGGAACAAGTCACAAGTAGTGTGGGTCTAAAAAAAATAAAACTAAATATTGAGTAGTATGCGATTTTTCTGTAAGCAGCAACAATTTTATACTAAGGCAGTTTTACAAGAAAAAGTTTATATATAATGTTATACTATATACTATGGAATCATAACATAATAGTATATATATAGCAAAACATAACATATAATACATATTTAATTAGAACTGAAACACAAAAATTGATAGCAAATAAGCTGAATTTAAGTAGCACAGGGAAATATGGAGCAGATAGATGGATTTCAATATAAGACCTGAAGTGTTGCTATGAGACTTACACTAAAATGTTGGTGAAGTCACTGGAAAAAAAGCCCAGTTATATGGATCTTATACAATAGCAACAATAAAAGGGATATTTAGGACAGCACTATGCAGTAGTGTCTGCCTTTTTTAAACTACGTTGGAATCTGTAATTTGAGTCTTTGTCTTATCATAAATGTAATTTTGGAATTCACATGCAGCATGTCTGATTCTGAGAATCCATTTTACTGATTTTAATTGTTTAAAGGCCACAGAAACAGTTTTGCTGGATTGATTCTCAGAAAGTTCAAGGTATATTTTTTCCCAACTGCTTGTATAGCAAAAGAACAAAAAGTTAAGTCTATTTCTACTGAAATAAAAGAAATAGTAATCACTGCCCCTCCATGTCTCACTGCAATACTATTGGCTTGTGTTTTTTTTTTGGTTGGTGCCATCCTGAAATTCAGAAAAAATAAAGTGGTTTTGCTAATATGATGGGGAAAAAGGGAAGTAGGCCAGGAAAGAGTAGTTAAAATGAAGTTTGCCTTATTTATGGAAAAATTATTTTGATTTCACAATAAGGTCTTACATGAATAAGGCAAGATTGAGTTCACAGTCAAAACAAACAGGGATTGGAAAAAGACATTAAGCAGTTATTGCTTATTTCTTGAGTCAATTAGCACTGGAGAGATGAATACATTATCAGGTAAATAGAAGACTGAGAAGAACCTACCATGCAAAGATTTCAGCAATAAAGTGTCAAGATTTTTCCTGTTTTGCAGTTGCAGGAAGTAGGTTCCAAAAGGACAACTCCTATCTGAAGAAGAGTCCCAAGTCAGCTTCTGACACCTCTGTACCATCAAACAGTGTTATTGCTTGCTTTACCTACCTTGTTTCGGATGCTTAAAAAAAAAAATGAGGTAATAAATATTATAAAATCTATTAAATGTGTTCTAAAGGTAAGGTCTAGTATAATGTAGTGTAGTATAATTTGTGTAGGTGTGATGAAAAAAGATATAAGCACATTGTTGTGGTTTTCCTTATTAGAAATCTGAAGCTGAATGAATGAATCCTTAAGTATTCAGGCAGAGACACAAATTTTTACTCTAGGGAATGACTTGTATGACTTCACCTCATGAAAATGACAGATGTCAATTAGAAAAAAGTTCCTTTGAGTATATATTAATATAATATATCTTAAGCAAAATGTTGGTTGGAATGATTTTTACTTGATCTAAATGATCAGATATTTTTAAAGATGCTTCCTCTGAAAATTGAAGTATTGTAACCAGACCAGTAACAAGATATTGTCTAGTAGATCCTGGCAAGTATGATACATAACCCAAAATTAAAACCCCCATTGTTTATGTTACAGTCCTTTCCATTAAAGTGCTGTAGGATTAGGAATTTGAGAAGGAAAAGCTTCTGAAGTATGATCTTCTGAAAGCCATAAGTCTGTAGTGATTCATTCATTAAGCCAGTACTAGTTTCATAAAACACAGAAATGTGTTAAAAGAAATGTTTTTCAATTGCCTCCTTTGAGGTAAAACATTTGATCAACAACTCAATATCTTTTTTCATATAAATATCTATCAAATGAACAATCTTGATAAAAGGGAACCATAACCACTTGCCTTAACATTTAAATGCAAAACCACACAAAATCCTCCAATGATGGAGTTTTGTAAAATGAACAAAATCAACAACTGCATGCTTTGGTGACTTCTTTTTAAGTCAAAAACCATTTGTGATTAACTAGGATTTTTCACGTCAGAAATGGAACTACTGATGGAAGAGATAGAGACCAGCTTCAGAATCACCAGCATTCAAAGTTATTCTTTATGCAAGGAAGTAGTTGTAGCTGTCACTGAGACTGAATGGCCACATGTGAAGCATGTGACTCATTAATCAGCTGGTCCCATGTCTGCTTTCCTTCACTTTGCAGAAATTAATAGCAAAATAGAAAAGAAAATGACAATATGAAGTAGAAGGTACTCAAGCTTTTGTGCAGACAAAACTAGACGTTTCTTGTCTGAAATTTCTTAAAATCTGATTTTAATTTTTTCTTTAAAATCTGATTTCCTATCAGAATCCAGGCAAGGTCTAACCATCACAGTATTTAGAGTATACTTATCTCAAAAAAAAAAAACGGGTAAGAAAGGAGGTCAAGTTCTTTTTTTCCCTGTCATGCTGTGTTTCCAAGCAACACAAATAGAAGAAAGTCAGTTAATAATATGTCTTTTAGAATTTTTTTTAAAGTCAAATTTTGTGCAGCAGGTACACATGTACAAGGGAAACATGCAGTTCCTTATGCAGGTCCATCTACACTGCCCCCTTTCTCCATTTTCTTGTCTTCCCACACCATCTTTGCTCCTCATCCCTTCTCTTGTGGTCTACTTCTAGCTTCTCATTTGGTGGAAACAAAAAGTCTATTGGTCTACACATCTGAATATCCTTGCGCTGTCTCTGTTCATGGCTGCAAGTCTCATTGACTTAATTTTTGTTCTTTTCTTTGAGGTTTTGGAGCATGCTTGTTTATGGTTCAAACTTTGTTCAGATGCCATTGCTGCAATGAACTTGCTTGGGGAATGACAATAAAATCTGACTCAGGGTGACTTTCTAATTTCTTTTCTAAGTAACAAACTGATGTTGAAGTCTATATGTAATTTCCTTTTCATATTCCATAGCATAGGCACATCTTTTTCTTCTGCAGCTGAAATGAATTAACTAAATTTCAATAGTCAGAGAAGTATGGCTTTGTTACCCTTTAAAGAGTATAGTTACCTTTTATTTTGTTTAGAGTTCTGTCATCTAACCTTTGTCTCTCTAGATGTCCTGTGCTCTGCCATAATATTGGTACAGAGGACTGCAATCCATTTGTAAATCCAATTGTATTATTGCTGGTTTACTTATAACTTACTTATAAAGAAAAATTAAAGAAAAAACCACAGAAATAATAAATTATCAAAAATATTTGAGAAAGAAAAAATTGTACTGTCGGAAAACAAATTGGTCAGAAGTACATATTTTCTGATCTTAAAAGAAGATTCCATAGAATTACTGCTGACAGAGAATTATATGCATTTTTTAAAAAAGCTAAGCATTTTGGAACTCCACTTTTCTTATAGAATTTTTTGCCTCATCCACACACAAACACTATGCACTATGTTGAGTTGAAAATCTCTCAAGACTAAGTGGAGAAGAATCTTCATGCATACAGTAAATAGTAATTTACAGTCATTATAGCAATAAAGGCTATCTTACAGTATAGTAAAATATGGAGTTTATTTTTCTAGAATATAAGACCAAATTTCCCATAAAAATGAAAGTCAAAACCAGGCAAAACAACTGACAAACAAGAAGGATTTTATAGAAGAATTGTGTTTCATTGCATCATACTGAACTTGATTATACATCAAAAAACAATGGAAATTTTTTCCAATTATAGTAAATGTCAAGGCTTCAGAATGTTTTGTTCTCTGAATAAGAAATAATGACTAAAATTTTGACTTTTCACAACTAAAACGCAAATGAAAATGTTTCTCTGGAATACTTAAAAAGCTTTAACTCATTTCACAATAGAAAAAGCTTTTCAAACAGAAAGTCCCCTAATATACATACATATTTTTACAAATATATCAATTAAGAATGTTTTTCAAATTTTTTCTTTTTAAATTGGAGTCAAGAATTTAATGGAAATAGAGTGTCTTCTGAGGAAATCTATTAGCAATAAAACATTTCTACCACAAGGAGAAGGTGCTAACAGAAGGAGCAGCCATATAGTGTTTGTAAGGATCTCTATTGTGATTGGAATTAACATATCTACTGGCAAATGTACAGAAATCCTTGTGCTTATCTTTCTTTTTTTTTTGTTTTGGTTTTTTGGGGTTTTTTTCCTCATGTATTGGGGAGGGTTGTTGTTGTGGATCTGTAGGACTAGAGCAAGATGGACTGGGAAATGAGAAATACAGTAAATAATATTTGATTCCTACTTTTCTGCTGAGAAAATGAAGGTTCTGGTGCTCAAATAATGCATTAAAGTCCAACAGTCAGAGTCTATGACTTTGCATCTTAAATATCATAAGGTTTTTCACCTGATAGCAAATTTTCTTCCAAAGCTCAGTTTAAATATCTCCTGCCTGGTGTAAGCATATTGCTATGGAATTGCTAGATGGAAATTTGACAGAAAAATACCACAATAAATCAGTGTCTCATATTGTGGAACTGTAGAATCATTTAGGCCACAAAAGACTTCTAAGATCAGTGGGTTCAACTGTTGACCCACGACTACCAAGTTCACACCAAAATAACTCCATAAGCACCAAATCTACATGTCTTTTAAATACCTCCAGGGATGGTGACTCTT
The DNA here is from genome assembly GCA_035047845.1 of Dendrocincla fuliginosa. NCBI lineage: Eukaryota > Metazoa > Chordata > Aves > Passeriformes > Dendrocolaptidae > Dendrocincla > Dendrocincla fuliginosa. The sequence goes on along the minus strand of JAWWMO010000043.1, from coordinate 20,246,483 downwards.
CACTTCCACAGGCAGCCTGTTCCCATGCTTGACACTTTCCATGAAGAAATTTTCCCTAATATCCATTCTAAACCTCCCCTGACACAACCTGAGGCTGTTTCCTCTTGCCCCATCATTAATTACTTTGGAGAAGAGACAAACCCCCACCTGGCTACAACCTTCTTTCAGGTAATTGTGGAGAGTGATAAGATCTCCCCTGAATGAGACTGAACAATCCCATCTCCCCCAGCCTCTCCTCAAAGGACTTGTGCTCCAGGCCCTTCATCAGCTTTGTCGCCTGTCTCTGGACCTGCTCCAACACCTCACTGTCTGTCTTGTCTTCTCATTCGTAACTTTCAGTCAACTGGCAGCTCCCCAGTTAGCCAGGACTGCTGACAAATGACGGAAACTGGACCAGTGTATCTCTCAGCTCCCTCAGTGCCTTTCAGTGGATTCTGTCTGGTCCCATAGACTCGTGTGTATCTAAGAGCTGCAGCAGTTTGCTGACCGTTTCCCTTGTATTAGTGGGGTTTGATTCTATTCTCCAACCCTGTCTTCCAACGCAGGGGGTTGGGACCTCAGTCTTTTCCTCATTCTTTGTCATTGTGTTTTCCCCCACATCCAATAAAGGATGAAGATTCTCCTTAACCTTATTTTGCTGCTCATGTATTTATAGAAACTTTTATTGTCTTTCATAGCAGTAGACAGATTAAACTCCAGTTAGGCCTTGGCCCTTTTAATTTTCACCCTGAGTAACCTCACATCATCCCTGTAGTCCTCCTGAATCACCTATGTGCACCTTCTCTCAAAAACTCTCCCTTTTTTTCTGGAGTTCCAGGCAAAGCTCGATTTAATCCAAGCTAGTTGTCTTCTGGCCCATGGGCATGTCCTGCTCCTGAACCTTTAAGATTTTCTTCTTTAAGCATATCCAGCCTTCCTGAATTCATTTACCCTTCAGGACTCCATATATGCTACAGTACACTCCTTTTGCTGCTTTGAAAAAGGATAAAATACACATCCAAGGTGGGTCTTTATTTTATACTTTATCATAATTATTAAATAATACTTTTATGTAAAATCGTTTTCTGTTGGCTAATACTATCATAAAAAGTATATATAGACATAAACATATATGTAAATTCTCCTACAGTTCTAAAACTAGGTTATGGAATCAGAATAAAATTGGAATCTCTTATTCTTTTGCATTGGCATCAGCTTGACATTCTGTAAAATAATCAGAATCTGGCAACTTGTCTAAAACATAAAAGTACAATTAAATACTAAAGCTAATAATTCTTCTCCTGTGAATACATTCTCAGACATTACATATAGTTGTATTTATGTATATGCACTTTAGAAACAGGACAAGAGAGCTGTAACACCCCAGTCTCAAAGCCTCAACTTTTACTGGGAGCATTACTTTTATTTAAGACTCCATATTAAGGCTTTTGTTCTTTAATATGATGAAGTCATTTAAAGAGAAAAAGCTACACACTTTTCTCCAAGAGAATTATTTTAATTTAGTGATAAAATAGGCATTTGGCGAAAGGTACATAACACGACCAAGCAGAAGCATTTCACTAAAGTATCCAGCAACTCTCAAAACACCTACTAAAATACAATCCATTGGTTTTAAGTTCCCCAGAAGAGATTAAAGAAAGACTAAAGGAAGAAAAGAGATTAAAAAAAGAAAAAAAGGAGTAAAGAAAGAGGTCAGAATAAGAGAATGGCAATAGTTACCACTGCAGGGTCCTATGGAAGTCAGGAACTTTCACAGAGCTATGGCAGGTCCTGAGAGATAAGGCAAAATGGAGCCCCTGCACTCTTCTATTTATGTGCTTTGGTTACGGTGGCCACCCCTCCCAGGTGACCACGCAGTGCCCTGCAGGCTCCAGGGGCTGTAGTGTGGGTGGGTACCATGCAGGCCTTCTTGCATTGGCAGCCCTGCCATGATGCTCCCATGCGCTCAGACACGTGGCTTCCCTTCACTCTGCCCTGAGGCTGCCAGCCTGGCCCCTTCCCCCCAACACACAAAAAACTGCTTGATTAGACACTATAATGAAATAATCCAGTAAGATCTGGACCTAACCTCTCACAAGTGTTATAAAGTAACTTAATTTTTCATTCCTTATCTTCAACAGAAGAATAATGTGGTTTTGACGTTTCTGTCTTATGAATGATGTGATAGAATTATTGCAACTATAAAGGCAATTTGGCAAAGAAAAAAGGCTAGAAAAGAAGATGAAATTTTAGACTATATCATTGAATGATAAAAAGTTATTGCATGCAAATGGAGATGAGACTGAATTGTGATTGTGCAAGCTTCAGTTAGAATATACATTCTTTTGAACAAAACAAAAATGGTATCAACTGCAAGGGAAATTACTATATTAGCAGCATTGGGAACATATCAAATGAAAAGAAACTGAAAAAACTTTGGCTCATCTAACCTACCAAAAGGAAGGTTCTCTCTAAAACCATGAAAATAAATACCAAGACAGCAGAAATCCTAAACAGTGGTATTGATTATTATTAATATTCTCCTCAAACTGAAAAAAAAAATGTGAGTATGCTAGACTGAAAGTTAGAAGGAAGGTTTCTAACCACCAGAACAGTACAATTTCACCATATCAGCCCAACAAGAGGAGGATAAATTAGAAATCTCTGCAGTACTTTGCTTCAAAAATGCACATTTATATAATATGTTTTTCTGTCATAATAGATATCTATAAACAGCAATGAAGGAGGCCGATTAAATTCTGTGCCCTATGTTCCAAAACTGGAAAGAAGTATATCTATTATTGCCTGTTACAGCCCATCAGCTACAGGTTCATAAAAATATGTCTCTCAGAAGAGACATACTATGGTTTGGAATGACATGTTTTTACTGCAGTCTTGAGCAGTGGGAGTTAATTTCACAGTATTCGAAAGAAATTAGGCATATTTGGAGAAGAGGAAAAGAAACTGATCTGGGATAAAAATCTGACAAAATCTCGTTGTATGGTATAGAATTAACAGTATGTAGTACCAAGATTCTCTAGCGTTTCTCAAAATTGGATATACCATTCTGATCTAGTTCAGCTTTTGTATTAAATAACTTCTATGTACTTTCTAAAACACAATAAGCAGATTATCATACATGAAGCTCCCACACTTTCTTCAAAATGAAAATACTATTAAAATATTTTTTTGTTAAATTTTCTGATTTATGTCCACTTTCTTATGTATTTTAAATACTTAGTTCTTAGATCTTCACAATCTTCAATCAAGAGCAAATGGGGTGTTATCTCCCACTTCAACCATTTTTGGTCTTTAACTCTTCCATTACATGTGAAGAGGGAATGTGTGAACCACAGTCGGTGTATAGAAGTCAAGGCTTTTTTCAGGGTGAAAACACCTACATTTTTTGCATGAAAAATAAGGAAAATTAATCATCTGTCACAGCAGGACTTCTGTTTATTGGAAGATTTGGAACTGACGAAAGGCAAAATTTAATATCAATCAGAAGCTGAAGAACATTTCCAAATGTTGCCATTAAACACTTGTTTTCCCTCTGGAATTAGAACCTGACTAAACAGTCTGGCATATCCTGAGAAAGACTAGAGAGTGCACATTGCCTTCTCAGAATATGGAGAATTTTAAAATTTCAAAACAGATTTCTTATTTTAACAGCTTTTTTAAAAATCTTGAAAACTAAAGGAATTATTGAAGTTTGTGTCAAACATAAACGTTTGTTCAATAGGGATAACCAATTGTTCATTACTAAGAAAAATGCTCCATGCGTCAAAAAGGGTAGCACTTACTTCCTTGTAGTTCACATACAACTTAAACACAATTTTTTTTGTAAGTGAACAAAAATAAGAGTTGTCTTTTTTATATATATAAAACCGAAACCAGCATGGCAAGACACATTTACCAGTCATTCACAACATATTTTTATACTCTAGGAACATATTGTACACTATACTTCTGTGCTATCTTGAACCATATGAATAGCAGATTATATCCAGCTGCACAACCGAGACCAGTTAACAGATATTTTATGCTGATGATAGAAATTTCTAAGGTGATAGATTTTGTTGTTTTGGCACTTTGCTTTTTTTTTCCCCAGAAACTTGAATTAAATTTATATTTTGAGCCTCACACACTACCCTATTTAGCTGTATGTGCCATTTATCTATAATGCACTTTGTGGAGATACTAAAGAGAAGCAAGGTTGTTCCTGATTTAGAGATCCTGCTACTCTGTCCGATGCAAAATACAGTGAAAATACAAGAACTATGCTATCTGTACATTATACAAATTATCAAAAGCTAAGAGATCTTGTGTCTTAACAGACATTAACAGCTTTTATGCATGTCTCGGTGATGTTCCTAATCCAGACCCCAGAAAAGCAGCAGACCTCCCTGTGGGTTGGTCCCAGCCAATGTATTGGACCCTCTGCTATGGTGTCTCTGCCCACAGCAGGAGGCTGAAACTAAACGATCTTTGGATGTCTCTTCCAGCCCACACCATTTTATGGTTCTGTGACAAAAGAGAGCAAGTTCAGCACAAAACCACAATGATGTTTGGGGGCTGAAGCACTTGCCCTGTGAGTGGGGGCTGAGGGTCTTGTTCAACTTGGAGTAAAGATGACTTCTGGTTGGCCCCACAGCAGCCCACCAGAAACCTATGGGAAGGTTATCATCATGGTGAGGCATGGCAGAAGTATGAGAGACAGTGGTCATAAACTGAAATAAGAAAGGTTCCGACTGCCAAAGGAGAAACCTTTTGCTGATAAGGACAGTCAGGCAGTGCAGCATATCCAGAGTGGTGGGGCAGTCTTTCAGTTCTTGGAGACTTTCAAGATCTGAACTAAAGCCTGAGAGATCTTGTCTGATCTCATAGGTGATCCTACTTTGTAGAAGTTGGACTAGAAATCTTCTGATGTATTCTTGCCAAAATTGTCCTCTGAATAAATACATTTTTGTCCAAGAGCAGAAGGCAATGTCATTTCTAATGGTCCATCTTTCCTTTTCCACAGTCTCAGACTGATGACTCAGTCCTGTGTGTTGAACAGATTCTTTGTCCTTTACTTCATATAGTTTGAAACTTCTGGAGAAGTAAAACTCATGTCTTCTGTTTGTTCTTTGTTAGATAAGTGTGAGTCAGATTACCTGCTTCTCTGAGGAAAATATGTATATTGAAAATATATATATATTTCAATGTATATTGAACCATGTACATTAAACATGTGAAACCAGTCCAAACAATGGAAGAAAAAATATTTCAGTAATCAAAACAAGAAGTATACCTCAGTAGTCCCTTGTAACTGGATTTTTCATATTTTAAGTGCTTCGTGCCCAAGCGTACTGCATCAGTGTCATCTGTCTAGAAGATGAAACATATTAATAGAACTGACTATTAATAGTGATTGCTTTTAGTACAAGTTTACTGACATCAAATAAAGGAAATTCCTAATTAAACTGAATCAACCACTTCTGGTTGTGAACTTTGCTGTCTACTTCATGTTTATAATTAATGACAAGAATGTTCTCAAGGATACATACTCAGCTCAGAATTAATACATGATTCTTGTGTATTAAGAAGTGAAAGTCCCTTATTATTAATCAAGAAATAAAGAATTTATGGTGTAAAGAATTTATGGTCTAAAAGATCTTGCTGATCTAGGCAATTAGCTTAGGAAAAAAATGTGTTTTTTCAAACACATGGAGTAAAAACAAAGTAGGTTAGAAAAGAACAAGATCTGCTATTGATGTGTTTGGGGTGTTTAGCTTTGTTTTGGTGGTTTGTTTTTTTAAAGTTGATTCCTTGACTCTGTGAGTTTCAACAGACCAAGAAGCTGCTGCCCATAACTTATTCAGAGAAGCACATGCAAATATAGTGTATGTTGAACTGTGTATTTTTGCTAAAGCTACTCTGTAAACTTATTATTCTTCACATAATTTATCTGAAAATATGAACATTGTTACAGAATTATCACATGGAGAATTTTGACTATCTGATAATTTAATTGCATTTATTGAAGAACACAGCAGTAGGTGGAGAGTTTTAAGTCATTTAAATCTGAAACCAGAAGATTTTTCTGAACATATAATAAAATGAGGTAGATAAAAACCATTTTAAATAAGAGAAAAAAAAAAAAAAAAAAAACAACAAAAA
>JAWWMO010000043.1:20217451-20234178 GCA_035047845.1 Dendrocincla fuliginosa | reverse complement strand
TTCAACAAGAGGAAGTACTGGATTCTTCATCTGGCATGGGGAAACCATGGATGTACATGCAGACTGGGGAATGCTGGAATGCAGTGCCATGGAAACAGACCTGGCCAACCATATCCTGGGGGCCGTCAGGCAAAAGCATCACCAGCCAGTCGAGGATTGTCCTGCTCTGCTCTGCACTGGGGCAGCCTCGGCTTGAATATTGTGGGCAATTTTGGGCACTGCAGTCTAGGAAAGACATTGAGCTGTTAGACAGTGTCTAAAGGAGGACACGAAAGATGGTGAAGAGCCTTGAGGGGAAGCCATATGAGGAATGGCTGAGGGCACTGGGTCTGTTTAGCTGGAGGCGACTGAGGGGAGACCTCATTGCAGTTACAACTTCCTCCTGAGGGGAAGAAGAAGGGAAGACACTGATCTCTTCTCTGTGGTGACCAGTGACAGGACCTGAGGGAATGTCCTGGAGTTGTGTCAGAGGAGGTTTAGGTTGGATATTAGAAAAAGGTGCTCCACCCAGAGGGTGGTTGGGCACTGGAACAGGCTCCCCAGGGCAGTGATCACAGCGCCAAGCCTGACAGAATTCAAGAAGTATTTGGACAATACTCTCAGGCACAGGGTGCGACTCTGGGGATGGTCCTGCACAGGGCCAGGAGTTGGACTCAATGATTCTTGTGGGTCGCTTTCAACTCAGCATTTTCTGTGATTCTGTGATCCTGTGATAACTTGAAAGACTTGTCTTCTACTGTCTTGGTGGAAGAAACCATTCTCTCAGACTATAAAATTTTTCTTCAAAGCCAACTACCTCCTTTTACTTCAGCTTTCAAGAGCCATGGTACTGTTTGTAGATATGAATGGCCTTGTGGTTTTTGTTTTTACCCATAGCTCCCTTTTTCATCTGATGTAATTATTGTATTCTTTATTTGAAGTTTCAAGTATAATGATTGTAACCTCAAATATCATCATTTGATGGATAGTGTGCCTATTCAGTCTGAACAGGGAGTATGTTTCTACATGAATGACATCACTCATGTTAACAGGGCAATATTGGTTTGTGTGACTGACAGATGGCGTTGAACTGCTATAACAAGCTGTCTTTTTACAGTAAGTAATGGTAGGGACATTTAGTGTCTTCCTGCCCATTGTTATACTTTAAAGAACTGATGGATACTTGTCCAGTGTTTCTATTGCAATGCCACATCACTTACTGGGCCTTGCAATCAAACTATGGACATTAATCAGTATTACTGAAGTTCAGACTTGTCTTCTAGATATATCCATAGGACTTTTGTCAAGCAAGTCTGTATGTTTACTTAGAAAACACATGATCTATATTAAAGGGAAAAAAAAAGAGAAAGCCTGCAATATATTGTACTTTCTGAAGAAAATAACTTTGTTATTATGCATGCAGAAAGTTGGCAAAATGGCCTGCCTGTTAAATATTAAAAAGTATGTAAAAAGCCATAGGTGTATATTCCATTCTACAACACTTTGGATATTAATTCACAGTGGAAAAATCAATTTAAACTCTCAAGACCAAGAATGCTGTTAATAACTCTTTAACGTGCCTTTTTTCAGTGTCTGGGGAGCAAAAGATTTATTTTTTTCTTACTACATTGGCAGGTTTTGTCCTTTGAAAAAATTTGCACTCAGGCAGAGAAAAACTACTTGAAACAACATACATGCATGAATTCAGCATGAATACCTAGAGATAATGGGCTAAATAGTACCTCAAGGTGCATTAAAAAAATTCTGGGCAGTGGACAAAACGTTTTCCTGTTGTAGATCAACTACATAAAAAGTACTTGTTCAAAATAGAACTCATAATGTTCCGTGTCTTTCAAATCCAAGAATCAGAATGTGATTTATTGCTTGACTTACTTTTTTTCTGATAAATTAGGTGACATAAACAAAATTACACCATGTCTAAACAGATTTGACTTAGAAAAACTGTACAGATTCAGGCCATGGATTACCTCCACATGTTTACATTCATAAGTGCAAAGATATCTAATTAAATCAGAGAAGGAAACTGGTGGTAGCTATGTTCTCTGATTTTATCAGTGGTTAATTTTACTTGTTTCATTTCATTTAAAAAGGTGGAAGCCTGGACAGACACCTTCAACATCAGAATGGTCCAGCACACACTCTCACCTCCCAGAAAAATGCTCTAAAGCCCAAGAGCTAAGATAGGCTGTGATATAAGGTATGTTTACTTCACTCTTATTTTATATGGGCTATTACACAACTGAGAGTGTCAAATTAAATAAGCAAGACTGTGTCTCTGTCTATTAAAAAAAGAGGTTTATTTTGCATTAAAATGTTATCTGATAAAATACATTTATTTTCAGCCTTGCCTGCAGATGCAGACATTGCATTCTTCTCATTTCCTTCATCTGTATAATGGCTGTTAAACGGGTACCTAATGATGTACAGGGGATTCAGGATGCACATTTTTTTCATACATCTAGACTTGCAGATCCAATTCTGAAACTACTGGGATTCCAGACTGTGAGCACCTCACTTGTGATTGTGAATTTCGCTATAATGACCAAGCTTAGACATCCTTCTTGACTGCATGGTCTTGATTTTGATCATATTCTGCAGTCTGCCCTCATCTGAAAAATGTTTGTGCACGGTATGGATGGAATGTATGGATACTACAAAAGCACTGTGGTAGATCTGTCTACTGTTGATACCTCCTGTTCCAAAATAATTTTCAGCCTGGAATAGCCAGTAGTATTTTAAGCAGTAAGTAGTACTCTAAGAAATTTTCCACAACAAATATCTGGGTTTTTAGGTTTCACTGGTAATTATGTACCAGAGAAATGTCATGTATTTGTAAGTTCTATTAATGTTCTTAAAGTAATAAGTTCATAAACAGACCTATAAAAGTAACTTGTGTAAAATGTTTTTGAATTCAATAATCAAACAGAAACCTACTAGTTCTGTCTTTCTAAAGTAAGATGGGCTGAATAACAGACAATTTGATGAATTCTGTTATTGAGAGATTTGTTTTGTTTCTTTGCTATAACCAAATTGGTTTAATCTAATTTTATTCTTTTTAAAATATTTTACATATTTGATTATCTTCCTAATGGATTCCTATTATATAGATGTTGAATTTCACATACATGTGCTCTTTAGTAGTTGCATTTTCTTATTTTTTAATATATTTATTTAGAGACATATATAACTAGAAAAAGGTGCAGAAATCAGAACTGACAGCAAATGGATCTGCATATAGATCTTGGATATATGTTTACTTAATGTAATCCACATAAATTAACTAAAAACAGAAATATAAATAAGTATATACCTGCTATATATGTGCTTCTACATGCTTATGATTCAGGATGTTGGAAAAGTACAAAGAAGTGCGTTAATTTTTTTTTAATTTTTTTAATGAATGCAGGTCAATAAAAGATAAATTACCTTGTGAAGGATTTAAAATAATGTCTGAGAGAAAAGAATATTAAGCACACCACTTAATCTGTTTGTCAATTGATACAATATGCTGAATTCTGAAATTAACGTCTGTGTCTTCCCTCTCATCCTAAAAAAACAATTGGATGTAATAACTCTCAGACAGACAAAGAAATGTGTTTCTGATTACATTCTCTCTTCTTCATAAGACACTAGATAAATGAAATAGTTCTGTTCTTCACTAGCATGCCTGTCATGGATTGTTAAATTCAAATCATTCAATGCTGTGCTCACTCTTTATTGAGTAGGATCAGTCTTTATTGCAACATGTACAATTTCATCACTAAGTAATCAGTCCTTCAATAAACTACTCCAAATTTTCTAGTTATTTTCTGTCCTGAATATATGTATTTCAAGTCATCCAGTAGTTAAAACAGGTTAGGAGCAACTAGTTTCATATCCTTATCATGTAACATTTACTTTCCAATTTATGCTCATATTGGGTGATGACAAGGAAACACGTCAGCATGGGAAAGAAATTATCATCTCTTATTTAAGAGCAGGATGTTTTACTTTGAGTGAGCAAAAGATTAGTTGTTTGTTTTATGCTCACAGTAAATGCACAAAATATGGGCATTTTGATGTAGTAAAATAATCAAAATAGCATTTATTTATTTTAAAAAAGAGGAAAGTGAGAATGATATGGTAGTATATTCCTAGTTCTTTGTTATCATTCCCAGTAATAGATCTGAATCATGCTGTGGACTAATGTCGAATGCTGTCTGCTGAAGCCTCAAGTATTTATGGATATTTGATTATTGATGAATAATAAATATCAGAAAATATTAATGACGCCATAATCCTTGACTGTCTGCAAATACTTTGTGTATTAAGAACAGTAGTTAAAAACAGTCTGGCCTCCAAAAACCACTTGACCATCCCTGCAAAGGATTGAAAATCTCTTCTTCGGCCAGTCTTGGCTCTTCTATAAGTAACATCTTGATCCAGTGGGTTTTGAAACTTGTTGGGCTATTTTACTGTGAAAAATATCTGTAATTAGTCAAATTTTCAATGAGCTCATCTGGGTAAGGAGGCTAATAAGGAATGCCATAAGCAATAATAATTAAAATCTGTAATGCCTAAACACCGCTCAGAGTAGTGTGTTCACCTGTGTCATTTTAAAAAGGCAAATTTATATAGCAAGATCTCCCAGTTTTCTAGAAGTTGATGTGAGCAAAAATTACATTAACAGCCCAGAAATCCCAGCCCCCTCACTGACATAAATTTAATTAGTGTGCAACAACTTGTACAATAAGTATACCCCACTCTTCTGGAGATGGACTATAAAAGCATGGAATTCTACATCACTTATCAAGTTTGACAGCATGATCTTCAGGAAAGATGTTTCTGTATCAGAAAAAGAAAAGCATTTGATCAGGGAAGTTGTAATATTTACTGCTTTGGACAATAAATAAATAAATAAATAAATCAAATGAATCAAATAAATAAAAAAATCAGCCAATGCTGCTCCTTTCAATCCACCTCAGGATCATCCAGTGACAAAAAGTTACCACAGTCCTCAGTGAGGACACTGAGGAGTGTTACCTTCAACAGAAAGAACTAAATAAAGTTATGTTAAAAATGTGCAGTTTACAGATTACAGGGCATTTCAGTGCTAAAGTGGGAAAACAGGTCACTGACTAGAATGGAATAGAGACACATAATTTGAGAAAGATCAATGAACTCATTCAATTGAATTTAATTCATGCTTGAAATCAGTGTGCTTTATTACCCAAGCACAATAAAGTAGATTTTGAGCTTTCTAGATGGGCCTTACTTGAATTGCATTGTTAGCTAATATAATTGTATAAAAACAGGATGGAAACACAGTTTTAACAGATCAAGATCATGGCTAGATGTTAATATAATACAGATAACAATAGACTGATCATTGTTGAAATGTGTAACTGAATCCCACCATCCAACCATGGGAAACTTTGACAGTGTCAAGTGTCTTATCAAGAGACATAAGTGGTGCCAAAATGAGCAAGCAGATGAAATAGATGACATAGACGAATGTCAGAAACAAAAACTAGTAAATGAGCCTTGGGAACAGATTGAGTATGAATCACTGCTGTTATAAGGACTTACATTCCAGGGAAAACTGAGTAGAAATAAAAACAATTATTTTCAAATAAAGTTTTACAGCATGTAAAAATAAGTGCAAAAAGAACAAAGGAAGAGAGTTCAAGAAAAAGACAGGAAGAAGAAAGTGTTGGACAAGTGTATGATGACTAGTAGAGCACAACATGTAGCAAGGAGGAAAAGAGTTTTCTGTTTCTTACTAAAGGCTGAGCAGGCCTCTGAAGTGCTTTTGGCAGCCTGAACTAGCTGTAAGCATCTTTGTTTCAGCTAATTGTAACACAAGAATACGTATCTGTGGAGTAATAGTTAATATGAAGGGTTTATACCTAGGATAAGTATAATCAACTTCATAATTAAAAGATGTTAATAAAAAGTAATGCAAATACGAGTCAGTTTTTATCCAATTGTTGCTGTTACTAAATTTATCAAAACTTGCACTGGAACTTTTCAGTCATCTTTGTTTGTTTTTTTGCCTTTAACAGGTTGTTCAGGGCAAAGGTTGTCTTTCTTCTGTGTTCTACAGTTTGCAATGCAAATGGATTCTGACCTGATGGGACTTTATCAAATCTACTACGAATAATATGAAGTTCTAAGATAAATCATATATAGTCGACAACAACAACAGCCACTAGAAATGGTGGGCAAAAAATTAGTTGCTGAATTATTAATACTGTGCCATAAGTTCAGAAATGGTTTGCTGATAGCTTGCTTGCTGAGTATTTGACACAGCATTACATAAAGCATGTGGTAAATCATGGTCTGTATTAAAGACTGATTGGGCCCTAAACAATGATCAGTTTCTAAAGGCAAGAACTCCAAGTATATAACACAAGCAAACAAAGAAACCACAGCAATTGTATGTTGAGTTTTTTGTGGGGTATAAAAAAGCTCTGACAGGGTTTGTAAAGGGAGAGATGTCAGCTCTGCTGGCACTATTTGAAACAGCCTTTCTTAGATTTACAATATAGTGCTGCCACAGAAGTCTTCCTAACATCTTTTTCTTTTGCTTATGTGTTTTTGGAAAATACTGATAGACTATAATAAAGACTTACATGGTCTTTGAATAGAATAATGACTGCTTCCTCAAAAGTACTATGTAAGAGAGAAGGATGAGACACATGGGTAATTAAACCGCTAGTGATTTTTTTATTTCCTGAGATGTAAGAAGTTTACATAGCATTTACTGCTGTCTCTGATATTCCATTCCTTACATAACTTTGTTCTTTGATGTAGTTTTTCTTTTTGTTTGAGTTGGTTTAGTTTTAGATGCTAAATTAATGGCAATATAATATAATTCTTCAGATAATTCTCCAGCAAGGCTGTATGAAATGTAAGACTACCTCATGGATTAATATTAGACCCACATTCAGATTATAAATGTGTTTTCAATACCAATGCCTTCTACATGAGGATAACTGTAAGATATATCCTTAGTTTGTTTATACTGATGGGCTCTTAAATGCAATTAATTATCTATTTCCAGATCACTTGCTGTATGTATCTCTCTTATTTTGTAATTGTGGATTTATGTGTGTATGTTTCACATGTTCTGATTCAGTTATAATTAAAAAACATATTCAAAGTTGACTTTCTTCCCCTGCCTAAATCAATAATGAGAATATAAAATAATCTGCATTCCAATGCACTCATTCCAGAGAATAACACTTCATTTCATGTCTTAGATATTGCAAAGGAATTACCATTCCAGTATGAGGCTGGTTTTAGTTCTCACTTATATTTCCCTCTGATTTGTAGGAAATATGTAACAATACCATTTTTTTCAAATTGTATTTATAGCAAAAACATGAACTACAACTAAATTGTAACTACCATTCCAGTCTTCACTCTGAAATTCGTTGTGCTTATTGGTTATATGTTACATTGAAAAGACAAAAAGATCGATGCTGAGGACTATTTTAAATAATACAGGCCTTATTAAATGTAAAGAGATCCTGAAACACATTACAGTGATGATTAAAATTTAATAGAAACCTTGAGACATCAGTTTCAGAGCTATTGAAACAAGTGACTGAAACCACAGTAGTTTCATGGAATATGATCATGATTTTCAAAAATTCAGATCAGTAAAATAGTAGGTATTTGGGAATAAATATAAGTCACTGTTGACTGGCCCAGAGACAGTCAAAACCACAATGTAGATAGATGCATTAAAAAGAAAAAAGAAAAAAGGACCCAGACCGTATTTTATATTCTGAAATTGAACATCATTTAGAGAGAGAGAAAATTATTTACTTACCACAAAAGGCAGGTGCAAACATGAGTTTTGTTTGTTACCTTCTTGATTATTACCTTTGTGATTGTGAAATTTTCTATACAGATATTAAGAATACCAAGGAGAAGAAACTGAAGAACAGTGAAACTCCTTTTCTTTTATGAAGGAGAATCAAGATATAATCACATCTAATTAATCACCTTACAGTCACAAAAATGGTGAAAAACAGAGCAGGTGAGACTAGCATAAGTGTAAAAAACAGTAATAGGAAAGCATAATAGCACAATAAATCTGGCCATGTTCAAATAAGTTTTAGTACATCCTGCATGACACAAAAGGCTGCTATCGTCAGAGAGGAAAATTACTCTTTGGAAAAATGAAGAGAAAGAACTACATTATTTTGTTGATACAAAAATCTCCTTTCAGTAGTAGTAGATTTTAAATAGAGCAACTGATATTTTATGTCATTGTATTCAATAATCTGATGTTCATTATTTAAATACATATATAAAGCAGAAAAAATTGAGCTAAAATATAGGCCTATTGAATTCCATTAAAGGAAAAATGTTAAAATGATCCTCAGGATAATTTTGTGATAAGCAAAATTGTACTTAAATATCAAAAGATGTTCCCACCCATTAATTGTAAGAAATATAACATTTCTTCCCAATTTTCATTTCAAATATGAAGTGGAGAGTAAGTCTTGTACTGTAATTGGCTTATTTTTTCCCCTTATTCTATGTCAGAAGATAAAATACTCCTTATTTTCTAAATCTAAAACCTTCTCCATTTTTTATCAGCCCTAAGTATGAAGACCCCCTGAGAAAGCCAAAAAAAGCAGCAGGAGCCCAGGCCCTTCTGATTATAATTCACCCTGTGAAAAGATGAATATATTTTAAACAGCACTGCTTAAGAAGGAGAATCTGTTCTTCTTTGATATTCCTTGTGCTCATTTGAATTCTAGAAATTCAGACAAAAACATATCAGTGATTGTGAAATATTTACAACAGAATAGGCAGAACCGGATGGGTTTTTATTTCAATTGTACCAAAGTGTCAAGGTGCATGGAGAGGACATTTTCCTAAATTAAAGTTAATTGCTTTGCTAAAAAAGCAGCAAGATATTTGAACATGCTTCAGGGTTTTGGTTTCTTGAACTGTTACAATTTAAAATAATAATAATAAAAAAATTCTTTCACTTATCACTAGCTTTGTTTACATTTTCAGTTTACAGTCAAAATCATATTTTCCTATTTGGGAAAGACACATGCATGATGAAACAGATTCTGGTTTCGTGTAGGGCAGTCCAAATCCCAGATTTTTCTACCAACTTCAGCATTGCACCTTACCTATTTTTTAGCCTTAATGTTAGCTCAAAGCCCTGTACTGTTGCCACATTTTTTGGTGATAATACATGTGTGATACAGGTAGAAAAAATTCCAGCACACTTTTCTTTCTGGGCACGATGAAGAATTTTTTTACATATTATGTATACTTAGGTTTTGCACAGAGTAGATTCTTGGACTGAGTATGAATGAAAGAGCACAGAAAATGTTAGACTGATGACACTGCGTTTGCTAATGGGACCTGGCTGCTAATATTGTTACTATTGCTATATATTATTAATTTTACCACATAAAACCCAGCTACTTTCTTAAGCAATTAATCTTTCCTTTTTTTCACCTTCCTTTTTCCTTCTTGTTCTTACTAATAATAAATTTTTCAGAATTATTTAAGACTCCTCAGTTGGATTTCAAAACTGCTTAAGCTCCCATTTAATCACTTAAGCAAATAGCTCTCTTCAAAAGAACTCTGTAATAGGGTCATTGGGAGGAACTATTTTGAGACCATCATGCAAAAAAAGTTGATGGCTTCAGAGACAAGAATGCATGAGACTCTCTCTGAAACACGTTTTCAGCTTTACTCTCTATCCTTTTATACTTCTGTTGTTTACATTCCTTAATAAGAACTAGACAAAGATTTTTTTTTTTCATCCACAGACACTATCTAGACTGAATGACTTTTAGGATTCCAGCTTTTTAATTCCACTAAATTTGAGTCAGTACAGAAACTGCATTACTGTTGTGTCAGTGAGCAGTATAGCTATTAAATCATTATGTTCTTCAGATCAAATGGCTGTAAGTGGTACACACAAAGTTACGAAGAAAGTATCTATGAATTGACAGATGGAGAGAATTGTTTTTCTTCTATGCATGTGTCATAATTACAGCAGGAGTAATGCAGGATTCCTAGTATTAGTTTTCTTCCACTTTATACAGAAGCACTGCCCTAGTCTAAAATAGTTCTGTTTTCCAAGTCTAGATATTTCTTTTCAAATTCATTGTAAAGGCCCCACTGTAGATCCAACTACTTTTCAGGATACAGGCATGAGATAGAAATTCATCTTACCTTACACTGTTAAAAATTGAGCATCGGAATCTTTCCAATTATTCTGCATTCCCTTTGAAGATCATGGAGAGAAATATATTCTTCAAGAGTGATTCAACTCATCCACCTTAAGTCACACTGTGAAAATATCCATGTTTCTCTGTGGACTATAAATGGAGTTTTGTAGTTACCCTAAAGTTAGGCATGCTGTACACTGCAGAATTCTGAAATAAAAATAAATCCTCTTCACTCATTTTGTTTCCTTAGCATTTGCTTGCTAATGGACTACAGCACCTGATGTTTTCTACTGTAGTGCAAGATTCCTTGTAGCCTAAGAAACAAAGATAATGTTAATTATGTGGCATCTATGGGATGATTATCTTATAATGGCAACTTACTGGTTAATAATAATCTCTTCTTACATGTGAGCCTCCTCGGATTTGAAATATAAAGTGAAGAACATGTATTTCATTGCTGATCATCTGAATTTGTAGATTCCTAAATTCAAACTCTTTTGGGTAGTGATTAAATCTTAAACTCAAAATAATGTGTAAATATAGCTAGAAACAGGAAGAAGAGGAAGCAATAAAAATGTGTTATGTTTTCTCAATTTCACTAGAAAGGGTGCAATGAAAAAAATTTGCTTAGGCAATGTAATTATTGATAATGCAAATGTTATTATTTTAAAAATATTCTGTGTTAATGATAAACATTTCTTTCACTTCAGGCAAGAAACAGTATGGGAAAAATTTATAAGTAAAACAGAGACTTAACTAGGTTTTCATTAGACCAAAACTACTAAAATATTGAGCACATACACCTTTACATCCAGCCTGTTTAAGATACCATTTAATCAGAGAATACTTTGGCTTCCATTGCCTCTGGGAAAATGTTTTAATTTATTCCAGCTATGAATCTCTCCCATGGTTTTTAACCAGAGCTTGGTGTGACATAGTCACAGCAGAATAACATTTCCTGCTATAACTTTTGAGAACACCTACAAGGCACAGGGGAACAGTCAAAGTGTGCAGACCTGGGAGGGGTAGAAAGAGGCCTAGAGGCCCACTCACAGTGTACAAACCTGGGAAAAAATAGGATAAATCTCATTTGCCCAATACTTTCATGAAAATTTATTATCATGGAAATTTCCTTTTTTCCCAAAGCAATGTGTCCCAGGTTTTGTGTTGAGAAATGTAGTGTCTCTATTCCTTTGAAAGTCTTCTGTGTCAGTTACTCTTCCTTTTTTATTTTTTTTTGTTTGTACTACAAAACTGTATTTTTCAAATGTGTAGATAATTGTAAGATTATCCCTGAGATTTTTTTCTTCTCAAGTTTAAGGAAACTGAATTATTTCAATGTTTCCTCATAGCTCATATTATCCCTGCTTCTACTTTCTATGAACATTCTTCAATTACTCCAAATTCTGTGTCCAACCATGTTCCAAAACCAGACCCCGAGGGCCTTATCAGTTCAAGCAGCAAAGAACTACTGCACGTCTTAGAGAGAACACTCTGTTTCTATGCCCTGCAATGGTGTCTGACTTTCTCAAGGTTGTGTAGTCATTGACACTTGTCCAGCTCACAGTCTATCCCCTTTTTTTCCTGTTTCTTTTTGTTGTTTTTTTTTTTTTTTTTCTGCAAACAATATATTTGGTTGCCATTATGTATCTTCTAACTGTTTATTAGCCCTAGAAGATTAGGAGAAATTTGTATTTGCTCTTACTGAACTGAACACTTTTTTCCCCAAACGCTTACTTGATTTATAATCTATTTAGTTATAATCCTTTTCCCTGATAGACTGCAAGTTTTCTACAGTTAATGTGTTCTGCAAATAAAGAAGCAGCTTCCATTTTTAGGCATCCCTCATTAACATAATTTCAAATAACACTAGAACATTCCAGAAAAGATTCTTGAATGTCTCCTCATTGTTTTTTGTCTTTTCTATGTGTTACTTCAAATACCTCATTTAGTGTGGGCTATGTCATTTGACTCCAGATAGTTAAAAATTAGGTTTTATCTAACAAGTCATTTACATCTTTCTTTTCTAAGCACTGTAGGAAAATCAATATGC
This sequence comes from Dendrocincla fuliginosa, assembly GCA_035047845.1. NCBI lineage: Eukaryota > Metazoa > Chordata > Aves > Passeriformes > Dendrocolaptidae > Dendrocincla > Dendrocincla fuliginosa. Next base: position 20,221,926 of record JAWWMO010000043.1, on the reverse strand, counting down.
CTAGATGCTCAAGATTCATCCTCTTATAATATATCTCTGTTCTGTGGAAATCTTTACCCACACACAGAGTCCATTTTCTTCTTTGGTCTTTGCCCAGTGGACTAATATTCTCTGCTGATGACCAGTCTTTTTTGATTTGATGGTTTCATTTGGAACTCTCTTTCAAAAGGCGGAAAGAAACCTAAAACTGAAGAAAACCTAAAATGAAGAAAAAAGTTAGATATTAAAAAGAGAAAAAAAATATCTTCCCTGTGTTTTACATCTTTTCAGGGAAGAAGCAGAATTATGGATTAAAAAACATAAAAGGAAGTGAAAATTCAGAAAATGTATTGCAGAACAGCTATTTCACTAAATGCTTGATTATTTCTCTATACACACAGATTGCAGTAAAACAAGTCTATTTAAAAAAATATAAAATGCAATAAAAGTTCAATAAATTATAATTCTGTAAGAATTAACCTGACACATTTTTTCTTTTAAAGCTAATTCTTTTCCATGGAAGCCTTGCAGAACTTTATAGAGGATGTCCTCAGAAACTCAAATCCATGTATTTGTTAAAAGCATAAAACAAAATATTATAATTCACTAATAAATAGTAGAGACTATTTCAGAAAAGTTTGTCTCCAATTTTGAGGAGCTTGCTACTATACCATACCTGTCAGTAATTGCATCAATTTTCAGAGTGAACAGTCAAATATTTCCTGTCACCAGCCTTTTGAACTGCAATACTATTTTTCTTTCCAATGGAGTCATATTAAAACATCAAAGGACCAATTTTAAATTATCACTTTATATTCAAGGTTAAGCTAACTTTTTAAAAAGAACTTCCTTTCACTCAGCAAATACCATCCAGAAAGAACAATTCTTTTAGGCGTATTGGTGGCTTCCTTGAGAGGACTGTACAAAAATAATTTTACTCACATTTATTCTCTCAGTTCTCTAATTCAGGTTTTTGACTGAGGACTTGGAGCTGTTATATGATGTCATGTTGGCATAGATGCATCTCCTCTTTTCAGATTAATTGTACGATCTTTAAAGAGGTTTGCATTATGTATTAATTTCCTAATCCATTTAAATTTCTTGGGGAGCTGAAGACAATGAAAAATTGTTCAATAAAAAGCATTATTTTAATTTAATCAACACATACTGTAAAAAATTTTAATATTAAAGGAATTATTGTCAGTCTTGAATTCTCTAATCGAATTTATGTTGATGCCTAATATTTCACAAATTATCAAGGCTTTCCATTTTTTGATGATACTCTGGAAAAACTTTGCACATTCACATTCCTAATGAGTAATTTCAGGCAGCTTTTTCTTAATGGAACCTGAATTATCACAATTTGTTAATAACATTCTGCTGTACAGAATTCTCTCCTTAATTTCTTAAGACAAGTTAGAAGCTGATAGATGTGAATATATTAGCTAATATGTAGAAAGCATTACCCATATACTTGATGACACTATTTGATTTATTTATGCACTCTGAATTATCTTAGGTGTTAAAACTGTTGTTTTCTGGTATTTGAATCCACTTAAATTTATCTTATTTTGTATGCTACTTATTTTGTATGCTACTTATCTCTTATCTCTTGCTTGCTTGCTCTTTTTCACTGGTATAAAATAATTGATCTGTTCACATGATAAGACTTCTACATATGGTCATGATTGTACTTGAATGATACAAAGACAGGTGTTCTGTGGAAAAAAAAATCTTTTTATGTTCTAAATATATGGAAATGTGCAGATTCAAGCTTTTGAGACTTTCTACATTTTATCTGAATTCTATGCTGAAACATAAGTCAAAAATCCTTTTTTTTTTTCCTCCAGCTTGCATTATGGAACATTGTATCTCAAACATATTGTGTTTAAAACCCTGTTAAGTAAATGTTAATGTTCTCATTCAGAATTCAGAGAAAGAGTACCAGTTTCTTAGATAACTCTTCAGACACACTAACTAAACAGAATGCGATTTCAACGATTAAAGTAGAATTACATGCAGAAAAAAAGGTATTTTTGTCTCCAGAAGTTGTGAAAAAAAGAAAAAAGATTGTTGTGCAGAGTTGGAGACCAGGAACAGAAGCAAGGAAGGATTAGTTGTGGTTGCTAACCCAGTGGAAATCTTCAGGAGAACCTTTCACTAGATAGGCGGCAGCAGTCATCACATAGCCCACAGAGATGCATACCTGTTGCCTGGAGGGTCTGGATGGGTACTAATAATCAGCTCATAAACCAAATGCAATAGAAAAAATGGTCAGAAAAATAGAATCAAATAAACTTAATATTTTATATATATGAATTCTAAAGCAAAAAGTCATAAAACAAGCAGGAACAAATTTCAGTGCTTGATTACAGTTATTTTCTGTATTTCCTAACTGACTTGTGGCTTATTCATACCTGTGACCCAGTGATCTAGAAGGCAGCTGTTTGTTCAAGAAGAACAAACAGGAAAAAAGCCTAAAGATTACTTTTCTTGTAGGGTAAGGGAGAAGGATGTGTTCTTATCTGCAGAATCCTTGAGGCTTATGACAAAAAAGAAGAAACAAAATCATATGCCATGTCTTTTTGCGCTTCAAAAAATTTTAATTTGGGACAAATTATTTTCTGAAAGATTAGTTAGGATCTAAAGCATGGGACTTGGTGACAGAGAGCACAGCTATGTGGTTATTCATGGTGAAAGAATAGAGGAATAAATATACACACAAAAATATTTTAGAAAGTTTAGGGAGAGGTTTTTGATGGAGGAGATGAAGAAATATTGGTCTCCTTTGTCTGTGACTCCAGCAGTCTGTTATTAATTGACAACAGTTAATTAAACTAAGTTCCCCCACAAGAAGGTTCATTGGCCATTGCAATACTTGCTGAGTGGTCTCTCTCTCCTTATCTCGACTCATAAGCTTTTCCATCTTACTTTCTCTCCCTGTTATGCTGAGGAGGGGAGCGACAGAAAGACTTTGTGCCTGGCTGGCAGCCAGCCAAGGTCATCCCACCACTCCTGAATTGAACATTACTCCATGCACATAACTACTTTATTTTTACATTAAGGTCAGAAGCCAAATGAAGTTGGAAATTGTTTTTCTGAACAAGTTATGACTTCTTGGACTCTTCCAGTTTCAGTGGTGATTGCTGCTATATCATCAAGACAATAAAATATGTTTGATACTAAAATAGTGACATAAGTGCTTCCATTTTGTCAGGGAGCTTACCATCCATAATCTCAATTTCAATTGCATCAAAGTGTAGAAGGAAAAAAAATTGTATTGTCTTTCACCTGTGAGGCATCATATTCCCATGCAATTTCCTGCTGCTTGAACAGTTTTTTACCCAAGAAATGTGTGAGTTGCTGAAGTAGACCTGACTTTGGGAATTTACCACCAAAGAGAATTGTACAGATTTACACTTATCTGACATTTTTAGTAGATCAGTAAAGGATGTAAATAATATTTAACAGGGATAATAGATTTTCCAAGGTGGGGTGGGGGTAGGAGAACCCAAAATGAGTCAGCTTTAAATATTTTTCTTTAACATTAGATACCATTTTGAACAAAAATGAAGTTTTTTTTTTTCCTTGAATACAGTTAGTCACACATGACATTTATAAATATAAAAACTTCATTTTCTGTGGTTTTCTTTCAATCACTAAGCATATATAAAAGCATAATTAGACAGAAAAACCAGATAGTTATTTTAATCAGCCTAAACTTAATGTACCAGGTGAATGACTACTTCTGCTAAACTTACCTTGTGGCCTTTCTACTAAGACCAAAAAATCTTTGAAGTGATCTAAGGAGTGACTCTTCTGCTAACTATTAATGTTTGTAACAGTCAGGTTTAACCTTCAGACTGTGAATAAATGTCAAGATACCCTGGTTAAGTTATACCTTTAATGTTACTAAATGACAGAGAAGGTCAGCTATACTTAACTTTGAAAAAGAGGTCATGAATGGAGAGCTCTGAGGATGACCAGTAATCAACACATAATTTCACTGATTTAGATCCTCAATTGGTACAAATCGATATAATTCCAGTGAAGCAAATGGGCTGTATTGATTTATCTCTCTTGTGAAAATGAGCACTGCACTTGACTCAGCTTCCTGTGTGAAAGAGAACTTTGCTTGGCACAATGGAGAAGAACAGAAGAACTGAAATTGTCCAAGAATAGAAATTAAATTAAATGAAGCAACTGTCCATGAACAGATGTTTAATTAATATTGTCCTTTCCATAATTTAAAATAAAACTATGTTTGAAAGATTGAGGTATATTTATTAAGGAAACAGTACTGTTCTAAGTTTTCACAGTGTAATTCCACACATCTTAGCATAGCTTTTAGTTGTAAATGGTATCAAGGATTTTTTCAAGAATTCTTTAAATTCATGCATATTCATTAAATCAAATTAAGAGAATCTTGTTATTAAATGTGCAGAATGAAATTAGAACTAGTTGACATTTTCCATTGAAATTCAACACTTCTGTAC
>JAWWMO010000043.1:20160351-20204347 GCA_035047845.1 Dendrocincla fuliginosa | reverse complement strand
AAAGAAAAGAAAAGAAAAGAAAAGAAAAGAAAAGAAAAGAAAAGAAAAGAAAAGAAAAGAAAAGAAAAGAAAAGAAGCTGTGACTGTACCACTTCAAAAACTAGCATGTATGTGCACAACAGCTGAAACTGTATGCAATTCTCGAAGTGATTGCATTTTTAATTTATAGTATTATTTTGCTAAGGCAGGTTGAGTATGATTTATTCAGGAAAGGTGTAAGGTTTTTTTGATTCTTTTCTTTTTAGTAGTGAAGCAGTGCCAAATGGTAACACAATAATTAAAGCACAGTTAAAATTTGATTAAGCAGAATAGAATGAGGGAAAGAGAGAAATGAGAACTGTAGACAGCATTCATAATTAACATTTATCCCTCTGATAACCATACAATTAAGATCTGACAGGAAGAGTCAGGAAAACATAATCATTTAAAAAAGTCTAAATCAGATAAAGAAGCAAATTGCAAGTCCTTATGTGGGATCCATATGAATACTTGGGTTACATAAGCCAAATCCTATAATGAATTTCCTTGTCTATGTGGAGCTCAGTTGGCTGCAAACAAGATTGATACAGTGACATGCTCATTCATCTTTTTTTTTCCCTTCTCCAGCCCCCCCCAACTTTTTCATTTATTTGCTACCTTTGATGCTGAGCAACAGGATTATGTCATGGAAAATTAGCAATTTATGCCCATCAATAATTATACTAACTTTCTTGCAAGCTGTGTATTATAATCTCTCCAGGGCTAGATTTTTTCTAAAAAAAAAAAAAAATTAAAAAATACAGAAATCAGACTGGTGAACTGGCACTTAGATTGATATGAGGTGCTTAAATCAGAAGATGTAATACTGAAAATCCCAGTTTAGCTGCTGTGTCACCCCAGCATAGGCATCTTATTTTTTCCTTAGCCCATAGAACTGCTTCCATATTTTTAGAAAACAGACAAAAAATAAGAAAACACCTCTCAAGTAGTTCTCATGATTGTAGTGTGCAAATTTGAACACCTCAACTACCTTTTCAGACTACCCTTCTCAATATTTTAATGTTTTCAATATAATAAAGTTGAAATGTAGAGCTTTTTAATTGAAACACAATAACACACTTCTGCAGTGTAACACACAAGCAGAAATGGAAGAAAGATTTTATGGTAAAGTAACAGCAAGAAGAAATCTAATCTTGATCCAATCCAGTCCCTAAGAAAATGAAGGAAGTGGTTAACCAGCAAATGCTTCTTCAGGTTTAGAGGGTCTTGATTAATAATACATTTACTGCATTATATGTTAAAGATTTATACCTACAATTCTTTACATTAGATTTTTATGCAAGGGTCCAATGGTGGATGCAAAGGCAATGCAGAAGACTTTTTCCATAACCATTCCTGAGCAAGGAACCGGGAAGACTGCAGTGCTAGGACTGCTTGAATCATACTTGTCACCTCTGCATGGCAAAGCTATGCTAAAAGTCCTTCTTTAGCCTTTCTCTCTGATGAATTTATTTGTGTTTTAAAGGGCTATCATGGCATTTCCCTACTTTGTATGGGAGAGCAGGCTGAATGTATTCAACAACAAAATGTGTCCAGATTCCACAGTCTTAAATGCTATGTGGTTAAATGAAAGGAATCAGTGAGTAAGATCAACAAGTATGTTAAGTTGAGGAGATTCTATTCTGTGAATAGACACGCAGATTCTGATAACTTGAGACAAGGACAAGTAGTAGCAGAACCAGGAAGCACTCGTTTCCCAGTGCTCCCACTCTTTTCAGTTCTGAATAAAGGGAAGACATAAGATTGCAGACTTTATTTTAAAAATATTAAAGACCTTCAAGATTGATTTCTACATATTAATTTATTCCACTTGTTATATAAAGTTTGTACTTGATTATTAAATCTTAAATGTGAAAGGCAAGTTGGTACTTCAGGGGTTATTTCAAATCAGTTATTTTGAGACCTTATGCTACTTCAAGAGACTTCCTGTCACAAACTCTGCTTTAAAAAAATTTCTTTGTATGTAATACCATCTGATTTACTACAAAGTCTTTCTTTCAAACACATGATCTTGTTAATAGTATATGCTTTCCCAGTTCAAAATTGAGAGACTAGTTATTTATGATAACTATGAAAGTATTTCAAGAATTTCAGAATAAACACAGTATTTTCTTTTCTTAAATATGATAAAAGTAGATGACCTGAAAAGATATTTTACATTTCATAGCATTTGCAGAAGTATTAACAATTTTACTGTAATTGAGACTCTTATTTATAGACTTCCCTGTGTTTAGCAGAAGTTAGCATACAAGAGAACAGCATATATTGGATTTGTTCTCATCACTTCCATTTTCCATAAAAACTAACACACTATCAATTAGCAGTGCATTAAAATGAATTGTATGCTTGCTTTAACATAAAATAATTGCATTATACAACATGTTTCTTATGTCATCATGGTTTGTTAACAGTCCTAGTGCCTATTTGCAAAGGCTCATAAAAGCTACTGGACACCAGGGAGCAGTTTTTGTGGCTTCTGAAGTACAATTTTCATTTAAACTCTTCCACACTGCCTCTAGAGCTCTTACAGCAATACCAGTTCTTGTAAATCGATCAAAATAAGGCTTGTTGATAGCTGAATGTGCCAAGGAATTATATGTGCACAAATGCTTGCTATCGTGCAAACAGAGAGAAAAATCAGCTCTCAAAGATGGCAGTGTGCAAAAGACAGGATAAGTATTTGATGTCAACACTGAGCACTGAAAGTAATCCCTTTCCTTCCTCCTTTCATGTGTGAAAATGTTTGTCTAGGTGCTCTCAAAATCTGTCAGTACATAGAGTAAAAATGCAAATTTTGCTTTCTGGCTGCTACATTACATAAATATTATTGTTTCATAACAATTTTGTTAGATTGCAACCTTACTTGATTTCCATTCTCAGCTATGATAATTTAAGATTACTTTTCCACAACACAAATTCAACATTCAAAACATATTTATGCTCACTATCTATAAGTCATAATATACAGAACAAACAACATTCATCAGATTCAAGTAGCAATGAAACTCTTTTGTTTGAATTAGTTCCAGTTTTGTGAAGTTTGTTATTCACTTCTCGGCATAGAATAAATCAAAGCAATTCCATGAGATTTACTTTCTCTCTCCTGACATTCTAGTTTTTGGATGATTGTTCTCAGTGTTCGTGCAGATGTACCCATGCATTTCTCTGGGCTATAGGAACATATGAGAGAATTTGGAAATGAATCACTAAACAACTTTCAAACATTTTCCGCAACAGCTTGCCACATTGGTTTGGGACCAATGGTCTGAACATCACTAGTTAAGGGAAAATCAGAGGGGAAAAAGCAGGAAAGAACTTTATGAATGAAAAGTGTTTGTTTCTTCTTTGTCTGTCAGTTTGCCAAACCATCTACCCTCCTATAGTGCAAATTGAGCAGGAACAAATTACTAATACTTGCAATCCAAATAGTTTACTCAAACAAAAAGCTGCCAAGGGGTATTTTCAGTAAACGATTTTCTTCTTATTTGTAATTAATACATAACAATTTAAGCTTGAATCTTTACTTAAGTTCACTGTTCATTCGCATATTTAATGTCCTTGACCCAGATTTTCATTTGGGTCCTCAGGATCTGCAACTACCAAGTATCAGGAAAAACTGATATGTCAGAGCGAGACAGTATGAAAGATAATGCTCTTGGTCAGGTCCTGCTACCTAAGAGTGGTGATAGGGAACCCTTCTCCTTCTTTCCATGCAAAAATCCCATCAATTAGCTGAAACCCACAGGTATTAAGCTAAGGTATTTGACTTTGGTTTTTTAAAAAAGGTGGAAAAATACTTGCACATATGGCTAGGACACACTATGTTAATTACTATGTCAAGAGCAATACTGCTTGTGAATTTTTTTCCTATTCCAATCCAAAACTAAATGATTTAGCTTACCACCTTTTATTAGCTAAACTATCAGGTGGGCATAATAATGCCTTTCACTTCACATTGAAAAAGAAAGTGGAGGAGAAGTGATGGTCTGGACATGGAAACACAACCAACAGCTGAACAGTAAATCACTTCCCATCTGATGATACTCTTGCACCGATGTGTCCTAATTTTGTTAGGATATTATCCAGGTCAAAGTCCTCTTTTATGGCCTAAACGACACATGCTGCGTGTTAGGATCAGATCCAATCTACCCATTGTATATACCAAGTAAGCACAACACTCAGTGAGAATGTTATGAAAATTACCAATATGCATGCTTGGTGCGGTTTTTGTTTGTTTGTTTGGGATTCTTGTTTTAAGGGTTTTTTTGCATTTTTTTGCTTGTTTTTTTTTTTTTTTTGTAGTGTTTTTGTTATTATGGAATATTGTACTTACAAAGGATGCAAAAGAACAAAAAATACAACTAACTGGAATAATTAAAAAAATTGCAAAAGCTTTCAAATGTATTAACTCATTTCTGGAAAAGAGAAATAGAATGATTCTCAAAGTAGAATATAATAAGTTGGGCCAACATCCTTAGTAAAAAAATGTGAGCTGGCAGATCATTAGATGAGGTGAACTGGACTAGTTCTGTTGAATTGAAAGAAGGCACACTGATTTATCTTAGGTGAAGATCAGAACCTTAACCTGTATGCGTAACTCAATACTTACAAATGGCAATCTTAACTTTAGTGAGACTGCTTGGGTGGTTTTTTAGTTCCCTGCATGCTAAAGTGATTTCCTACATCAAAATCCAAGATCAAGTGCAGAAAGTTCCATATTATATTGTACTTAGCACTTTCAATTCTTCAGAGGTCAAATCAGGCTGAAGAATTTCAGTATATGCAGGACCAATGTATGGAAAGCAAAGAACTCAGAAGAATTAGGCATTGTATTTCATGAAATGTTTTAATTATGTTATACTTTTTAACATCGTGTTCATATATTATTTTCTTTAACATCTCAACGAACCATTTGACACACTGAGTTAAATTTAATTGCTTAATATTTGTTGATCTTAGAAGAGCTGTCACAGGTATAAATACATGCAATAAAAGAGACACAGACTCCACCACATTTCACTTGAAAAAATCATATGAATTATTCTGCTGGGAATATGATCAATGGACTGAAATCTGACTAAAAGTCTATAACAAAGAGTAGTGAAAATTAGCAACTAAATAAGTAGATGGAAGGAATTTTGTTCTGACTCTAGTGGCCAAGGTTGTGACTCCCATTTAATATGCTCATTGATAAACTGGGAAAGAGTTGAGAATGTTAATAAAGCACGTAGATGATATTAAATGAAAGGATCTCAGGTAACTATTCAAGATCAAGATGTACTCCAAATGCTGCTGCATGATTGTGAATAAAGAGAATAAATGATGCTGATCTACAGCTTAACCTTTGCAAACTTCTTGTTTGAATATATTTCTGCTGTGGGTTTCCACAGCAATCACCTCTTCTCTTAAAAACTTGGTACTTTCCTTTTAAAATATGTCTTTATACAAATGCTTTTATGAATCTTCATTGACTAGTTTCTGAATAGATTTTACAGGTGCTTTTCAAAATATCCAGTTTACTTTTTCTTAAATTGTGCATAAATTTACAGCATAATAATCTCAAGAACTGTTAGCACACATGCAGATAGTATCAGATCCTATTTTACTCCCTGTTTTCTGTGAACAATGGACTTGCATTAAAAGAACACATGGATTATCTGGGGAAAATTCCAGATACAATTGAAGGATAAGAGTTTATTTGTCAAAAGTACAAAGAAAGATAACTTAGTTGTAGGTTTGACAAGGTGTTAAAACTATCCCCCTAATCTACCTGTATACTTTTTGTACAAGCAGAAATTAAGAATAACAGCAGTGTGAAAATTATCAATTTCATATTTTCAACTTTCAGTTTTTAACTTCTTTATTGGATTGCTACAAGGTTCTGATTTTTTTGAAGAAAATTCTTGTTTGGATGTTCTCAACGTTTCATAACAAAATCTCCAAAAATTAGTATCCTAAAACACCCAAAATAGGAGAGTGATTCAGCTTTCCAACCATAGACATGGGCAATTGACTCATACATTTGTCTTGCTTCTGTAATCCATGGTGAAAATCAGGTCTGTCTGAGGTTTTACTCATCTTGTTCTAAATCAGGTGTTTAATATAAACCAGAAAAATTATGGATTCCTAAAGTTCCCAGTTTTCTATTTCTGATACAGAAACATTTCATTCCATAAATATGAAAGGAGAATATTTTGATATTTTTGCAGTATTTCTTTCAGGTTCTTTTAGTCAAATGGAATTTCATTGAAATAAATGATTTTATCTATTTGGTATATGCTTGGGGAAAATCATTTTGATGCAAACTTTCCAATAGTCTCTGGTTATTTCTCTTAAGCATAATGTTTTAAGGCAAAGTTATGTTCTTTGTAATTGCCTACTGCTAAATTATGTAATTATAGGCTAAATTAATGTAAAGAAAAAACAGTGTTGATGAGTAACATGGATAGCAATTTGTAAAGTTCTTGTATATTGCCAAAACAAGGTTACTTCCTATGTTTTAGCCATTACGTTTGTTGCTGCTGGACCCTTATTAACCAGTATTCTTAATATAATGTTTAAGATGATAGCTTTGATACAGATTTTTTTCTATATAATGTTCTTTGATCCTCACAGTCACTAAAGCTTAAGCATTTATATGCTCATTGACTCTCTTGATGTTGAACCCTTATCTGCTTCTTGGGTGGCAAACTGATGTAGTACAAATAAGCAGAGTAATAAATAATTTCATCACCTTTGTTTAATGCCCTGAAGCCTTTTCACTCTTTTTTTCTGTTTGCTTGATTGCTTGGGGGTTTTTCTGCAACCAGAGACAGTGGTCAGCTTCAAGAAAAATGAGAAAAGCACAGTAAGAGCTCTCCACAGGCTTCCTAGGTTCTTGAACATTGGAATGTTAATGATCAGATCCTCTTCTTTTTTTCAGTGCTCAGGTGCTAATACACTGTAACAAAGGATACTGAATGCTTAAATTGTTGTATTATTGACAACAGAAGCAAATGTTTACAGGTACATAACACAGTCCGCATATTTAAATAAGGGAGGTTGAAAAAGATATTAAACTCTTGAAGGAATCCTATAAGCGAGTAAAATTTTTTTCTCTGTCACTCTGTGTACTTAAGGAAGTTGTATGGTCCCAACCTCAAAAAATCACTCCACAACAACCTGAGAGGACGTTGTAGCCAGGTGTGATTCAGCTTTCTTCTCCCTGGCAACCAGTGACAGCATGACAGGGAATGGTGTCAAAGTGCACCAGGGAAGGTTCAAGTTGGACATCAGAAGGAATTTCTTCATGGAAATGTATGTTAAACATTGGAACGGTCTGCCAGGAGGCAGTGAAGTCATCATCCCTGTAAGTGCTCAAGAAATCACTAGACATGGCACTTAGTGCTATGGTCTAGTTGACAAGGCGGTGTTCAGTCAAAGATTGGGCTCAATGATCTTAGAGCTCTTTTCTAACCTAAATGATCCTTTGATTCTGAGATTCTGAGAAGATAAAAATAGATACTGTAAACAAACCCCATAAAACAAAAAACCTCACAAACACAACACCTCAAACCAAACAAAAACCAATCTTCCCTAGATATAATTATCTAAAGTGTAATATAATGATATGAGTTATTTGGCTAGACACTACAGATAGCACAAACCTCTGGAAGCATGTCTAATGTTTGTGGAAGTAACTTCCAAATGCGCTTATTTCTTTCTTTTGATCAAAGAGGACATCAAGATGGTTATGCCAGATTAGGCATTGAATTTGCAAATAAACATACAAATATCATTCAAAATTATAGTTATGTTAGATTGCATCCTAAATAAATCTGGGTATATATTCCCTGTATGTTTCCTCAGGAGAAAAAACAAAATATATCTGTCAAAATGTATTCTTGAAATACCTGGTCATGTTGAGGAATGAAAAATACATCAAGATCTGTGTTTTATTACTTCTGTATATTCTCTTTTTTATTGTCTGGCTGTTTGCAGCTGCTGGATATTGTAGATGGGAGTCTGAACTACATGCAGCATAGTTGATGAAGTCATGTGAGCCAGAATTCATGTGCTCCCTGGCAAATAGAAAGGAACAGGCATTTTCAGTGTCATGATTGATTTCTTTCTCAAGTAGACTTCTAAAATAATCTGGATTAATTATAACCTCTTTGTCTAGATTTGAGAACAAAGGCAACATCAGGTAGCTAATATAAATGCAAAGATGTACAGTAGAAACATTTAGAGTTAGCTAATGTTATTCCTGTCTAGTGAGATGCTATTTCATATTAATGGTTTATTTATTATATACTAACGATTTGATTATGTCTTGACTAGGTGTATCTAAGACAGCTTTAACCTGATAGTGTGAAATATGAATAGCTGTGTTCCCATGACACAGCTGACCTCAGCAGCTTCTTGTCCCAGCTTCTAAGGCTGGCTTTGAACCCAAAGTCTGCTGTGCTAGGCTGTCAGTGCTGGTTACCTAAAAGTTAATCTCAGGAGTTTTAATCTTGTCTTAGGCTGCATGCACACATAAAGCATTAAAGTTTAACAGTGCTTTGGGCAACATTCATTTCAGCAATTCTTGTTTCCTGTGAACTTTCTAATAACCAACCACTTTTTATCTCCTCCATCCAGGTTATTTGGCTTGAGGAGTGCCTAAGGCCTATCAGGGCCAGCTCTTTTTTATTTTATTTATTTCTGGTGCATTCTTTAGGAACTGAAGTGAAAGACACTTTGTAAAGAAGTGAATCTGAGACTTCAGGTAACAAGTATTTCTGCTGAGCTTCAAGGCTGAAGAAAGCATATTTCCATGAACTTTGAACAATTATAACCCTCTAAACACTTACCTGATTTCCTCCTGAAAAACAAACAAACAAAATTATTTGGTAAGAAGTTGAATTAAAAGAGTAATTTTATGTATTTGAATAAATACCCTGGAATGGAATCTTAAGTTCAACTTTATATATAGCATATTAAAAATGTTTACTCCTTTACAGTATTGTAATACATTTTTAAAACTCAAAGTATTTATTTCTGAAAGAAAGATAACCTACCACATCACTTAAAATATCATTTTACCCAACTAAAAGTCAAAACATCCAAGCAAGATCAGAAAAAGAGATAAAATTGCCTAGTTTTACACTGTGATAGGGTTTCCATGGGTACAGTCTCCAGGTGCTCTTGTATCTATTCTGAGATGAAGAAAGAGAGTGGGGAGTCCACAGGAATGTGGCTTATTGCCTGTGTAGTACAAGGAACACCACTTGTTCTCTTCACTAATGTAGGAAAAGCTTCATTGCACTTTTTCAGTTACATCACCTAAGGCTTAAATGGATATTGTTCATGTCCAAACCTTCTATTCTAACACTACTTGAAGTGAGAAACAGACTGCCCAGTGAAATGGTGCTAAAGATGCATTTCAAGTCTATGAATTGGTCACAGGCATATTTACAAACCCCCTAAATCTATCTTACCTTTTCAGAGCAAAGTCCTGCTCATATGTGTTGAGTTTCCACATGCAAACAGAAGTCACATTTCTGTTCATCTGAGCACACGTAGTCATACCTGATAATATACAGCTCTTGTACCAAATCTCAGCAATGAAATACAAAGATCAAATGGGAATGTTAGGGTTATAGTAAACATGTGGGTATGAAAGCTGATGGGACTAAGGTATATGGAGTAAGAAGTATTTCCTAGGTTGGTTATTTGAGTTGTGTGAACTAATATGTAAGTATACATGTCTGAGGAATAGAAAAGCAATATCTTATTAATCTAATCCTTATTAATCATTTTCCTTTGTGTCTCCACCCCTCCATTCTCCTATCTGTCTTCATGGAAGACAGGCAGGAAGGTGCTGCAATCCTGAAAAAGTGTACAGTTTTTTATCAGCAAATGAGAGTGGTATGGTACATACTACAGACTCATAGTCTGTCCATAGGGCTCTGAACCTCTCTTTGTGGATTAAAATGACTGTTTTGAATTATCTCATTTAATGTTTATCTTCATAAGTCTTGGATGCAGAGAGAAAAAAATGCCTACACATGAAAGAAAAAAAAATTCCAAGGAATTATCATAAGGATCAAATCCAAAATTCATGTAGTCCAGAACACTAATTTTTCTAGTGACAATAGCCATTGTCTGATCACACAGGAAGGCATAAGTTTCTTGGTCTAGTGACTAGAGATTGGTTTAAACAACAGAGCACAAGATTTATTATTTTTTTTTTATGTAAGCTCTCGGTGTCTGCTCTCTGTTGATGACTCACTTTTTGACAAATGCTGCACTTTAATCCCATGCAGTCTGACTGAAAATCTTTCCTTTTAGTAATGAATTTCATATTGCTCACAATTTAAAGGAAATTGGTTTAGAAATTGAATTTATAAATCAGCTGGTCAAGCCACCTATAATTGGACTTGTTCAAAAGTAGGGTATTATTATTCCAATAAGAATCTAGCCTATTTTCATTGTTCAATGCAGTAAGATGTAGACTGAATCAAATTGAAGTCCACTGTTGCTTTTTTTCCCTAGATCAACTATTTGTGTTGCATCACATATTTTTCAGAAATAATAAAGATTTATTGCTTCATCTCTTGAACATCTCTTCATCTCATGAACTTTGGTTTAACATTTTGGCTAGTAGCCAAAGAAAATGATCTTCTTACTTTTCCAGGGAGGGTGAGGGTGTATGTGTGGAGGAATTTACATTTGTATATTTTGTTCTTGGGCACTTAAGCCTTTTTTTTTTTTTTTAGAAAGTTGCAGCTTATGATTTTGCAGATTTAATTAGTTCAAACATGTTTATAAAATTAAACAGACCAGCACATGTATTTGTGGTGCAAGCCTGTCAGTGGAGAATGATTAGGTATGATGTGGTAGCACCTTGAAATGCAGACAGCTGGTATATGATTGCACTGTGCGTTGAGATTTTAATAAAAAGAATAATTTGATACTACAAATGTATTCTCTTATAGATTCCCTGTCTATAGTCTTAGAGAAAAAGAATATTTATAGCCAATGGAAAAAACTTAGACTTCAACAGTGATAAATTTGTAAACAACTTTTTTATTTAATCAAAGGCAAGTTTAAGTTTGAACTAGTTAAATACAATTTGGTTCCCATATTGTAAATGATAGTCTTACATTAAATAATATCTTTTTCTCTGAAACTTATTTTCTGTTCAATAAAAGGCTAAAGAATATTCTGCAATATTCAACTAAAAATTCATCAGATCATGAAAGATCAGTTCAAAATCTTAAAGCCAAGCCAAAATAAAAGCAACATTGAGTACTAATTTTGTTGGTTTATTTCATTGAATTTTTTATTTCCTTTGAAACAGGAAAAAAAGTCCAAGTAATAAATTAATGGCTTTTGAAAATATTTAAATTTTTAATGATAGCAGCAAAGGGAGAAAATGTTTTTATCCTTTTCCTAAATGACTTAAAATTTATTTTCATAATTAGTCAGGAAAATAGCCAACTAGACACCTTTCCTTGGAAGTATTTTTCATTTAAAATTAAGATATAATAAAAATAATTAGTTTAGTAGGAGTATTTTGGTCTGTTATGGATTCTGCAGATTGCAGCTGTTTCTGCTGGACTCAAAACAATGGCAGAACTTCAGCTACTAGATTTGCAGAACAACTGCTAGGAATGTAAGATTTTTTTAGCCAACATCCTTACAGGAAAGCAGTCTCAGAGGACTTATGTTGATTCTTCCCTGTGTAAAATCAATTTTTGTATTTTCTTTCCCGTCTTGAAAAGTTAATGTCTTTCGCACCCCACCAAAAAATGGAGTTTACAAAAAGGACAATTTTGATAGGATGAGTTCTATTTCAGCTCTTCTCTGCACCATTTATAACTCCTCTATGTTTTTTAAGCTTGTCTTCTGGGTGTCACTGTAATTCCTTAAACCATCTTATGCTGGGAACCCCAGGGAATTTATTTTCCTTTTATTTCCTGACACACTAGCTAACCATGAATCAGCCACATATATGTGTTAAACCACAAACCATGAAATCCCATTTTGGTGACCTGAATTCTCTGTTCTACAGCCAGGTGACTGATTATAGGCAAAAGTCTGGAAGTCTAACATTAAGAGAGGAGACGAAAAGCTCCGCTGCATGAGTAGATGAGTTGGCCATAAGGCTTTTTTGAGGATGTTCAGAAGAAAGTTGTTTCTTCTGCTTTGGGAGATGCAACATTAATCACTTTTATGAACATCAGGCTGTCATCTTTGTGAAGGCCAGTTTTCACACTTATCCTTCTTTGTTCAGACAGCAACCCTTGAGATCCTCAGAGCATTTGCTATCTTTTTAGTCTCCTAGTCTTTATATTCAACAATCAGAAGCAACAAATACTCTAGATAACTTCTATTTTGCTCATAAATGGTATTCAGTTTGCAGAATTTTTTTTTTAATCAGAACAGTTTTGTAAAGCTAAACTAGAAATAAGAAACAGAAACAACTACATTAGGCATCAAGAAAACATAATTCTAGGATTTTGTTTTATAGAAGTACTTAGTTATAAAATCAAGTTACAATAAATGTAAAAATGTTTTACGTGAAAAGAAATGAGGAGCACTTGCCATATGGGAAATTATACAGGAATTAAACCTGACTTTTCTTATGCACCTTAGTGTAATGATTTTGGAAGTAGATAACTTCATTATCTAATAGACTGACAAAGGAGTTGACACTATGACATTGCCATAGAAAGGCACACTGATGGATGTGAAAACTGCCACATTCTCAGCACAAATCTGAGGGAAATTATCTGAGTACAAAGGGAGGTTGCACGGCATTCAATGGATAAAGAATTTTTGTCTGGAACCTGAATTTTCTCCACTTGTGACTTCATTAAATGGCTTCCTCCAAAGTTGTTGAATGTTGCTGACTCCATCTGACTTCACAGGCATTGATTAAGCCCTGAACAAATCCGATAGTAGTTGTCCTGTTGTGCTCAGCTGCAGGAGGGAGAAAAGAAGCCAACACTGTCCTAATTTGCAGTGAAAACATTGTAAATTTATATTCAATATGCTTTTGTACTTTGCAACTCATTTAGGTTCCTGCCAGCACAGCTCCCACTGTTATGGTTACAAGTCAGGGGAGGAAGTGATAGCAATGAATATTCATACCATGACGTCGTCTAAAGGGGTCATTCCACTCATCTGCTGCATGGAGTCGGAGAGATGGGTTTGCCATGGGGCGGAGTTGCTCCAGGGTCTCAGCTGCCACTGGTAACCATCACTGCCTTGCCAGCACAGCAGCAAAGCCAGGAG
This sequence comes from Dendrocincla fuliginosa, assembly GCA_035047845.1. Lineage (NCBI taxonomy): Eukaryota > Metazoa > Chordata > Aves > Passeriformes > Dendrocolaptidae > Dendrocincla > Dendrocincla fuliginosa. Next base: position 20,191,042 of record JAWWMO010000043.1, on the reverse strand, counting down.
CTGCTGCCTCGCAGGACTGTGCAGGGATCAGAGCAACCCAGGGAATCACCCGCTCCAGTCACTGCCATGGCCTCAGGACTACTTGGAGCCTCTGCGAGAGCAGGGCATAGGACCTGGGAAACCAGTTTGTCATCTCCTTGATTCTTCCCAGTTTTGTGGTTCAGCCGGGGAGCCTCCACTACTTTGTTTCTTGTTTTGCCCTGGGGGTTGGAGGCTGGGGTAGACGAGGTGTTTCACTTTCTGTTTTTGATTTGAACTTGTCAGGGTATTGTTGCTTTCACTAATATTTTTCCCTGGTAGTAAATTGTTATTGTTTTACTTGTATTCTCCTTGCATTGTTTTTTGTTTGTTTGTTTTTTTGTCTCTCTATGTTAGAGGGGGAATAAAAGAGGAGAAAGTTCATTTTATTGGAGTTCCCACCCCAATATGTGTCTTTAAATCAAGATGCACTCCTATATGAGGTACCCATCTAATATCTCTTCCAAAACCATTATATGCCCTCCCTTTATCACTCTCCTTCTTCCTCTTCTATCTACAATCAACGATATAGAAAAACTAGTTATTATCTACTTGTATTTCCTTGCAGACACTTTAATGATCAATGCCCTTCATTCCACCTGATGGACAGTAGTGAAGGAGAGACAAAGGGCACAAATGTATTAATTGTAACTAGAGGCTATTTCCCCTTTCACTCTTCTGCCACATCCAATCCAGGCCTGTTGCACCTCAGTTGTTCAGAGAATTTCTTACTTTTTGTGTCCGTGTCCATAGTTTCCCTCTGATCTATATCACCCTTTTTTCTATGCATCTGTCCTTTTTGCTAATATTTCTTATAACATTCTTGTCCTCTTCTACTTCTTCTTTGGGAAACATTTTGCAGTAAATACCAAGACTGAGTTATGCATGTTTTGCCTAAGAGCCAGCAGAATCTACTGCACAGTACCAAGAGTACTTTTTTTGTTGTGTTCTGTTTTTGTTGTGTGCCTTTCTCCCTTCACTGGTACTCAAAACTCCTCATTATTCAATGTCTTCTGTTAATATTATTCAATTTTCTTCCTCTCATCAGTCACTGATGGAGGTATCAAACAAGGCTTGGGGCTGATCCCCAGAGCTTCTCTAATACACACAAACTCCTCTCACCACAGGCAATACAGTTGACTATTTTCCTACAGCCTTTTTTAAGGTTTACAGTCCACAGGACTGCTGTCTTTGTTGAAAAAAAACCTTTACAACTAAAACTTCATGTGATAATGTGTCACACTGAAACTCATGCAAAATTTAGCGTTTTATAAAAACAATTTACTGAATGCTAAAATTTTGCAAGATATATTTTGTTTCCAGAGAAATCTATTTAATGTGCTGCAGTAGAACACCTACTTGTTTATAAATTTTTTTAACTGTATTTGTTGGTAAGTACTATAATTATTTCTCTTAATCAGCCAGATTTCCCTACTTACTTGTTGTATTTCTTTCCCCTCTATTTAAACTCTTGAGAGCACAGAGCAAAAATGTCCCACCACAGCAATGCTTATTCAAAGTAGCTCTTATGTTTTAAGTGAGGCAGGAATAATTATGACCATCGCTTATCATTCACGGAAACTCCATAAATTCCCAGTTTACATCTGGATGTATTCACATGTTTTTGAAGCTTAACCCTAAGACTTTAGTTTAAACTTAAACCCAAAACGTAAGAGACAAAATTTAATTCTAACATTATTTCAGTGTATTTTATTTGTGCTCAGTACTGTTCTCCTTCAGACTCATAAAATCAAAGAACAACAGTCCATCTGAATATAAGGAAAAACTTCTATACTTTGAACGTGACAGAGCACAGGCTGCCCAGAGAGATTGTGGAGTCTCCTTCTCTGGAGATGCTCAAAACCTGCCTGGACATGATCCTGTTCAACCTGCTCTAGGCAGACCTGCTTTAGAAGAGGGGTTGATTTCCAGAGGTGTCTTCCAGCCCCAGCTATTCTGTGATTCTCTTGTATTTCTTTTACCTTGCTTCATATTCATTGCTGCATGAATATTGAATAGCTGTATATATATAAAGGATTTTACTTTCTTTTTCAAGCTGTTTTTCATTTTGACCAAATGGATACATTGAAATGCTTTTTATCCCCACAGAGATGTGCAAAAGTGTATGAAAACAAGGAATAACTCAGAAAATTTCTGAGTCTAACAACCTTCACAGAAGATTTTTGGACTAGAACATCCAGCTCTAACAAAAAGTGAGAGCTATATAGGCCAACACTGCTCAAGGGGAAGGGTTTAAGATGCTTAGCGCTTAGCGCAATATTTGAAATGCATGCAACAAAGAAGTTAGAATATGGAGATGGGGAGTTGTAGGATTGAGAGTTCATTGAAGAATTATTTTCCCATTGTAAAAGGTTGGGGATTTTGCTTCCAGATGACAGTGAATCTTGGCTGCTGGAATAAAGTCAACATCTTTTAACTTTATTCACAGACTGAAAAAACCCCAAACTTCAACAGTGTTAACAGCTGTAAAAGGGCTAGTTTGGCTGGGATAGGCCCAGTTTCCCAGAATCATCATGGAGCGTACAACATGCCCTGGTCCTCCTACATTGCATGCCATCAAGGAGCAGCTGCCCTAAACTGAGACAGTATTTTGCATCTTTCCCCATGTCCCATTGCCCGGATGGCCTTGGTGCCAGCAGCAGCTGGCTTCAGCTTTTCCCCATTGTGACTTTCACTCAGTTGTTCAGGGATGAGGTTGAAACTGGCTGCTGTAGAAACTGAGAAAAACATTCATTAGGGAGCAGGGGAAGCAGCAGCTGAGTGGCTGCTGGAAAGGAGCCTGCATGAGGCTTACATGCCATGCCCTGAAGGCCAGAAGCAGCTGTGGGCAGGAAGAAAGGGGAGGACATTGCTCAGATTTCACCTTACTCAGAGGAGTATAAGCATTTTTGAGTGTTGACAACTATGTGAAAATTTAGGGCACATGTGTCAGTTCCTACCATTCCTTTATGCAATAGTGTCCATATCGAACTGTGTTTCTAGAGACATGAAAATGAGCAAGGATTTCATACAGCTTAAAGACTGCAGCATCCAAAAATGAAGGTGAAGGAAGGTGGAGGCTTGGCATCAACTTATGACGTTGTCTCCAATATGAAATGAAGTCTCCCAAGGAGTTCTCAGTTTTCCAGAGGGGAAAAAAAAGCACACCTAGGGAACAGGAAAAGTTCCTGAGACTTGCTGCTCAGAACTCTGGAGCTTTCCTGACGAAAGCTAAATGGTATTGCAATAGTTGTGGACATGATCCTCTCTCTTGTTACTGTGAAAGATTAAAATAATATCTATTATCACTAATATCTCTTCTTTCAGAGAAGTAAGTATAAACAGTGACCAGCAGTGGCTAGGAAGTATATAAGGGGGTGGGGACTAAGAGCTGAAATAGAGCAGAGTATATATACATACGCAATGTTTAGTCTTACCACTTTTGATAATATAATGTCACATACCTCATGCATGCTCTCACTGAAGTTGAACACGATTGAGGGAGTAGGCAAAGGCTGCAGTTATATCTTAGTTTGAGACAACTTGGAAGAGTGGAGGTCTCAGGCAGAAGTCTCCTCTGTCAAATTCAATATCTCTGGTTTCTGCAATACAGAGAGAGAGACTAAATACACGTGGATTTAGGTGAAAAAATAACTCTTTACAAAGAAGAATGCTAAGAACAATACTGATAAAATTGAGTTAAACCAGTCGATGAGGAGAAACTTCCCAAGCCTTACCCACAGGACAGAGACAAGATGACCATCCTTCCACATAGTTTGCCTCCCCCATGCCTGGAAAACCTGACAGGAATGGTTGGAGTGTCAGTCCTTGCAGGAAATGCCATATAGATGGGATTCAATACCAGTAGATGCTTGTTTGGCACTGGAGTGAGGCTGCAGTGCTGGTACAGGTAGTCAGAGCAGGGCTGTGGACCCCTCAGGCAACTGGAAGGACTCACAAGACACCCACTGGATCCATCAATGAGACCTCTTTGTTGCAGTTTCAATGTTCATTGGTCAAAGTGGTTGCTGTAGTCTTGTCAAAGTAGTGGTTGCAGTTCAGATCCCTTGAGATGATGGTGGTGGAAGCCCTGGGTGAGACAGGAAGCCCCAAAACTCAGAGTATAATCACTAGCATTTCATTCTCTTTAAAGAAGGCAAAACACCAAAAAGCAAAAAAAAAACAAAACAAAAAAACAAAAACCAAAACCCACAAAAAACTTATTTGGAGAAAAAAGAAAAGAAGAGGTGCATACAAGAATTTTTGTGTAACCCAGGACAAGTTACTTGTGTCAGACTGTGAACACAAGGAAGAAACTTTGGGACTGGGAAGAGGTAAGATAGAAGATGAAAAATAATAAAGAACAGCTGCACTTCTGAACATTTCCAATTTTCTTGATAGCACAAACCTGTTATTTTGGCAGTCATTAACCAAACTTGAAATGAGAAAGGCAGAAATGAAACAAATATTTTGCTTTCCATCATCCTTTACGCCACAAGACAAGCAACCCACTTAAATAACAGAATATCCTCAGTATAAGCCTTTATTTAGTTTAGAGGGCTCAAGGAAACATGATCCCAATAGAAGCCTAGGTTCTTATTTACATGCCTTCTTGTCATGTGTGTCTGACTGCTAGTTTCACCTTTTGTCAACTACTTGTCTAGTAATCCCACTGAATCTAAACTCTATGATGTGCTGGGAATAGCACCAGCAAATTTAGCTTTCTTTTCTCTGTCAGGCCCTCTAGACCATTCATTTGTATTGTTAACATAACTTATAACCTAAGGGCAATAATGATAATCCCAATTTTTCATAAAATTCCTGAAGCAGGTATTCAGGTTATACATATTGTTGACTGAAGTTTTGTTTCAACTTATTCTGGACAAAGATCTGAATCCTTATATATTCTCCCTTTAAGTAAAATAAGGTCCCAGACTTAATAATGGAGTGGGATAGAATCAATTTTTTTTTTTAAGTTGCATGGAATAATTAGATTTTTTCTCGTATCAAGGGAAATTTTTCTTGTTTTCTACTTAAATTTTCAAAAATTATTTTTTTCAGTATTTTTAAAACATCATAATAATTTATTCTGTGCTAAAGTAAGGACTCTGTAGTAACAGATGTTTATCTTTTTGTCAGGTAGGCATAGAAAACCTGAAATAATGCATATGCAAAACACATGCACCACATTTGTCCACACACATAAAAAATTATCCACATTAAAATATTATAAAATAATCTATATTTTTCTTCCCTTTGTAACTGACTTTATTGTAGGAAAACACTCACATATTCAACTTTTATCCATGCATGGAGAAATTAAATGATCTAAACTAGTAAAAGTGTTTAATTTTTTAATTTACTTTTTTTAATAAATTAATATTTATGACGGATTTTTTTTTTTATTTTGCTTTCCAAAGCCCAAGAATAAAGGAGAATATGAATTCTTCAGATTTGATTTTATTTAAAGGTTGTAGGAACAAAAAACTTCACATCCTCTAGTAAGCCCATTTGCTTTAGAGCAGTACTTCTGAAGTACCTCTCAGCACCTCTTCATTCTCTCATTGGTTCTTCACTTACCAGTGTTCACTAATTTCTGTCACATATCTCGAATTTGTCCTCATCAAACCTAATCTGAATTGATTGCTTAGAGGGCATCAAAGACAGAAAATACTATCTCTGAAATCTGACAGCAATTGTGAGGAATCTTACCTTTTTATTATCCTACTCAGTGTGATTCTGCCCAGTGTCATGTGAAAGAATAGCCACTGGGCTTCTAAGGCTGAACATCCATCTGTTAACCTCTGTACCACAGAGGAGTAGAAGATTGATGCTTCCAACTCCTAGACAACACTTATCACTAATACCAGAAGGAAATATTCATCCATACCTCCTAAAAGGCTGATTTTACAGTGTTTATTATTCTTCAAAAGTCTTGGTAAAGACTGAGCCATTGTGGTTGCAAATAAATCCCATGCAAACTGAAAAAAACCCAAAAAACAACCCTCTGGCCTGCATACATTGTAAGTGTATTTGAAGGCGTACTGATCACAGGATAAAAAAAGCTCTAGAATAAGGGGTTTGTCTGACACTGGACACGGAATCAGACAAATGCTGAAGTTGGTAAGGACCTCTGGATATACTCTTCTTCAATGCTCTATTAAAAGCAAGGCCAGGTTGAGCAGCTTGCTCAAGGCCATGTGCAGATGGCCTTTTAATAATTCCACAGATACAGACTCCCAAGATTCTCTGGGCAAACTCTCAGGTAGATGGGAAGGATTACTTCCTTTGGCCTACTGCCAACACTCTTTCCAGTGCACCTGAGTGTATTGCTGGACTTCTTTGCCATGACAGCATAATTCATAGTGTCATAGAATCATAGAATCAGAATGGCTTGGGCTAAAAGGGACCTTAAAGGTCATCTAGTTCCAACACTCCTGCTGTAGGCAGGAACACTTTTCACTGGATTGGGTGGCTCAGAGCCCCATATGACCTGACCTTGAATACTTCCAGGCATGGAGCAGCAACAGTTTCTCTGAGCAACATGTGCCAGGGCCTGACCACCCTCATAGTAATAAAATTCTTCCTAATATCTAATCTAAACCTGTTTTCAGTTTGAAGCCATTCCTCCTTTTCTAGTGACTACATGCTCTTGTAAATAGTCCCTCTGCATCTTTCTTGTAGATTCCCTTCAGGTACTGGAAGGATACAATTATGTTATCCTGAAGCCTTCTCTTTTCCAGGCTGAACAATCCCAATTCTCTCAGCCTTTTCTTGTAGGAGTTCTGGCTCATGTTCAACCTGTTGTCTACCAGGACCCTTAGGTCCTTCATTGCAGAGCTGCTTTCCAGTCTCACCCTATATGAGTGCATCAAATTAATCCTCCCCAGGTTCAGGACTAGGCTTTTCCACAATTTGATCTTCATAAGAGTCCTGTAATATGATTTCTCCAGCCTGCTGAGGTCCTTCTGAACCCTCTGATTCTGAACCCACTCCTTCCAGTTGTGTATCATTTTCAGAATTACTGAAGGTGTACCCTGTACCAGCATCTAAGTAATTAATGAAGATGTTATTCAACAGTGGTCCCAGTATGAATCCCTGGCTGATGCAACTAGTGACTGACCTCTAACTGAGCTCTGTGCCACCGACCACAGCTCCCTAAGCCTGGTTTAACCAGCTTTTAGTTGATCACACTTTTCACATACCTAACCCTTACATCACTTTGGCCACGAGGATGTTATGAGACACAGTGTTGAAAGACTCACTAATCGCAAATTAAACAATATTCACAGCGAGCTGCTCACCTATCTAAACTGATGATGCAAGGTTTTTTTACATTTCTGTTTGGAAATCTGTTCTGTGATTTGTTTAGACCTGGCCTAGGAGTGTAGTTCACGGCTAACTTTTCAGAAGCTTCCCTCTAGATATTTGTCTTAATTTAATCTTCATTTGTGCTTACTACAGGTAAAATAATTTTTAATTTTTTTCCCGATAGATGGCAACTGGGAGAACATAATCCTGATTCGATTGTCAAAAGGCTGTATAGCTGCACTGGGAATTTATTTGGCTCACTAGCCTATTTTATTGCTCTATGACATTTAACAATGTAGTCAGGTATGCAAGATTAAACAATAACTTTTGTTAACTGCTTTTCATTCCAGCATTCTATAATGCCTTTAGTCAGTTGTAACCTTTAAACCATTAAGGTTTGGAAAGAGATTCATCCCTAAAACTCTCTGGGATCTACTCAGATCCTTCACTCTGGCTCTGGTCACAGTTCCCAATAAGATGAAGTTTAATGTAGAAAGTAAAGTTACCCTCATCTTCAAGTTTCTAGTTAAAACGTGACAACATGCTGGGAATACAGCGGCAATAACTCTTTTTTGATTAGCTCTTTTTTTCTTAAACAAACCAGAAATTATATTAAATACAGCAAGCTGTGCATGCACAAATTGTGCAGGTTTGATACTCATGTGGTATATTATAATTAAATATATTTTTAAATATTCTCACTGGAATAAACAGGACTGGGTTTATTTTTGGTGTTTTATTTTTGTTGTTTATACCAGTAAAAAAATCACAGTCCTTATTCACTTTTAACAGTGACTCTGCTGTCAAAATCTGACTCTATTTCAAAAGGACAAGAGACTTGCTTATATTTTTAGTAGTCCCCTCTGCTTTATCTGCAATCCCATAAATGACAAGAGCAGACTTAAAAACCAAATAAAAAAATCTAAAGCTTTTTCATTTTCAACACCATTTTTTAAATTTCCCTGTCCATGTCACTGAGGTGATGGTATAAGAGGGAGGCTTGTAGCATTCATTACATTAAAACCATGCCAGCTTCAAGCTCTGTTCTTTTATAAGCTAGCTAAATGTATTCTAAACTGCTTGTATCTGTCTGCCATCCTTGCAAATTTTAATGCCTCTTTAGCTGCTTGATTTATCTCCAAACCTGCAGATTGCCTTTTTAAGAATTCCCATTGACTGAAGTGATACTTATTCATGTGAGCAGAGCTGATAAACTGCAGGCCTCACCATTGCACAGAGCTGGGCTGATTATGATGCTACAGATTTTGCTTTCTTTCAGTGGGCAAAATAGGTTTAGAAACACATTTCCCCTTCATCCCTCAAAGGAACTCATAGCAGAGTGGCTGAGATCCGAAAACTGCCTTTTCAGATGACAGTAAATCATTTTGAATGGTTTCTACTTCACCTGACATATCTTGATCTCGAAAGCCTTTGCCACAGTAATAGATGGTTTCAGCCCAGAGAGATTCAGGCATAAAGGTCTTGTCTTTTTTATGTAATGCTTAGTGCAACATTCCCTATCTACCTGGATGGGTTCCTGAACCACCCTGGGAAAGCATTTATGAAAAAATAAATTAGTGTTGTACAACTTATATGAGGTTTTTATTAATAAAAACACGGCAGACCATTTTACTGAAGATTAAAATACATGCAAGCAAACAAAAATCTTGATTCAAGTCTGAATCTCCTCCCTCACAGACATAATTCATTCACAATGGGATTAAGGGACAGGGAGGAGAAGAAGAAGCATGCTTTAGTCATCGGCTACTCTATCAGTGTCACAATATTGTGGTTCCCGAGTGTATGAAGCTCAAAAAAGAGCCATGGTTCCCCATCTCCAACAAATGCATATCTGTCTCCCAGTTTTTCTTCCTCATCTGTGCACAAACCTGCAAGATTTCTGACTTCCACAGCTAAATCTGTATTGGGTGGCTCATATAATTAGCATAATAAATGGTAAAAAGGCTAAGTTCTTGAACATCAAGTCACAGTATCTCTTCTACATCTGAAATAAACCTAAATGATAGTTTCCATCTAGTTCTTTTACTAGGAAATGGTGAATAAGAATAATTGAGGTTCTACTTGCCCAGAGAAATCAGAATTAAGAATGTGTTTAACATTTATATACCTTAAATTCAGCAATATATGGAAACAGAACTTGATTTTCAGCAATGGGATTTTTAATGGGTTTATATCTCTTGTAAAACTGTGAGCATCCCTACCATTCTTACAAGAACAAAGGTAAAGATAGGGGGAAAAAACCCAAAAAACAAATCAACGACAAATCATATGTCCTCTTTGACTAAGAATAAGATGTAATATTTGCAATCTGAGTTCAAGTCTGAAAAGAGGATTTAATGAACTCCAAGAAAGCTGAGCTGAAAGTCAGAAAATGGAGCCAACTGCTCAGTTCTGTCTCTGCTCACCAAACTCATGGCTCTGACAAGCCAGAGAAGGAATCCCATTTTACCCAGTAGCTGCACCTTTTAAGAGGAACTCCTTTGTGGCAAACAGTTAGTATTAACATAAGTAAAAGAAAGCACATGAAGGAAAGTCCTTGGGAAGCCAACTAAAGTTCTTTTGAAAATCACAGCACTGCTTGCTCTTTTCCTCCTGACCTATTTGTGTTTGTATCTATCCTTCTCCTCAATGCTTTTGGCCAGTGTTGTCACTGCAGGGCTATAGGCAATGACAATATTGGTTGCTGTGTACAGGTTACAGGACATTACAGACCTAAACCAAAATTAATCATTTCTCCTTTTACTTAAAAAAAACCCTTTCAGCATATTTTGTAGGAAATACATCCATGCTGCAACTGAGGAGCATTCTGACATATGCAGAATTTTAAAAAAGTTTAGATTTTTTGATGTTTAAAATAGAACTTTGATTTTATAAAATAAAAGTGATTCTCCTCTGATATGGATAAATTCATATTCCTTTATATCTTATATAATGAGCAGTATTCTTATTACCTACTTCTGGGGCACTGCAAACATATTTGAATGAAGACTCCTCTAAATAGTCTGAATCACCTGTTGAAGTATCTTAAAGTATACAAAGTGTGTTTTGAGGATCTCTTTAACAAAATGCTAAAGCAATACACTGGAAGAGTAGCCTATAAAATGGATTTCACTGTTGTTACTATGTAGTCATGTCTTTTATGTGTAACTGGAGAGACGTAATTGCAAAAGAGAAATTCCCTCCTTTTTGAAAGGAATCTTCAGTCTTTAGAGACTTTGATTTTTAGTTGTATTGTGATCTGTTAATTTCTATTTTTTTTTTTTAAATCTCCTTATAAAATTTCAGGAATGAAGGAAGGGGATAAATCTCACCTGTAGACACTAATGTTTACAAAATCTGTTTTCTGGAATACATGTGTGTATTTACAGGTATATAAACTTTTCAGAATTATGTAATGATATAAGATGTATGTATGATTTGGCATAGAACTTCCTTAGGTAGATTATTCCTTCCTTTGGAAAATATCTCCACTGGTTGTATTTTAATGCTAACACTGTTATCATCAGGGAGGTACACAATATGATTTGAAGATAACAGTTTTTTACAAAAACTACTGTGAAGATCATGACAATCTTTACTTGACAAGCAAGGTATATTGATGGACAAGCACCTTGCAGAAAATGAAGAAGTCTCGACGCACAGAAAGTTCAAATGACTAATAAAATTCACAGGTCTTCAGAAATTTTGCAGACAAATGTGATGACTGCTTGAAAATACAGCTTTCCTTCATATGGTAACCATAAAAATTAAACTGCCTCTGTGTTCCTGCCAAGGAAGTTGCATCAAATTAGGGTTTCTAAATGCAGACAACTGTAATTTGTGATATCATTTACAGGCATAGCTGCTATTGCAGTTAAATTAATGTTTTACTTTGCATGGCCATTAGAACATGCAAATAGAGCATGATGACCATAGTAATATCTTTCATGTTAAGTGATTAGATTCAGACCTAATTAATGGCCAGATTCAAATTTTACATTATCCTTAATTTTTTTTAAAACTAATTGAACACTGACATAAAACTAGTTTTATTTATGAGTATTTGAATAATCTAGAAATGCCTGGCCTATGCTTTGTGCTGTATGTCTGAGAGTTTTGATTTTCTTCCTGTTGCTAATGCATTTGGTACAGATACTTGTTATAAAATCCTTAAAAGATATTTACTTTTTTTTTTTTTTGACAGATGTCAAAAGAAAAAGCTGCTAGTTAGTTTGATTAGGGGTAAATTCAGTATGTCTTAGTTCAGTGATAATTCCCTTGTCATGGACTATGGATCTGACACCACAAATTATTTCTACTTGATTCAGGCTTGATTAAACATTAGGGTAGTAACTGATTTACACAACACGACAACAGTGGATGTTACATTGATGCTTCAAGCTCTTGTAATAATTCCTATAATAACTCTTTCTCATTTCCATTATTCTTAGTAAAAAAATAAAAGTGAAAGGGCTTTTTTAGTCTTTAATGTTTAATTGCTGATTATTAAAAACAAACATAAAAAAAGCAATGTAGAAAGAGGAAAGGGCATTCTGTTTCCCTCACACCTAACTGTCAAGCATTTAGCTATGGAGGTTAAGTCCTAGGTTCTAGGTGAATCCTTAACTACTCATGGAGCTTGTGCAGAAATCCAGCATCTCCAGAGAGCGTTTCAGCTAGCAAGTTACAAGCAGCATCCATTTCTTTACCAGTAATACAAAAATTTCAAGCTATTATGCTATTAAAGTTAACCCTTCGGTTAAGCTAAAGTTACAAATTACACTGGCTAGATCAGAGTAAAACTGTTTTCTATCATTTTTCTGGCTGAAACTGAAATTATGTTTCCTACTTTCCAGTAAGGCTGACCCTGTGGATATGAAAACTCAGTTTTCAATGAATACCATGTTAAACATTTAGGTGAAAATTAATCTTCTGGTAACTTATGACAGAACTGTCAGCAGATAATACTTTCATATTTTCAAAAATGTGTGGAAAAACCCTGACAGGAGTGAAAGACTTTTGGGGATCAATCACTACAATGGTGTCTTCCATTACATATTTTTAATTCACCTCTTTTTACTGATGAAAAATGCTAGAGTGTTTCCAAGTTACTTATACAATCAAAAAGTGGACCATGTTAACACAAGGTCTACATTCCATGGAAAATTTTGGTATTTCAAATAACTTAATTATGAGGTGTCTTCATTTTCAAAATACTATTTTGAGTTTTAATTGAAATTGAATGTTATGGTTTTTTTTCATTTGTGTTGCATTATATTTACACTATTACGTATCTTATCATCATGGTTTAACTGCAGTCAGCAGCCCAGTGTCACACAGCCACTCGCTCACTCCCCCACCAGCAGGACTGGGGAGAGAATTGAAAGGGTAAAAGTCAGAAAACTAGTGGCTTGAGGCAAAGGCAGTTTAATTAGAAAAGCAAAAGCTGTGCACACAAGCAAAAAACCCCAAAGAATTACTTCCCGTGGGCAGGCAGGTGTTCGGCCATCCTTAGCAGAGCAGGGCCCCATCTCATGTAATGGTAACTTGGGAAGACAAACTCCATCATTTCAAATATCCCTCTTCCCTCCTTCCCCCCAACTTTGTATACTGAGCATGATGCCATATGGTATGGAATATCCATTTGGTCAGCTGGAGTCACCTGTCCTGGCTGTGTCCCCTCTCAACTTCCCATGCACCCCCAACTTCTTTGCCAGTGTGGCTGTACAAAAAGCAGAAAAGACTCTGTGTAAACGCTATTCAACAATAACAAAAACATCTCTGTATTATTCAACTTTTCAGCACAAATCCCAAACTCAGCCCCATACAAGCCACTCTGAAGAACATTAACTCTATCCCAGCTGAAACTAGCATACTTATTCATAGTAGTAAATTGTAATACTCTAAACTATATGGAAATACATATTTACTATAATATAAGTATTTTAAAATAATGAAAGGACAACCATTAGTGAATAGCAGCTTAAGTATCTTTCCTGCTTCAAATAATTTACAGCTTGTTCTATGAAAAATATGGTAATTAGATAAAACAAGGATATTATTTCTGGGTTTTTTATAATGAAACTGTTTCATTGTATCAAAAAGTAGAAAGTGTCTGATGTAGGAAATCTAATATATACAATCATTACCCAGCAGGAGCTGCCATTTCATTAATTTAAAAAAAAAATTATGTGTGTATATATATAAATGTATTTAGTGACATATTGAGAAATATCACAAAGTAATATAGGAATACTATAGAAAAATACATAAGTAAATACATATGCAAAGAAAAACACCCTCAAGATACTACCTGTAATTCTTATGTTAAAATTTAGTAAGAATTTTGTAATTCCCAATGATATTTTTCAACTCTGACCATTTTGGTTTTAGTGTTTTATTATGAAATTCTAGATTAATCAATAGTATTTCTTCCCCTTCATCATTCCTCCCCCAGAAAGCTGCATATTCTTGCAAAGATCTCTGATTAAACTAGGAAAGTGTTATAACTAATTTTACCTTTCATGAACACTTCTGAGGAAAATTTTCACTTCAGTCAAAGCATCTTGTATTTGAACTAGGTAAATATGGTATCAACTATTTTCCCTCAACAGAAGACTAAAATATGAGAAGCAGTCAAAGAGAACACATTTTTGCTAGTGTCATTTTTACTTGTGCAGTGGAATTGAGTTCAGACAGGTCAGCCTGAACATATTCAAAAATATGGAGGATGTAATTATAACTGTATGAATAGCTAGGATGATATGAAGAGATACAAAAGAAGTAGTCACGTAAAACTTTTAAATACAGTTGACTAGTTTATTCTCTGTAGGCAGGACCAAATTTCCATAAATAATTTTGACTTCAGTTTCTTTAGGCTAATATCAGCTTCACCTACCTTTAGAATTCTGAGACTTTTTAAATGAATCAGCTGTTTGGTTTCCTTCAAGAGTTAAAAGATGGAAAAATTTTTCAAATGGTTCTTCCAAATCTCTTTTCAGATGGAAGGTGTCCCTCCTGAAACTCAAGTTTTTTTCTCTTTGACCATGAGTATGCCCAACTCAAATGCATACATCCAGTTGTTAAATGTCTAAGTAAGGAAGTTCATGTCCTTTTCCTCCTAGTCTTCTTGTCAGTTGAAACTATTTATCCAGATGCTATTAAACTTAAGTCCTGGAAATTTGTATATGGTTTGTACAGATCTATGTGGAAAAGGTGTTTAAAAGTAGTAACTAGAGCATGGTGAACTGCCACACAAAAACTGCATGTGTACATCTCATTCATTATTTACAAGGCTCATGGATTTCTTGTACGTAGTGAACTGAACTGTGATCTTCACTCATTTAAAAAAAGTCAGTATATCAATACATAAATAAATCAACTAATTGAATTACAAACTGTGTTAATTCTCTACTCTCTAGGTCTAATCTAAAGCTAAAGCAGTCATCACATTAAGAGGCAACTCTGAGGATCTTAACCTTGTTCATCATAACCTAAATGAAAAGCGGTTCCCATCTCATCAGATTTTTTTCATTAGAATTCAAATAAATGTTCTGTTTCCCCCTTTTTGCGGAACAACTCTCCTCTTGTCCTCAGGTATGTTAAAACATTTCCTTTATTAATGTAAAAGCAAATTAATTGGTTTTAATTTTTTTCCTCTTCCCTAAAAAAAATGTATACTTTTAAATAGTCATATGATTCAAAAGCAAAACTGTTTCTATATCATATTTTTCAAATGGTTAAGATATGGTGGTTCAGCCTTTCAAAACTAATTTAAGAACAAAACTGAAATGGAAAATTCACAAGGATAAATCTTTCCTAAGAAATTATTTGGGGTTTGAAAAACTGACAGTTTCAGAAAAAAGTCTACTGGAAACATTCTGACCTTTTTAAGTCATCCTTACTGCACTTACTGGTGTAGGTAATGCAACTGTATGTGTACTAAGAGGAAGATTATTTTCTTGCTATGTTGGCACATTGACCCTAAACTAGTCGGCAGCAAATTCTTTATTTTGTTTGTCTTCCCCTTGTATAATCACCCACAATACTCAGTGTACTTTTATTTATGAGTTCCCAGATGATTTTTTTTAATGCCATAGAAGTTTTGAGGTTTTTACATATCCTCAGGTTATTTTAGTCCTCTTTAAAAAAACAAACAAGCAAAACCGAAACCAAAACAAAAAACAAACAAAACCCCGTAAAGCCTCAAACAAGCTAACAAACAAAACAAAAACCCCAAAACCAATGACAACAATAAAAAGGCAAAAACCAATCAACCAACCAAAGAAACTCCCAAAACCCAATATTTTTTTATCTCTTCGCCTCTGCTGGTATTCAGAAAGAAAAGAATATTCATCATTCCACATCAAAGTATCAGTCAAATGCATAATGCTCTTGAAGCTATATTGACACCTTCAATATTGACTCTGATTTACTTAAAAATTCAGTTCTGAGTAATCAATACATTCACCAAAGGGGATGGATTCTTGCATAAAAAAAAAAAAAGGCAGAAAAAGAGTTGATTTCTTATTAATAAGCATTTTCTGAACAAAGATGTCTTGGTGAAACATTTCTTGTGTTATACAGGCACTAAGACACAAATGCCTCTTGTTTTGAATAGCCTTCATCTGTATGACAAACATTTCAAAAAGCTGCATGTAAAAGTAAACAGAAACTGGATAAAATTTTGTGTAAGAACACAAAGGTAAATCCTTAATATAAGGGTAGAAAAAGCAATAGCCATGTCATTTGTAATTAAAAATTAAATTAATAATAAAATAAATCTACTGAAGAGAAATATAATGAATAAAAGAATCCAAACTTGTAATGCAATCTAAAGTCTGCACTTAAGAGAGCAGATTCCAGGCTGTGTGCCCTGGCAACCAGGAGTGCCAACCATGTTCATGGGGGCATCAGGCAAAGCATCAGCAGCTAGTCAAGGTAGGGGATTGTCCTGCTCTGCTCTGAGCTGGGGCGGCCTCACCTTGAATATCGTGGGCAGTTTTGGGCACTGCAATATAAGAAAGACATTAAGCTATTGGAGAGTGTCCCAAGGAGGTCACTTGAGGGGAAGCCGTATGAGGAGTGGCTTAGGTCTCTTGGTTTGTTCAGCTGGAGGAGAGGAGAATGAGGGGAAACCTCGCTGCAGTCTACAACTTCCTTGGGAGGGGAAGAGGAGGGGCAGGCGTTGATCTCTTCTCTGTTGTGACCATGGACAGAACCAGAGGGAAAGGCCTGAAGTTGTGTCAGGGGAGGTTTAGGTTGGATATTAGAAAAAGGTTCTTCACCCAGAGTGTGGCTGGGCACTGGAACAGGCTCCCCAGGGAAGCAGTCATAACATCAAGCCTGACAGAGTTCAAGAAGCCTTTGCACAATACTCTCAGGCACAGAGTGTGAGTCTTCAGCATGGTCCTGTGCAGGGCTAAGGTTTGGAATAATTATTCTTGTGGGCCCTTTCAACTCCACAGAGTCCGTGATTCTGTGATTCTGTAATTCATGCTCTATGCATGCATCTGAATAATATGTCTCTTCACATTAATTTTCTGTTTTGTTACTGTTTTTAAATAAGACATAGATATAAGGAAAACATTTTTGTCATGAGGGTGGCAAGGCCCTGAAATAGGTTGCCTGGATTTTTTTTTTGGATTCCCTGGAAGTGTTTGAGGCCAGGCTGGATGGGACTTTGAGCAACCTGATCTAGAGAAAGATTACCCTGCCCATGGGGAGTTGGTTCAACCCAGACCATTCTGTGATTCTATGATACATGTAGTGGCTTTGAAGACATGGCAGTATGTCTTTATGTTCAAGTCTTCAGTCACTATTTTTTTCAGCCATATGTAGCAGATAAACTGCCTCTTACACTATCTACCTGCATTTCTTAAACATTAACTGTTGATGGGGAGTGCAGTTGTAGCCCAAAATGTCTGCATTTCCTCTTATTAACAAGAGCTTACTTTTACTCTAATTATAAAGATAAAAGGTAAACATAGGCATAGATGGAAAAAGGAAACTTTTGTTTTTCATCTAAAGCATATGAAAGGCCAACTTGAAAAGCAAGCAAAAAAATTACATCCTCCATTGCAGGATGTAGCCTTTTTAGGCTCACATTGTGTGGTTGGATATCTAAATATTTATACTATATTTGGCAGTTTTAATTAGGTAATTCTAGGTATCCTAAATATGTCGAGGTGGAAAAGTCAAACGCTTTCACTAAGGGCATAAAGGAGGTATATTTTTCTGTTGGAGAGAACCACAGGGAATTCAGCAGTATTTCTGAAAATATTTATTTGTCACCAGATTCCTGAAAAAATAATTGTGTTTGAATCCTGCAAAATATTTTACTCATTGGATTACTTTCTTTGGGCATAGGCAAAGTATGCCCAATTTTTTCAAAGTTGTAATTATCAGAATTAAACAAAACACAATATTTTTAGTCTCTGTTGTGCAATAACTTTTTGGTCATCATGAGCAAAATCTTTGTTTTGATGTCTTCCTAACTACTGACCATGAGGATTCCATTTTAAGGCCTGTTAGCTACAAAATCTCATTATCTTATCTGTGCTTTGATTGTCAGGACAGTGATGTTATATGCTGTAATATTAAATGTCAAATATTTTATCTTGCCACTGCAATATATTGAGTGAACGGACCACAATGTTTCTTATATAGACAATACATGATCCCAATCTTGTAGACATAGAGTTAAGTGATGCCAATAATCTTGTAGTAAATAACAATTTTGTTTACAGACTCAAACTGTAGCTCTTCCATATATAGTACCATAAGCAATATTCATTTTGTTACTATATTTGAAATAAATTACAAAAATATACCATATCCAAAACCAATTTGCACTCAGCTCAAAAGACAGAGCTCAGTGTTCAAGTGTGTACAGAAGACAGCAATGGCACCTAATTTATAAAGTTAGCCAAAGTTCTCACAGCCTGCACTGGATGCCTATGTTACTTTTCTTTGTGTTTTAAATATTTTTTCTACCTATTGTAAGTTTAAGATCTGTAAACGTCCTATTTCAGTGTGGATGCCACAATCCACATCTTTAAAAATGTTAATGAGTACTTATGGAAGAATGAAAGTGTTCAATACGTATGATCTTTAACTTCACTTGTTACAGCAGAAGGTCTTTTAAAACATTTCTGTGATTACAAAAATGAACCTCCATTTCTATGTGAAGAGAAGCAATGAAGTTGTCATGATTATTATAGTCCAATTTAAGAAGCAGTACCCTCAAAATATTTTGACTTACTGAAGCTTTAATGAGATCAAAACACATCGTATCTAGGTCTTGATTATACTCACAGCATTTTTCTTAGATATGCAGACATGCAGAAAAATCACACCAGTTGCACTGTACTGTGCTTATAATTAAAACACGTTGCTTTCTGTGTAAGGCATTTTCTACACAGTTATCAGTTCAGCAATTTAACATGTCTAACAGTTATCTTCCTAGATTTATGACAATGATTGTCCCAAGAAGAATGATTTCCCATGTTTTTTTTAGGTGGCTGGATGGGCTTTTTTCGCAAATTCTGAACACACTTGTGGATGTCATAAGTGGGCTTGTCAAACATCGCTTCAGTAAACCTTTTTGATTTTTTTCTCTCTTCATGGGAACAAGAACTACTGCATGTGCCTTCAAAGTATCTCTGTGAAGTGGCACAGTGAGTCAATATCCTCCACATCAGTGAATTATGATAAATTAGGAGGTTTGTGAGATTAGAAAGCTTATTTAAAATACAAAGCCAGATACAAATGCAAAGCCATGATTTTACTAAGACTTCTTAAAGGCTGATAATATAGACACTATTGTGGTCAAGAAGGTAGTCTCATGGGAGAAGGGATATACCATATATATTCTGATAAATAGTGTCTGGGACTTAAAAATTGTTTTGTCTATGTAGTTTCCTGTTCTGTTGCTCATTTGTACTAGGAATTAATAATCACAAAATAAATTGTTTCTGTTTACATTCCTTTTCCCCATAACATGTTAGTGCTGAGAAATATTCTATTACCTTTTTCCAAAGCTAACACCTGCTCCTACTAGAATTCACAGTTTAACAATCTTGTTTGAAAGCACCATCTTTAATTTTTTATCTAGGGCTTCCTATTTTTAAGCTCTCTCCATATACCACTATGGACGTGACTATGCAACACAGTGGCAATGGTTTTATAACACTAATGCTAGAGTGAAGGTTATGAGTGACTTATTTCCCCTAGCAAGCACTGACATTTGAACTGCAAAACCCAAACCACACAGATGCTTTTCTGTCAATTCAGCGAAAAGTGTATCTAGCACCAGCTTTTTTCACACTGAATATTCTTGAATGAAAAGATACACATAATGTAGTTACATAGAAAAAATATTTTGCCAGTTTTTTTCCTTAATTGCATTGTTCATCTGTCTACCATCACAGTCAGAAGAAGGTACAGTTGCTCTAGAAAACTGCATATAAAGGAGTGTTTAACAACTGATTTTCACTCAACATTTTTCATTATCACTTCCGGTATCATATAGCAAATCGATCATGTAGTAAGTTATGGCTGATGTTGGTTTTCCCCCTTCCTCAAGTCAGGTGAGCAGTGCTGTGGTGATTGAGGGGGTCCTGCGCAAGAAATGGTCAAGGAGGTAAATGATTTGGAAACCTCTCTACTCAAGGAACCAGCTGTCACTAAAAGAAAAAAAAAGAAAAAAACATTGAGAGAATGTGTGAGAACAACTACCCTTTGTCTTTCCTTCAGAGCTGTTTCTTGGCTAAGCTAGGTAAGACAAACAACTCATCTGAGAAGTATTCCTTCTCTCACAGGTGGAGGAATGGAAGAGAAGGAGGGAAAGGGAAGGCTCAGAAGGCAGCACAGCGCATGTATAAAGCCCATTGATATATACAGCCAAGGAGACCTGCAGCCTGTGTATGTGGTTTTTGCCACCCAGCTGTGGGTTCTTTTTTAGCTTGAAAGTCCATGGTTTAGCTTTTTGATTACCTACATAAACACTGGAGCTTCATAGGCTGTCCTTTAAACTAGCTGTTGTAGCATAAAAGAAGATTAAGTGTTGAGGTTTTGCTACAGTTCTGCACACAGACTGAGCACAGTCAGATACCATTGGCTCATTTCACTGTGTATCTAGAAGAAGACTGGTCTTGCATGGTGCAGCATGCCTTATTGGCTTTCTTAGAGACACTACGTGCTACAGCTCATCCTTGAACAAACAAGGATGCTAGGAACAGTGAGATTTGCTTGTATTTATTAAAAAAACCAACCAAAACAGGATCTTAAATAATTAAGGTTATTAAATAAATGGAAAATTACTTAAATAGATTATTTCTGTGAAGTTACGAAATATTCCAGATAAGTGGGACAGATTTTCTAGCAAGTCTGTGTTTAAAGAAAGTCACAATGAAAGCCAGCAAGAATTTTAAATTAATGCATTTTAAATATTTTCAGAAAAGACATCATAAACCCTTAAAGAAACTGCTGTCAACACCTTAGTCTGTTCAACTAAGGCTGCACTAAATATGATTTGTCACAGGAGCAAACAAATAACACAGATGTCATCGTGGAATTCTACTATAGATGCTAAAAAGCAGTGCCACAGAAAGAGACCTGGGGGTCCTGGTAGACAGCAAGTTGAATATGAGTCAGCAGTGCCCCAGCAGCCAGGAGGGCCAGCCCTGTCCTGGGGGGCATCAGGCAAAGCATCGCCAGTAGGTCGAGGGAGGGGATTGTCCCACTCTGCTCTGCACTGGGGCAACCTCACCTTGAATATTGTGGGCAGTTTTGGGCACTGCAAAATATAAGAAAGATATTGAACTATTAGAGAGTGTCCAAAGAAGAACAACAAAGATGGTGAAGGGCCTTGAGGGGAAGCCGTATGAGGAGCAGCTGAGGGCACTTGGTCTGTTCAGCCTGGAGGAGACTGAGGGGAGACCTCATTGCTGTTTACAACTTCCTCTTGAGGGCAGAGGAGAGGCACTGATCTCTTCTCTGTGGTGACCAGTGACAGAACCCAAGGGAATGTCCTGAAGTTGTGCCAGGAGAGGTTAGGATTGGATAGGTTCTTAACCCAGAGAGTGGTTGAGCACTGGAACAGGCTCTTAAGAGAAGTTGTCACAGCACCAAGCCTTCCAGAGTTCAGTAAGTGTTTGGATGATACTCTCAGACACATGATGTGACCTTTGGGGATGGTTCTGTGCAGGGCTAAGGGTTGGACTCAATGACCCTTGTGGGTCTCTTCCAAGTCAGCATATTCTGTGGTTCTGTGATTTAAGAAATATAAAACCTGCAATGATCTTCTTGGTTTTCTTAGAGGGGAAGGGGACTTGAAGGGAAGAAAGGTTTTATTATTTTCTTTAAAGTTAAAACTATTTTATTTGTAGTTATAAATTTGATCTTGAATTCAGATTCACTCACCTATACTGCTTTGCTGTGTCTGAAGTCCAGAAAAAGTAAAATTTTTAATGCAGATTATGCCAAACTATATGTCAGAGAGGTAGAGGGGATTTGAGACCTAATTTTCCCTTGAAACTTACTCAAAATAAAAATTAATGTATTATTCAAATGTTTCTTAATAAAATAAAAAACAAGAATGCTTTTAATGGCTTTTGGAGGGCATTAAAATTTTAAGCCTATTTGCAAGAAAAGCACAGATGGTACATTGCATTATTGTGTACTTTACACTTACAGAAGAAAAGAAATAAAGACAAAAAAAATTTAAAAAAAAGTCTCTTTTGACACTCAGGGCCAGACAGTTGATTTAATTTCTACCAAAAGTCTTCACACAGTTCATGGGTGGGTAAACTGTGTATCAGTTACACCAAACAATTGAAACATGGATAAATATTTGAAAAGTATGATATTAGTTGGGTGGGAAATGTAACCACCACTTTCAATACTGTCCTGAAATCTGAGTTAGACCAAGAAGTTTACAAAAAAGTGAGTTATCTTCTCTCATCTTATTAAGGTAACTCTGTGTGCAAGCAGACAATTTAAAAATCCATGAATTAAAAATATATCATCAATAAAGCGTTCAAAATTTCATATACTATTCAGAAGCTTTTTCAAATATGTATCTAATCACTAAATCAGTAAAACAGATGTATGGAAAAATCTTTTTACATCTAGGTCTGCTGCCTTTTTTTATTAGTCAGAATGATTCTTACAGCAAAATATTTCATGGAAGTGCACACAGGAAGAGACTTTCTTAAACCATGAAATCTTTTTATTCAAATAAGTCCAATCATGATATTTCCTGATCACATTATAAAACCAGTGACACAGAATTTACTCTGTTCCCTGCTTTTTTTTCTCAGGTGTGCAAAGTAACATGACAAAGGTATTGGGTGATTATTGGGTTTTTCTTTCTAGGAATAAGGGGTAAATTCAAACCAACAATGCCATATTATTTATAATACCATGGTATTTTAAAAGTAAAAAAAAAAAAAAGAAAAAGAATTAACCAATGGTTACGTTTTGAAATTTAACAGTGTGATCTCCTAAGGTGTTGGCTGTTACTCATTATAAAAAATATATATAGTCACTAATAGCTAAAGAAATGCTTTTGCACATTAACGTTCAGTTCTGGAAGATGAGAAGTCTGATATCTTATCGTGCTGATATCTTCTGACAGCAATATATGAGCTGATGCTTATTGTTAGAAGAGACTGGGGCAACAGGCTCCAGGTGGCCCTGTTTGAGAAAAGGGCTCCCTGCAGATGAGTCTTCCAACTTCAACTATTCTGTCATTATGTGAAAAGTTTTATTTTAGAGACCAGGATGAATTCAGTAGTGGAAGCATCTGTCTTCTTCGTTTTCCTCTCTTTTTCTACCTCACTTGACAGCTATTCGTAAGCCATGACTTGCTCCCCAACCCTCGTTATTGGGCTGCTTACTGCCAGACTCTTGTGCACAGAGCACCAATTGTTCATCACAGAAACTGATAAGCCAGAGGTGAAAACCCACCTGCAAGGACACAAGAAGATACCAAACATCTTGCAAAGCAACCCACCCCCCCTTTGGATATCTACCTTCCTGACTGAATGGCCAAGAGTAGGTTGCAATCCTTCAGTAATCCTTCGCTGCCCTTTCCTACAGCTCACTGCCATCTGCCCAGTTGCAAAGACCTCTGGGTCCTGCACAGGCGCTGTCTGGAACACATTGCTGTCTGTTTTCATCTGGTCCAGCAATGTGGGGAATGGTGGACAGTGAGCTGAATACAGGACAGAACTGTGCCCCAGCCTTCAGCAAAGCAGGCCAGGAGTACGCTGGGCTGCATAAGGAAGGGTCTTGGCTGTAAGACTCAAAATCTTGTGTCTTGGAACTGCATCTGCCAAGGGACGTCAAAAGCAAAAAGGGCTTCTCTAAATGTCTAAGCGACAAAGAGAACACTAGGGAAGATGTAGGCACATTGCTGCATAGGGCAGGAGATAAGCTGTCTTTGCTTCATTGATAAGCCAGAGGCTCGTGGCCTGCCAAGAAGATACCAAAACATCTTGCAAAGCAGGCTTTCCCTCTTTGGGGTATCTACTGCCCTGACTGAGTGGCCAGTAGTGAGTGGCTCCTTGGAATCCGGTGACATCACAGAGTGTGACTGTGACACCTCCTCAATCTTGCTGCTTTTCAGCAGCCACAAGTTCTATCCCCTGGCATTCTGTCCAGGACTCCTGTGGGCACACACGCAAAGCAAGCAGGCTCCAGGAGGATCGGGGTCTTTTAAAGCTTTGGCTTGGTAAAGAGCAGCAGCTCCATCCACTGAGAAAAGGCAGCCTCTTCTAAGCTGCTCTCCCATCTGCCGAATTGTGAGGACCTGTGGTTTATGCACAGGAGCAGTTCTGGGGCTGTGAGTGCAAGGATGGTGCTGGGGCCATCCAGCACTGAAGGCACTCAGCAAGTTTCTCTGCTCCCCCACTGTGTCCTTCAGGTATCCTGTGCTAAGCTGGGTCACGTCTGGGAGACATTTTTGGGGCTCTGGAGTCTTAGGCACAGCAGCTCTCTCCCCAGGACTTCCTGGCAGCTCACCAGAGCCTGCCCCAGGGCTCTCACCCAGCTGGCTTGAGCCCTGGGAAGGTGTGGAGGAGACTGGGGCTTTCCTTCCTGCTTTCCCTCCATCCCTGTCTCCAAAGGGTCTGCCCAATCTCCTTTCAAGTCCCAATGGGAATCTTTCCACATGGGCTCTCCTTGCCTGGGTCCCTTTGCCTAAGCATGCCTTTCCCTGGTGCACAAGCAGGAGGTTTCCCCAGTACCTCAGCATCCAGTGGGGGCTGCTTGCCTGAGAGGACCAAGGGAGGAAGGCCGGGGTGTAGGGCTGCCTTTGGAGCTGACTGGCCCACAGGGCAGCTGCTGCTGCTGCTGCTACTTTGAAGCCCAGAAAGTAACTCCTTCAGGAGACCATTACCCTTCCTACCACAGCTTGCTTGGCCTTTCTTTGCTTTTCCTCTCCAAGCACCAAAGCTAGGCACCCAGGCACTTTGTATGTCTCTCTAGGCAGGACCAAGTCACTGAGGAAGCCCTTGAGGAGAGACTCTGCTACAAGTGCCAGCATGAGCCAGCTGCTGCCAGCAGGGCCATCAGAGATGGCAGCAGCAGACAGCCGATGCCCCATCTGCCTAGGTGACCTTGAAAATGCCACCCACCTGGAGTTCTGTCAGCATTGCTTTTGCTTCATCTGCATCCGAGAATGGGCCAAACTGACAGAGACCTGCCCACTCTGCAAGCAGCCCTTCGAGCGACTGCTGCACAACATGACAGCGGACGGAAAGTACGAGGAATACGTGGTTGGCCGACCTGCCCGCCCCCGCCAAAGGAAGGCAGCCAGGATACGGAGCAGATGCCCACAGCGGCGCTACAACCTGCATTGGAGGCCCACTGACAACCAGCCCTCCACGAGCCAGACCAGAACCCTACAGCAGCACAACACACACCATGGACCTCCTGACCCCTAGCTCCTCATAGGGAGAAGGGGAATGTGGGGACCAACTGAGTGCAGAGGGATCCAGCGCTGTGGGACCCTCCAATGCCGCTTCCCAGCAGGGTCCAGCAGCCAGAACTTCTCCTGAGGGAACAGCACTGATCGTGGGGGAGTGCCTGGCCAGCCCTGCTGCTGCACCCGCAGGCCCCTGTGCAAGCCTAACCTCTTTCATCTGCCATAAACAGCCATGTGCTTTCAATGTCAAGATGTATGATGATTTCAATTATTGTTAACTGCTGCAACAGAATGTTTTCCTCTCCTGCTTTCTCTGCTTCTCATTTCCAAGCACCAACTCAGCGGTGTGCAAGGCCTTTGACCAGCAGCTGCTCCTGCTGAAGCATCTGTAACCAAATGTTTCTTTCTGGGCATTTTAGGCACTACTCTTGGTCTATCTCTGACAGCAGCAGTCATGGAAATTCCTCCCGCCCGGTCCCCATGGCTGGGGCTGGCAGGCAGGAGGAGGCTTTTTGTGCTCTTATGGCTAAATTCTCTTTGGGTCACAAAATCCATTCCAAAGGAATGAGGTCTTTTGGTGATCCACATGCCTTGGTTTGATCTCTTAGGAGAGCAAAATTCTGAACCTCACGCGTCCTGGGTTTTCAGGAGCCATCCAGAAGCAAGCTGACTTGCAAGCAAAACAGTTTTTCCACAGGCAAAAGCTCTGGAGGAATGGAAATTCAGGAGCAGTGTTGGAGAGACTGTATTGAAGAGGAAGCTTGGACAGCCTATTGTCAACAAGAAGTTAGGGATAAATCCCCAGGAAGTAGCTTTGGCTACTTTTGTCACCATGGTAAGTCACACACAGATGCAGATGTGTCCAGGAGCCCTGAACAGTAAGGCTTAAGAAAGAATCAATCCACAAACTATCCAAACATCCTTATTTATGAGCCACTGCTGAGGGATGGAAATGTGCCAGCAATGACAGAGAAGTCAAACTGTAAACCACAAGAAGATGGAAGGCACAATTCTCCTTGGTTTGCACCTACAAGGCTTCCCAAGACATGCTCAGCATAGGCACTAACCTGCCCACCCCTAGTAACCAAGTCTGGAGCAAGCTGTCCCTGTGGTTTTGTCTAGTCCAGAAACAGCCCATCTCCTTCACTCTCCAAGCCAGACATGAGCCAAAACAGCTCTGTAGAAGGGGCTCTGGGGAACTGCAGGCAGTGAAGGACTATGTCCTATGTATGGGGCAAGCAGACAAGGATCCTGAGGAGGAGTACTGGATATGGCTTGTTGATGGAAAGGTGACAAAGTCTAGGCCCAGAGCAGATCTCTGCAAAAGGACTCCAACCTGCATGCGGAGAAGATGGTGTCAGGTTCTCTACAGCAGTGCATGGCAGTAGGATGAGGGGCAGCCTCATCTGAAACAAGACAAATTCACACTGGAAAGAAAGGGCAACCTTTCCTGTGGGGATTTTCCAGAGTGGAGCAGGGTGCCTACGGAGGCTGTGCTGCCTGCATCCTTGGAGCTTTCCAAGACCAGGCTGGGGAAAGCCCTCAAGTGAATCATCATGCCCTCTGGCTGATGCTGCTTTGAGCAGGGGGCTTCACTGGGGACCTCCTGGCATCCTTTCCAACCTTATTTATAGAATATTACCATGAGCCTATGATTTTCCTGTTTGCATGCTGTTTCCTCCCACATCCAGATGGAGCCAGAAGGAGATATTTAAAGAATTATTTATTTAATGCATAATGCAAGTACACAAAAATGGACATAGTGGTTTAGCTCCATGTACTTCTAGACAAGCCTTGACTTTCAACAGTGTTCACTAGTATTTGTCTAAGGAATAATAAAAATGGACATGATATTTAGCTCTCGGATTTTCCAGGCTTCAATTGCTGTCTGCTGTGGAG
This sequence comes from Dendrocincla fuliginosa, assembly GCA_035047845.1. Classification (NCBI taxonomy): domain Eukaryota; kingdom Metazoa; phylum Chordata; class Aves; order Passeriformes; family Dendrocolaptidae; genus Dendrocincla; species Dendrocincla fuliginosa. Next base: position 20,163,882 of record JAWWMO010000043.1, on the reverse strand, counting down.
ACATTTTAAGCATGGTATAATCTGTTACTTAGTAACTCCACAATGGGTCCCTCTGAAAAATATTTTTCCAGCATTCCTGCAGACTCTAGCAAAAATTCTGGCAACCATAATGTAAGTGATTTGAAGGAAAGCCTTCTTCAGTTTGAATATGCCCTAAATTATATTTTTGGTGGCCTCATTTCTATATCAAGATACATTGTTATAAGCTGATTCCTATACTTGATCTTCCATCACTCATATCTTGCCCTCGTGTTTACTGAATGTATTTACTCTAGATGTATTTATCTGAATATACAACTTGCAAAGAACTGTACATTTCATTCTCAGGAATGGCTGAGGGAGCTGGGTTATTTAGCCTGGAGAAAAGGAGGTTCAGAAGAGAACTACCAAATAGGAGTTTTTAGCAAGCTGAAGGTTGACCTCTTCTCCCAGGCAACCAGTAACAGGATGAGAGGACACGGCCACAAGATGCTTCAGGGAGAAGAATTTCTTCATGGAAAGGGTTGTTAAGCATTGGAATGGACTTCAGGAGAGGTGATGGAGTCACCATCCCTGGAGGTGTTCAAGCAATGACTGGACATGGCACTTAGTGCTGTGGTCTAGTTCACATGATGGTGATTGGTCAGAAGTTGGACTGGATGATCTTGAAGGTTTTTTCCAGCCTTAATGATTCTGTGATTTTCACCAGTTAGCAACAGATAGAAAAAACAAGAAATGTTGTCTTTTTATGAAAGGAAAGGTGATGTTTATAGGAATATTACAAGATAAATATTTCTTCATTTTACTGTCTACTTACTGTAGTGTTTGCCAGAGAGTAACCAGAAAGACATTAGATTAAGGGAAGACATACTCTTCCCTAAAAAGTGCCATGTTTTATGTTGTACTAGAGTGTGTGGTTTCAATGGTGTTACTGCCAATTCAAACTTCAGTAGTGATCTGTACTTTTCTTGTTAGAAACTGTAGAATGACAAATGCAATAGCCTAGATATTCTACTGTCTTTCCAAGTTGTGTTAATACATATCTCACTCTCTAAGTTTACTAACACATGATTGGAAGTGGATTTGATCAAACATACCATCAAAAAAAGTAACATTTCTCATATAAGAAACCTCTTACAAAAAATAATTTTGCCAAAATCTTTATCAAGTACCTATTAAGGCTTAAAAAAAAAAAGTCTTATTAGCCCACTGCTGTTTTGCACTGTTAGAGTTGAGATTATATGAGTTTATTATTCAGGGTAGTCCCAGAATTTTTAAAAGTTTTCTCTACCAATTTTTGGGGAGTATAATTTGAAAAAAAACCCAAAAACAAATAAACAAACAAACAAAAAAAACCCCAAACCAAACAAAAACCCCACCTAATCTGGGAAGCACAAAAATTGTGCTTCCCAAAACATTAACGTGGAAATGGTTGCATTTGATTTTTTGATTTTTTTTGTGGCTTTAGAAAAGATGAAAAATGAATTTTTATTATACTCAAACGTGTGTACTTGAACCCACACATAAGAGAGTAGACTCCCAGTGATAAATTCAGCACATTATGATAATGTACTATGCTTCTTGATAAGCATGCTCAAATGACTGTTCTTTAACTGTATGATCATGAAGAGTACTGGCATTTTTGTGCTTAGATCTCTCAATCTGCAACAGGTTAACTAACAGTTCAAGTGCTGTTATAAGTTACATGAAGAAACTTGTAGTGACCTTGTTTCTCACCCTTCCTTTTTTTTTTTTTTTATTTAGAAAATAGAGTAAAATCCTTTGAGCTGATAAAAATCAAGTTAGATTATATAAATCTGTTATTGGAATCGTGGAATAGCCCAAATTGGAAGATTCCCAGAAGTATCATTTCCTCCAACTTTTGTGGGAAAGGCAGACTAGATGAGTTTTTCTAGCACCCTTTCCAATTGCATCTGGAAAACCTTCTGAGGAGGTTGTTCCAGTGAATAACTGTTCTTACTGTAAAGCCCTCTCCCGGTGCAACTTGTATTCATCACTTTTGTCTCTTCTGGATGGCTTCCTGTAAAGAGAGAGCCTCCTTTTTGTGTAACTGCCCTTTAAGTGCTGGCATTCTGTGATGACCTCCCCCATGAGCCTTCAGTCTTTTTCATAGGTCAGGTTCTCCAGAGCTTTGATCATCTTTGTGACGCTCCTTCGGACACTCTCCAGTCTGTTTGCATCTTTCTCAAATTGTGAAAACCAGAACTGAACACAGTACTGCAGGTCAGGCCTAATAAGCGCTGATTGGAGAGGAAAGAGTAAAGTTGTGAAACTTTAGCTCTGCTAGGAATACCCCTGTGAATGTGGCCCAGGAGATTTGTTCATCTGACTCATCCATGTTAGCCCCCAAAAATCCACAAAATAGTGATCATCTAATCATTTTCTTCTCTTTATCTAATGTTAAAAAGTGTTATCAATTTTGGTCCAGCTACTTTTCTTACTATGTTAACTTCTATCCCTTTCATTTATCTGAGACACTCAAATTATAAATAAAGGTTCCATCATTATGCTAAAAGGTCTAGGCATCTCTTCTGTATTATAATTATTCTTACAATATTAAACCTGGCTGGAACAGCTGTAACTAAATGCAATTTTATAGAAGCCAAAATGTTTCCTGAGAGGCATATTGGTTTCAATGAATTTTTCAAAGGAAATGTTTCTGCAGTCCAGAGCTCCCTGGTCACCTTTAATGAGAAGGAGAGAGAAAAAGAGATGAATGAAAACCCTTAGGTAGTAAATTAGAAAAAAAAAAAATCAATTTTTGACAGAATTTCATTGTCAGAAGAACTTTTGTGGCCATTCCAATGTGGAATAGAAACAGTCTGAGGTTTTAAAAATTCTTTTTTCTGCCAAGCTCTCTACCACATGTAATGATTCTTACTGAGAACTAACATTTCCAGAATATTATATTGGTTAGTGGTTCAGTGAAATCAGTATCTTATGCTGTCAGTTGTCTTGAGACATAAAGAATTATCTATATTTTCACACTCGTAACCAAAACTATAAAATAACTAAAAGTGAATACATAAAATAAACTCTGATTTTCATATTACAGGTTACGTATATATGTCTGTTTGCAAGGAAAACAACAGAGTAACCCTCAGTAGATGCTCCATTCTGGGGTTTACTTCAATCTCTAATGCAGAAAAAAATGGCAAAGTTCCCCAGGTCAAAATTTATGTCCATGATTACCTAGAAGAATTATATAATTGAACAATACTGAGAAAATATTGAAAAGTATGTTTCCACTTGAATGTTATAAGAAATCCTTTTGATGTCAAGATTCACATGGACCCTTACAGGTATAGAGGATTTGATAGGCTGCAACAAATAAACTGAAGGAATTGAACAAGGTCTTTGCAAAACCACTCCGTATTTTTTGAATGAGCATGGACACTATATAAGTCTCCACTGGCTGAAGAAAGGCAAATGCTTCACCCACTTTCAGAAAAAGGACAAACTGACCAATCTGGAAAATGGGACATGGGTCTGTTTTATTAAGTCCAGCAGTAAATTGTCTCAGATCAACCG
>JAWWMO010000043.1:20101017-20160329 GCA_035047845.1 Dendrocincla fuliginosa | reverse complement strand
GACAAACTGACCAATCTGGAAAATGGGACATGGGTCTGTTTTATTAAGTCCAGCAGTAAATTGTCTCAGATCAACCGGATTATCTTCTATGATAAACAGATTTGAACTGCGAAGGGAAAAAGAGCCGGCAATGTCATTTACATCATGTGAACGATGGGAGAGCAGGGGATAGCATTTACCTCAGCTCTGTCCATCTTTCAACACTAACTCTTGCAGTGTTGTATCCAAGTAAGAATGGACCATGGAAGGTTTACATTGATGGATGCTGCAGATGGCTGCACGATTCACCTTGTTTGGATGACTGGACTCAGAGGGTAGAGGTTAATGAGTTCTACTCTACCCAGAGACCAGTAGCAAGTGGACTAATGCATAGGTCTACCCTGTGGGACCCATCTTTAACAACTTCAGAATTGACGAGGTGACGGAGTGCAATCTCATCAAGCTTTCAGATGACACCAAACTGGGGTAACCTGCCGAGATGCTTGAGGGGAGGGCAAAGGAACCGAGGCAGGATGGGAGAATGGCCCACAAGAAACCTCACAAAGTACAAGAACAAATTAAAAATGCTACACCTGGAAAGAAAGAACTCTTTGCAATGGCACAGAGGACTGAGGACTAGCTAGTAGCTCTGCAGAAATGTCTTGGAGACTCTGGCAGACAGCAAGCAGGGCACAAGCCAGCTGTGCTCTAGCACCAAGGAGAGCCAGCAGTGTTCTAGGCTCTATTAACAGGAGCTGAGACAACACATAGAGGAACTGATATTCAGTTTTCTTCAGTCCAATGCAGGCAAGATATTGCTGAAGAGGAAGAAGCTCAAAGGTAGAGCAAAATCTTAACGGCTTTCATCTTATGAAGGTTCAGAAAGAGCCAGAGTGTAACCTGCACAACGTGGCTGGTCAGTCATCACCAGGGATAATACCACATGCTGTGCTTAACTAACTGTACTATTCTATACTCACTGCTTTATGGTGAGAGTGTAAGGCCCCCAAATTGATAAGGGTGAAATCGTTCCATAAAAATTATATTACTGTAAAAGATAACTTTGTCTGGGAAATGGCACTAATGGGATTAATGAAGGAAAAATTGTGAGAAATTCTTTGTGCTCCATTTCTAGCAGGCAACTGGGACCTGATTGACTCTTGTGGCTCCACTGCACAGACTCCCCAGCACTCCCTCGTGGGAGTGTGTCAGAGTTCTCTTCCAGCATGTGGGCTGCAGCAAGGTCTGCAGGAAGTCAGGCGCTGGCACAGATGGCACATGTGTAGCCAGGCAGAGGAGGAAGGAAGGGAGGATTGTTCTGTACATACTACTCTTAAAGATAGTCCTTTGAACTAAAATTGTTCTGATGTGAGTGTGGGAAGTGAGGAGGAGGACTAGCTCTAAGCAAAATGCATACTCCCAGTGTAGTTCAACTTTGTGTAAGACAATAAGAAATTAAAGAAAAACAAAAACTGTGAAAACTTATTATAGTGTAATTATGCTAATGCATAACTTCAAAGACCTGTTTGTAAGTTTATGTAGAATGGTTATGAAGTATGCAAAAATAAATGGAAAGTTAGCTGCTTCGCTCCCTTTTCTGAGAATATGCTTGTTTCATTATCAACTTTTTTCCCTGCACAGCACATTTTATAGCCAAAGTATCATTGCATTAAGAATTTTAGCCTCATTTGCATAATGCTAATAGCACAAAGGCAGGTTTGCTTAACTACCCATACAGGAACAGGACTGCTGCAGAAATGGATCCACTTGTTAAAATAAAAAAAATAAAAAAAGAAGTATCTGATATTATACCGTCAGCCAGAAACCGATTTTTTTGCTAATGCAAAGTTTTGTTATCTCAGCTAAGCAGACATGTGTCATTAATTCAAAAGAAAACATCCTAACAATCTTCTACCTCACAATGTTTATATTGTGCAGGGTGGTGTGGGGCACTTATTGAAATAATGTAACAGGACTTCAGTTGACAGGGTACAAAAAATTAAGACACACTGCATAGCATTTTTTTCTTTTTCTTTTAGAAGAGAAAATCAAAAATCTTCAGTAGCCCCAACTGTTTCAAACTGCTGACACAAAGGATTAAACCAGAAATACAACATTCTTGCAATATCCTTATTACTGTTAGTGAAAATTCAAGGCACAGAGAGAGGGAAAAAAGATTTTCTTTTTGTAAAGGGGTATTTTCACTAGGATGAAATCGTTAAAACACTTCTAACTGCACTGACTGACATAAGCTCTGCATCTTGGCTGTTAAGGAGAATTTTAATCTTTTCAAATTATATAGATTGGTTTGTCCTTAAATAAACAAAGAAACAAACAAAATAGTCCTTTAACAAAACAGTTCTATTTACTAGACAATACATCCAAATTTTTCTAAATATTTTCTGACTTTACAATAGTGACATAATCTGTTCTAAAGGACCACTGTTCCACAGCACAGACAACCAGGCAGTACTTTACTGCCCTCACTAGTGACTCTGGGCTGTAGAAGTTAGTTCTTGCAGAGAGAAAATATGTTTAATTTATATCCTTAAATCCTTCCAGACTGAAAAATTGGGTTGATTTATTAATGGTCCATAATTAACAGGCAATCAGCAAGCTGTGCACTTGTGACAAAAATTAAAATTATAAACCAAAACATTGGACACTTACAACGTTGGTACAGACCTGCAAATTTCTAAACACCCTTTGCTAACCCATCCAACCATCTGGCTTACATATATGGATAGATGTGCACACAAACACAGCCGCCCCTCTCCCTGGCCATGGGGGTTGCAGCTGACAGCATCCACCTACCTCACCCACCTCATTTTCTCCCCAAGGTCCCCAAGGTTACTGCACTGTTACTCAGCTGAGACTACAGATAAAGCTGAATCTTACTTGAAATACTTATTTGACAGGAAGGTGGTTTTCAATGTAGCTCTGGCTCCCAGGACTGTTATATATTTTATATTAATCACTGACCAGAATATTTATTAATGACCAAAATAAAAATAATAACTCTAACAAATTGTTTTGAGGCTCCATGCACTTATAATGAGTCTCAGCATGAGAGTTTAACTTGGACTCTGCTGTAAAAGAAAAACACATGGTCTCAAGGACTCTAACACAGAGAATAGACTTCAATCTGGGTTCCCAACATCCTGGCTATTAGCTTTAAGATCTGAGCTTTTTGGACAGAAAAGCCAAAAATTTCTATCATTTATACTGTGGGGAAAAAAATAATCACAATCTCTTACTGAATTCTCTACAGAGCACAATCTCTGAGGCATGCTTGGAGAATGCCTGCATAGATTAACTCTCTTGAGTGTGCACAGGAGCAGGATCTAGTGACTGACTGAACTACAAAAAGGGACTATGCCTATGGAACTTAGTTTTGTCAGAATTAAAACAGTATATGGAGTACTTCAGCAATGAAATGAAAATCTGATTAAAATTAATTTTGCAAGAGATATTAGGAGTTTTCTTTGTTTATTTTCTGCTTCATAAATGTGGTCTTCTTCCTTTGTGTCACTTAGGAAACTTTCTTGAAAATGCCATGTGTTTAGAAAATCTAAAGAATTTTGAGTTCTGCAAATACAGTAGAAATTATACTTTTGAGAGATTACATCATTATTCCAAAGGGGAAAAAAAGAGTTAATAATATAAAAAGAAACTGTTATATTTTTTCTTTTTATTAACTGAAGACCTCCTACCAATGCTGTTATTTCACTGCATTGTACTTGGAGTGTAACAGTTGTCTATTTGCATTGCCTTGATTAGCATTATGACTGAGATTGACAGTAATATTCTTAAGGGATATTTAGTCTTAGTTGAGAGCTAAATCACTGTGCCGCTCAGAGTTATAAAATATACTTGCATCTCTGTTCAGATCAAAGATCAGATATCTGCAGATTTCTGTTTCATTGGGAAATGAGACACAACATAAGAGCTAAGGTAAAATCAGCATAATTCACAAAGATGCCAGAGATGTTTTGCAGGATCTGGATATGTACAATCAGCATTAAGGAAGACTTATGTCTTTTACAGTTATTACAAGTTTGCCTTCTGGCAAAAGGCAAGTCTGTCTTCTTTCCTGAAGGGATTTCCTTAGCTCCAGCTATATCTCCATGTGTAGCCCAAACCCATTGAAAATTCATTTTCAAATTGTAAATGTACCTACCATTGCATGAATTTTCTGTGTTCATGTTTGCATATGCAAACCATGCAGGATTAAACCATTTAACTATAATAGCTTACTTAAAAAAAAAAAAAAAAAAAAAAAGAAAGAAAAAAAGAACAGAGAAGTTCCTACAATATGCAAATTACAAAATTTCTGTTTGATAGGTAGCCTACAGTAACAGGTCACAATGGTGTCTTGCAAGAAAAAAAGAAGCAGAAAACTCTTTTTTCCCATGAACTATTTTACTGTGAGGTAAGTGCACACATTAGCTGTAGACTGGCTAATGTGCTGTGAACTGCTAAACTTCTTGATCACAATGTGTCTTGTTTATGTGCCCATTCCTTTAATGACACTTGGAAAGTTGTCAGTGCAATTCAGAATCTACTTCTGCCAAAAAGAAGAGAACAGACTGCTTCTGAGTGAGAACTTTCTGGTTAATTATAGAACCATTGCCTTTCAGACTTTCTGACATTGCTGTTGGCACAAGAAATGAAGTTAAAACTGGGCCAGGGAAAGAGAAATGTGTTCCTGCCAATGGCACATCTCTTCCTCAATATGTGCTTCATTCACCAACACAGGGACTCCTAGATAGTCTTTTTTATGCTACTCGAAATGATTTAAATTTCTACTCTAACATTTACTTATTTTCTTCTTGACCTCATTCTCACTTACTGGAGTTAGCTGTGAAGATCTTTTAATAGTTCAGCTATGCCAAATAACTCTTGCAGTTTGCTGTTTGTAGATGTCCAGAAAAACACCAGATGGTTGGCTCTGGTCATTCCAGTTGGGTGTTATACCACACCTGAACTGTCTTACTAGAGAGAGGGCTTCAGTTATTTTCTACTTGCTACTGTTTATTGAATAAACAGAAATTTCATTTCTAGTAACCTCAGACAAAAATTCAAGAAACTCAAATAAATCAAGCTGTGAATAAAAATCTTCAGGCTCTAACTGCAAAACCGAGACAATTTTCTTACCAAACTTCATCCCACTTAAATGGAAATGTATAAAAGTATTCCCTTATGTTGCATCATTTATGTCTTGTCAAGCAGAATCCTCAGATATTAACCATAATCAAAATATTTAACAAACCGTCTAAAAAAATATTAAAAACATTCACTTTAAAGAAGCAAATCAGGAATCATATTCCAACACTGAAAGAAATATGCTTAAATCCTGTAGGTACAAAACATTTACCATCTGACATAATCCACTGTAATCCCTTTACTCAAAGAACACTTCTTACCTTTGGAGATGTATAATATAAAAACAAGTTTCAAGCCAAGTGGATTAGAAAGATAAACCCATCTTAAAGTCCCACCGATTTTCAAGTTATTATCCTAGAACAAAGTCTCCTGTCTTCACTGTGATGTATTACCAGTTGCAGATCCAGATTGAACCTCTGCCTCCAGCAATAACTGTCAGTGATGAACTACAGGTGTGGAGGGAGTAGGGGAGAAGGATCATGTGTTTTATGTTACCTAATATGGATATTTCTAACTTTTTTTTATTTATCTGGTCATTATGATTCCATACATCACCATGACCAGTTCTTCTCATTTACCCTTCTCGCCTGTCCCTTTGTTTTTCCTTTTTTAACCCCTGCAATAATGATTCTACATCAAGATTATGGTTGCTACATTTTTCCTTCTTTAATTTACTGAATTGACCTTTAGTCAGGTCAGCTAAAAGTCGACTACACAGAGAAAAAAGATAACTCTTTAAAGTATGCTCAGTTGAAAATAGGGGTCTCTCAAGTATATTTTCATTTTACACTCTAAGTGCTACTTTAATGATTTTCAGTTTTTTCCACACTCTTAAAGTATGCACTTAAGCTATTTTGCTTTTCATATATTTTGAGAAATTAATTATTATCCCTTCGGGCTAAGACGTTTCTGTCGAACTGCTACCCACAAAAGTTCATGGCTTTTATTTTACAAGGACTTAGAGCAAAGCACCAAAATCACCAAAGCACTCCGGATGGCAACAGTCTGTAGGTCCTCTCTAAGTGCAAATATCATACTGCACAGAGATCAATAGCAAGGAAAATGTGTATTGTTTGAGCTCTATTAGTAAGACCCCAATTTCTAAGTGTCAAACAGTTGGTGTTTATGAATCCGGATGGCCTAAATGCAAAGTCACTTGAAGGAGAGAAGATAGCATAATGCAGAAAATTTAAAATTTGTGTCCTCAGCTGTGCATGATTACAAAACATATCTCCTTTGTAAAATATGTAAAATTCACAAAGATTTTATTGATCTTTTAATTGGGAAAAATTGAATTAATAGACTTTAAGCTCTTCACAACTCCTCATGTTTAATGCCATTAAGCATGTTATGCTCAACTGGTTCATGAGCTGTATTGCATGAAAATTTTTAGCAGTATTTGGGTCCACTGTTAAGCTAGCCATACAAAGATTATCTCTATAGGAACCTCAAGAAAAATTTTGGCTTTAACTGGTCAACAGCAATCCAAGTCAAGTTTTCACCTACATTTTGTAAAATTTCATTTGATATTATTGGCAGACTGATCTAATAGATATGGTCTTATTTTAATTCTGAACTCAAAATTTAAATTTTTTTCAAGAAAGAGAAATATACAAAAGAAATATACAAAAGATTTTACGATTCTCATAAAAGCTCTGGGTATTTTGGTGATACATACAGCAGCACTGACCAGATAATTTAGGACTGCCTGGAAAAGGTGGCTTTCTTGTTTGTTTGTGTTCTTATTTTTTTCTGTAAATTTGTAAAAAAAAAAATGTGTAAATAATTTACAATTTCAAATTGAACAAAAATATGAAAAAAATATGGAGCTGGTGAAGAGGTACAGCAACACTGAGATCCAGCTTTTTTTTTTTTTTTTTTGAGATATAATATATAATACAATAGAAAGAAGAAATAATGAAAATTATACTGCATTATTGTAATCAGTGAAAAAAATTGCAGAAAAGGAGACTCTCATGATAACATTCTTCCCCTGGGCAGAAATAAGAGGTATTTTTCTCCTGATCATGTGTTTGATCAGTTTTACTTACTGAAAGATACAATCTCACTACACCTGTGTGAGTGTTTTGGGAGAATCATGACTTTCTGACAGCAAAAGAATTCTCTCTGACCTGCTCTTTGGGTAATTTTTGCCCCAGTCATGTCTGTCATCCTCACAGTGGCTTTCACTCCCTCGTACCATCTTTTATCTATCTTGTCTCTGTTCAGTCAGAGTATTCCCTATTGTAGGGCTAATATTTTGAATCTCTTGGATGATAGATACTTGCCAGAGCATCGATGGTAAAAAAACCTTCATTTAGATCAGTCATAAACCTCTGTATACAAATCTGTTTTGTCAGAGTCTGACTGCCCATTCTTTTTTCAACATCTGACCACAATACAACTTTTTACTTTGTATTGCATATTCAGAACAGAAGGATTTTCCCTTCTGCAGCTATTACTTTTCACTGCTCTTGATGCTTATCAGCACCCAGCTCTTTTTTCACAGAATACTTAAAGCCAACATACAATGCTGCTGTCTGAATTCTTTTGTTAATTAAATACAGCAATTTACCCAGCTTTAAGTTTTCTGAAGAGTAAAAGAGTAAACAAGAGTAAAAAGCTCCACAAACTTTCAGTTACACTCCCAGGGAAATTTCCTGAAGCCCTTGGTTGGGGTGGGTAACTTAGGCCTTTACTTAGTAACCATGTTATCAAGATCATGTCAGTTTTATCCTGTTCTCATAGTATTTGCTGAAAATATTTTACCTTTTCATTCAACAAAGTAATGTTCTTTCTGGTAGCATTCAGATGCAGTGTTGTGATGATTTATTGAAGCATCACCTGAATTAAAATGCTTACTTATGTCATTAAGGAAATGAGATTATGATAAACTAAGGTGCTTGTGATATGGATCATTGTGCTAATGATCAATATCTCAGTCTTGTAGAAATTGCCCCTTCTAAAGAGGGCATTTACAGATGCCAATTACAACCTATTAAGTTGTCATTTCAAGCTAATGTATTGCAAATTCATTAATATTAGGTGTTTCAGAGACTTTAGTGTAAAGGGAGAAATACATCATTTTCAAAAAGTGAGATACTGAATCATGAATGAAGTAACACATGCAGCACAGTGTTAAAACAACTAAAAAACCCAACTACATATTCTTACTGATGGTTAAGCAACATTTTTTATGAAAGTCATGAGGTATATGCAGCATAATTAACGAGGATACATACACATAGGCTGTATTACCTTTGCACAGAGAAAAATATGGGCTTTTAAAGGGAGGAATTCTTTCTATTTCATAGGTCTAATTAGCATGGCTGGATTCTTGACAGAAAGGTGGTCATGTTGCGACAAAAAACAGTTGCCAGATTAGGTAGTAGAAGCATCTGTGACAGATGAGTTTAGCATATGTGACCAGTTTCACAAAGTGTAAAAAATTATTTTACAGAGTAATTTCAAAGAGAATGTGGTTGATTAATGAATTTTATAAACGTGAGAAACACTTCCAGAAGATCATCCTGTGGTGATGTTTTCCTTCTCTTACAATGGATATAAAATAGCATGGTTCAAATACAATCATATAGAACTGACTACATTAATAGCAATGGGGCAGATTGTGCCAAGCATTTAATTTCTTTTTCCTTCAAAATAATACAATATGACCATGAGCAGCAGATAGTTTGTACAGAATTAATATTTGTTGTTTCAGGCAACGAAAATTTTGCTTTTAAGACAGAAAACTTTGTTATTCAATCATAACAGGGAATAGAACAAATTTGGTGGTGACAGAACAATAATAATAAAAAAAGTATTCCTTTTAAATAACATATTTTTATTTAAGATTAATTTTTAAAATTTTAAATCCATCCATCTAGCCAACAATTTTAATTATTATTCTTACTTCATAGTTTTCCTTTATTACTTAAATGCAAACATTATCCTGCAAGTCACTCTTTCACTTGTTAGCTAAGATAATAGTACTCACAGAAAAACAGTTAAGTATTGACTGGTTGTGTCTTTGCAATACTAGGATTAAAGACACCAGGAATATTTTAATTGTTTACGTATGTAGAAGACAGACCTGAGATAAAAGAAAAAATACAAATGCAGTAAATGCAGGATGAGATATAATACTTTGATTCTGGAGAACAGAGACTGTCAGTAAACAATGGTTGACTAATCAGGGTTGTACCATATTGCATTTTTGTCTCCAAGGTACTTTGCAGGTTGATTTTACAGTTTTATAGAGTGCCTTTGCAGTTTACTATGCGTTATCCCTTTACATCAGTCCAAAGTTTTCAGCTACATATGTTACATTCAGGCGTGTCTTGACAATAGTGCCTCTCAAAAGTCCTTTGTAAGGTCTTCTTTCATTTCTCAAAACTGAATTTCCATCTGCTTCAGAAATCTTCAAAATAATTTTCTCATAAGGAAAATTTGCTCTGAAGTTTTCCCTTTTATTTACCCTAAAGCTCAGCTAAGTGTCTGGTTTTATTGATTGCATTTTTAGGCATCTTAGGATATTTGCATATCTAAAGTGCTATGCAAACAATTATTGTGTAGTATTGAAAAATTATCACTAGATAGTAGTGCAACCTTTTTCTGCTGTGTCCTTCCTTCATTCTGTGCTCTTTTTTTCTGGCATTAATTCCTCAAATTTCTGTTTCTGGCTAAATAGCAAATACCTGCTTCAACATTTCTGTGTCCGATAAATGCAGACGCACAGGACATGCAGATTGAAGAGCAAGTACAAATGCCCATTGCCACAGGATGGGTTGAGAAAAGAAATTTGTCAGATATTGAGACCAAATTTGCAGCACAGACTTAAGAAATATGTTCATGCTCATTGCTTTCTCTTTTCTCTTTTCTCCTAATTCTACAATTTTTCCTAATTTCTCCAATGGCAGTTTTACTGTGGAGAACAACAATAAAACAGTATTTAATGAAATCTCAGAAGCCTTTGGAAGTGATGCATCAGCAACCTGACATCAGCATTACTCTATTACTATGCTGACCCCAAAATGTAGAGGCCCAGAGCTAAAATTAAAACCCACAGCTGCTCTACTGTTGAATATCTCATTGCTCTTCTGAACTTCTTGTCCCACTTTAGGCTAGGACAGAGTTAATTTTCTCACAGTTGTCGTGAGAGGGGCAGAGCCTGGAGCCATGTGGGTTGCTATTCTATATTGCCCAGATCATCGTTGCAGGGCATGGCTTTGAGTGGAAGGAAAAAGGAACATGCAGTAATTTTATTCCTTTTTCCAGGGGAGTAGGGCAGCAGACAGAGCAGGAGTGGTGGCATGGCATGCATGGTCCGTCTTGGAGAGTTTGTCTGTCATTGCTTTTTGTTGTCTTGGGCTTGGAGGAGAAGCTTGGCTGTGGTGGTATCCATTATTTTTTCCTTTGCCTCGGGAAAATGTGTGTCACTGGCTACGGTAACATTGGGTTGGACAGACTCCTGTAAGATTTTTTTGCATGCAATCACTATCTTTTACACACTGTTATTATTAGTATTGTTGCATTAGTGTTTGTTTTCCTTTTTTTACAGCCTGTTTTCCAGTAAACTCAAACTGACTTCTTGTCCCTTTCTCACAGAGGGGGAGAGGGAGGGGTGACAGCTGGTTGAAGTTTAATTTCCATCTGGTTTTAAAACACAACACTTCTATACAACTGGTATCAGTTAATTAGGTAATTCAAGTTTAATACTGTATTAATGATCAATTTAAAGAACCATTCATAAAGGCACACTCTCCCATAAAAATGCTTTATTCACATACTCTTGTTTCTCTAAAACACCAAAAGGTTTAACAAAGATTTTACCCAAGCATATGGCCCTTCCAGTAATTCCAGGTGTGATCCTTGTAGTTTGATCTGACTCTTTTATTGTTTTGACTGCCCACATTGTAGGAAATAATTCTCAGTAATAATATCGTTGTCCAGTAAAGGATCGTGGGAATATCTTACATTTGCTAAATGTAATATGAAAGCTTCTAATGAGTTATAAGTAACAAATACAGAATAAATCAGTTCTACTATTAAAGATGCCAGTAAAGGTCATGAAACAAACTCCAGAGGTAGCTTGCTGTGTCAAGAATATTAAGTAGATAAAGCTAAGATAGGTAAGAATTAGGAGGAAAATTCTGTTTTAGGAAGTCACAAGAACACACAAAGGTTTGAAGACATATGCACAGGTACTGTATACACTTAAGTATGCTTTGAGTTTATGCCAGGTCTAACAATGGACTCTACTTAAGAGAAATAGAAAAAAAAATAAAAAAATAAAAGTGGTTAGCAGAGAATCATAGAATGGTTTGTGTTGGAATGGATCCTAGATTGGGATCTAGGCCAATCCCCCTGCCGTGGTCAGAGTCAGTTTTCTCTAGATCAGGTTGCTCAAAGCCCAGTCCAACCTTAACTTGAACACTCCCAATGATGGAGTGATGATCTATATGTATAGATGATGATCTATCGCTTTTCTTGGCAACCTGTTCCAAGGTCTTACTGTCCTCATCATAAAAAATGCCTTCATTATGTTCAGTCTAAATCTACCTTCTTTCAGTTTAAAAACATTTCCCCTTGTCCTATAACTGTAGCCTTGGTAAAAAGTCCTTTTCAGTCTTTATTGTTAGCCTTCTTTAAGTACTGAAACACCATAATAAGATCTTCCTGGAGTCTTTTCTTGTCCAGGCTGAGCAGCTCCAACTTTCTTAGCCTTTCTTCAAAGAAGTGTTCTACCCCTCTGAATCTTTCCTCATCACTCCAGTTCTCTAATTGCTCCTCCTTGTCCACACATATATTTTGAAGGCATTATGCTTGTAAGAGAATGTCTTCTGAAGAGAGCTCTTCACCGATGTGAAGTGTCATCATGTTTTTCTAGTCAGGAGCTTCTGAACTAGATAAAATTATTTCAGTACTAATCATCTGTCCTGGACTGTATTTGGCTTGCTAACAATCTTTTTCTAGTAATCAAGTCTAGAAAAAAAATGTGGAGGCTACTCTGTGGAATAATATAAATAGACTGATTTTCTTGGATTTATTTATTTATAAGACAATTGTGGTTTATAGTGTATCTGTTAGTAATTGAGGAATTAAAGTGCCTATTCTTTTATTTTTGTAATAAGAAAAGACTCCTAAATAGTGTCTGTGTGAGGCAGACCAATGAAACACAAATAAGAAAAAGAAATAGAACAACATAAGCCAGTTTCTAAGAAATATTGAAAATCTGATAATAAATCCCTTAAGAATCATAAGTGTACCTTTAAACACACATGGTAGGGGATTCCTGAAGAGTTTTGACTCACTCAGATGCAATCTTTGTTTGAAGGACCTTTACTACCTTCTAAAGTCATATAAATAACATGTCTGACAGCTGG
Organism: Dendrocincla fuliginosa; assembly: GCA_035047845.1. Taxonomy (NCBI): domain Eukaryota; kingdom Metazoa; phylum Chordata; class Aves; order Passeriformes; family Dendrocolaptidae; genus Dendrocincla; species Dendrocincla fuliginosa. The sequence goes on along the minus strand of JAWWMO010000043.1, from coordinate 20,147,799 downwards.
AATATATGCCTGTCTGCCACACACACAACATAACACACCAAGACTGCTGGGGCAAATGCAGATGTGACATAAGCAAGGCTATGGTGGAAGGAGAAGGGGCAATTCTAGGTTTTTCTGCAAATGAAAAAAAATCTGGTTTATGTAGGAATGTAATTATTTGTATTTTTATTTAAAAACAATCTGTGTTTTGATGGAGAGAAGCCCCCTTTTCTTCATCACAAATAAATGAAAGAAATACAAAAAAAAATTGAAAATTGTTATTAATCACCAAGAGACTGATTTTCGTCTCTGACAAGTTAGTTTCATGATTATAATTTGCTGTACACCGTCAGAAAAGCACTTGCTGTTCTCTTGTACTACCTGTTTATTTGGTCCTTGTTATTTCTCTCTTTGTGTCTTCTCTTGAATTTTTCACATCAGCCCTTCATGTTTAATTGGAAATATTTTGTATCAAGAAACAGCTTTTCACCCCCATTTTTGTAGAGTCCCTACCACAATGTGACCTCCTTATGGGCACTACACTTCTATCTTTACTATTGCTAGTATCACTGCCCATGTCCTTGCTTACAGTATTGTTTGGGTGGGAAGTCCTTATTCAGGAAGACAGATAAGTGAATGAGAGTGCCCTTTTTCTTATATGGAAGCAAACAACTTGTCCCCTAATGGTTTTCTACTGTTACTCTGGTCACAGCTTGAAGTAGACTGAGCAAGGACTCTAAGAACCACAAGTTCTTACCATTGTACAAAATATTTAAAGGACTTTGCTTCTGATTGCTTTCTTTACTGAGAGCTTTGCAACCTCTCTGTAGCACAAGGTGTCTCTGAGAAGATGGTGTGACTGTGCAAACAGGGTCTGTTATCTCTGACCTTAAGCAGGGACTAACCCCATATGTATAGGTGCATGCTTGTATATTTGCATATAATTTGTTTCCATGTCATTTACTTTCTTGTGATGCTTACCTTAATGAGTCTTCATAGAAGTCACCAGGACTGTATTTTTCCACTGTCAATCTTAAAAACAAACCCAGTACAATGAAGAATGAGGACTGTGGGCCCTTGAGTATTATTTCTATTTGAATGAATATGTATTTAAGAAGTAGGCTAGATCAAGTATTTTAGTGCAGGCTGTCAGATGTGCTATTCCTTGAAAAGGCACATTCTTAACAAAGGCAAGAATGCAGTGACAAAGAATTACTTGTCATCTGGGATAAAGATGTCAAAAATAAGGTACAAGAATGGGATGGATATACATGGATGTCTGATATGTTGATTCTTCTGTTTAATAATAAAGGTAGAAGGAAACAAGGAAGTAAATTAACAAGCAAAAGTATTCTAGGAGGACTGATAAGCAGGCAATACAGTTTCAAATGTCTGGAGAGAAGTAAAAAATAGTGAAGCATAATAACACAGGAAGAAATGTGGTAAACAAAATCTTTGTGGAAAAAAATATCACAAACAAACAAACAATCCTCCCTCCCCCCAAAAAAAACCCAAAACAAAACAAAACAAACCCCTAACACTCCTGGTTTAAAAAGAGAATAGTTTACTTAAGGAAGAGAAGTGAAGTAAAAAGGACTGGACATTAACAGGAGAAACTAGTGAGAGGAGAAATGCCAGTGAGGCTTGCAGAGAAACAGCCAGCAAAACCCCAAGCTTTGCACACTGTGTTTGGGGAACATTTTCACTGAAAATAATGGCGAGGAACAGAGTAGTAAAAAATAGTGCCTAGGAAACTGGAAACTGGGAATGAAAAATAAAGTTAGAAGGTTCTCAGAGGAGCTATGTCTTGTACACAAAATGAAGGAGATGGTAGTTGCCATCACTTTTGAGGCTCCGTGTTGAGAAGGGAGACTGGGTAAGCGCATTGCCGAGGAACTATACTTAAGCACAGTCACTGATACAGAGGAACATTCAATATCTTTTACTAGACAGATAGTTAAAGCCCACAGTGACACTTACCATTCTGACTTACAGATTTTTAGGCTCTTTTTCAGAGTAGTTTTGCTGGACTGCTTGATAAAACTGCACAGGAGAAAAAGACAAATGCCTGTTTGCAAAGGCCAAATAGAGTGACTTTGGTGGGCGCTTGTCATTCCAGAACACTGATGTTTTGTGAAGATTTTGTGTTTATTTTAGGGTTTTTGGGGGGTGAAGTTTGTTACTTTTTTAGTTTGATTGCTCAGGCGTTACTAGTTTTTAGTGTAGCACATAAACTAGCTTAGTCTGATTGTGTCACTAGTATCTGATTGTCACTTGACCTATTTTCAGTTTCATATAAATCTATTGTGTAAGTTTCAGAGACATCAGTTCCCAAAGACTTAATAAATGCTAGCAGCTAGTTGGAAAACATTATATTATTGTTGCTAGGGAGAAAAGATCCAAAGAACTCATTAGAGCATGGATGGCTGGTAATCTTTCCCAGAATACTGGCTGACCAATTAGCTCACATCTCCATAGGAGCTGTACCACAATTCTTTACCTCCTGTTTGCTGAAATAAAGACAGATATGGAAGCGAGATAACTTACAGTACTAAGGAATACTCTAGTAAGTAGCAAGTATTGAAGCAGTGTGTGGAAATACCATGCGAGAACAAACCAGAGGCTTAGGGGAAAATCTCAGAGGAAGGTGCATGTGGATATTGCAATACACAATGGAAAAAAACAAAGCTAAATAAACAATTTGGGCTTTACTAGTTCCAGTGCCTCCAGAAAACTCTCTACTTGGGAAAATGTATTCTAGAATCAGATATCAGAGATTGGCCATTTGGAAAATTCACAAACAGACACAACCAATTCAGATTTGTATAGGGCAAAAACATTTTAGTTGTGATGACATTAACATTTTATCCAAAATGCTAAAGACTTGTTTAATGAAAGTCTAAAAGTGAAAAGTTGATTCTGGTGTTAGTGTTAGCCTTATATTAACATTATGTTCCTCTCTGTAAAGATTGGAAAGTCATAGAAAATGAGAGTGCAATGGGAGTATTAAATATGCCTTCATTAAGTTCATTACAGTTGCTACTTAAATAATTTCCTGTGCAGAGGAGGGGAAATAAAACTTTCTTGTTGAAATCTTCACTGTATTTGAACAGCCTAGACAAAACTATTTCTCCATACTGGTGGTTAGTTATCTTTGCCTATTCCAAAAAAAAAATTAGCTTTCACATGACCTAGCTAAAAGTCTCTGAAAATCAGGAAGCTAGGATGCTCATTTTATTTTAGCTTAAAATATGAACATTGACAAAAGGGTTCACTTTGCTTTCTTTTGGCACTATTGCTCTTTGCATAATAAACTTTACTCCCTCTGTAATTTAGATTCATCAGGAGTTGTGATGAATGACACCCCATTCCTTCATCACCATATAGTGATGAAGTAGGACTCAGAGTCCTGTGAGTAAGGAACTACACTGCATCAGATATTGAACCAAGTCTTGGTAGAAACTCCCTGATTTAGGGAAAATCACTCTGACGTGCATTTCAGTTCATGATTGCTGTAGAAAAGCAAAGTATCTAATCAAGATTGTCTTGAGTTAATGGAGAGGGAAAAACACCTGAAATGGGTGCTTCATTATTCCTATATCAAATTTTGCTATTTTTTTCCTCACTTTTACTTTTAAGAAGTTTAATATGAATTATAATTCCCCCCGTTTTCCTGCCTTCTTTTACTAGTTAAGATTTTTAAACTTTGAGGAGAGATAACTGTTGGCATTTTGTCTATGATTTATAATGTATGTCAACAAATATTAACGAGTAAATATGAGGATGTCATAAAGTAACTGTACCTCCCAGTTTCCTATATTTCAAAAAATACAAGGTATGAGTGATTCATTTGAGAAACAGCATTTGGTAATTTAATTACAGTGCATGTTTGCCATGAAGTATTCTATGGTCTTCTGAATGATAAAAGTTTTATAATAATCTTATATTAATGAATTGTGAGGTATCAGCTTTTTAAATAGTAACAAAACAGCAAAAGAGTTTCTCTTACATGTGCAGCATTAAAAAGAGTAATACTAGACTTCCTTATTGAGAAACTCTCTAAAGAATATTTTGTAAAAATGAAGGTGTCATTTCTTCCTACATCCTGCAATCTAGTCAGCATCAATGTATAGAATCCACCAGCACACTTTGATACTGCTTCCTTTGATGGCAATAGTTTGTAATTGTGACTTGTTCTCTTACATGGTGCTTAAACAGTTAAAGCAAAAGTGGTTTTTATCTTGTTGCTCACAACAGAGCCTAAAAGTTCAAAAGATAACAAGAATTTCTTGCTATTAAGGAATTAGGAAATGAATTTGCAAATATGTGTCTAATGACAGTTGTCAGAAGCAATTAGTTTCAAATACATTTCACAGTTTAATCATGCTGCAAAATGCTTCTGATCTTTAAGGACACAGACTAAATAAAATAGACATAGTTTCCTATTAAAGAGCATGAAAAATACTGGAGGAAGATTAATTGCCACAATTAAACTAGTATACAGTATTTAGGTCTCATTCATTAGTTTATAAACTCTGACTCCTCAAAAGAGTATCAAGTATTCATATAATGATCCCAAGTCCTGGAATTTTAATTTAATGGAAGACATCGAAAATGCTTTTTATTTAGCTTTATAAAGCTTCAGATGGATTCTGAGTCAACTGGTTAATGATCAGAGAAAAATTACCATCTATATCAGTGTTCATGATGAGGATTCTATGACACAATGATAGTTCTTATTGATTTGTCCTTATTCAGCATCCTGACTGTTGAGTCACAAAGAATAAATCCTGAGGAAACAATTAGATTTTCTGAGTTTCATGAAGAAAAAGTGTTTGTTTTCATTTGAAAAATGTAATTAAGGGAAGCTACTAACAGAAAATGGAGACAAAAGAGTAATGTTGGAGGCTACAAATATTCTAAGATGAATTTGTAAAATGAGAAACGGAGTATTTTATAGCAAACAGTCAGATAATGGGGTGGACCTTGTATTGATAGGAACAGATACAAAAATAAGAGAATAAAAAGAAAAATAAAAGGAGTAATGAAAATCCATCTCATACTTAAAATCAGACTATAAAGATAAACTGCACAGAAAATAGTAATAACAGAGATTTATATGACATGTATTGCTTAACTGTAATATACATGAGAGCTTTATAATGTGGATGACAGTGTTTCCTAAAAGACTAAAGATGATTTCTTCTTGCCTCTTACTGATTCAAACCATCAGGTCATGACGCCAGTGATTTCTCCAGAGGACTTTTTTCCCCTTTTAAAAACAGTCTGGGAACTGTTTGTAAGCAAAAGATGGAAACTGGTCCAAAAGCTTTTAATGGCTGCTTAAAGATCTACTGTGCAAGAGAGATTATTGAGCTACAGGGGAGTCTTCAATGAAGGGTCGTTACAGGGACTAAGGGATTGGAGCATCACTTAAATAAGGAAAGGCTGAAAGGCTGGGGCTGTTTAGTGTAGAGAATAGAGGGTTTAGAGGGGATCTCATCAATATGCAAAAAAAACCTGAAGGGAAGATGTAACAAAGATGGAGCCAGGCTCTTATCAGTGATGTCCAGTGACAGACGTGAGGGAATGGGCAAAAACTGAAACATAGCATGCTCCCTATGAAGATCAGAAAAAACCTTTTTCCTGTGAGGGTGACTAAATACTGACATAAATTGCCCAGGATAGTTGTGGATGGAGTCTCCATCCTTACAGATGCAAAAAAGCCATCTGGACATGGACTTGGGCAACTGACTGTAGGTCACCCCGCTGAAGCAGGGAGTTTGGACCAGACTATCTCCAGAGATTCCTTTCAATTTCAACCATTCCTTGGTTCTCTGATTGTATAATACAGACCAATTCATACAAAACCCCTGGGTTTTTTTTTTCCACTCAGGAACTTCAGTGGTCATAAATTATTTTTAAATCTTAGTATATTGCAATGGGTTGACCTTGGCTGGACTCGAGGTGTCCACCAAGCCACTCTATCACTCCTCAACAAGAACAAGGGGAGAAGACACAAAAAAAAAGTTCATGAACTGCGATAAGGACAGGGAGCTCACTTAGTAATCACCATCACAGGCAAAAGAGACTTGGCTTGGGGAAATTAATTTAATTTATTGTTAATTAAACAGAACAGGATAATGAGAAATAGGAAGCAATCTAAAAGCATCTTTCATAATCACTTCCCTTCTTCCCAAGATCAACTTCACTTCCCATGTCTTTGAATTCTTCCCCCAAGCAGCCTAGAGGAACAGGGAATAGGGGTTGCTGTCAGTTCCTCACTGTCTTTGCTGCTCCTTCCTTTTGACAATCCTCCCCTGCTCTAGTGTGCGAGGTCCCTCCCATAGACTATCCCTTCATGGACTTCTCCTGTGTGGGTTCTTCACAAATTTGCTCCAGTGTGGATCCTTTCCATGGGGTGCAGTCCCTTAGGAACAGACTGCTCCAGTGTTGGTCTGCTGCAGGGCCACGGTGCCTTAAAGAGAACCTGTTTCTTTGTGGACTCTTCTCCACAGGGTCCTGCCAGAAATTTGCTCCAGTGCAGGCTCGTCACAGGCCACAGTTCCTTCAAGGCATATCTAACTGCTCCAGGGAAGAGTTCTTCACAGGTTCATCCCCTATGGACCTCCACACGCTGCAGGGGATAACCTGTGCCACAGCGGCCTTCTCCCATCTGCTGTTGTGCAGCAGTTTTTACATTTCCTTAAATACATTGTCATAGAGGTACTGCCAACGTTGCTGATGGGTTCAGCTTTGGCCAGCAGTGAGTCTGTCATGGAGCCAGCTGGAACTGTCTCTGTTGGACATGGGGGCAGCTGCTGGTGTCTTCTCACTGAAGCCACCCCTGCAGACCTTCCACTACCAGTGCCATGGTAGAAAAAGAAATCTTCTTGCCTTGCAAGCTAGATATATACATGAAAAGATATAGAATACAAAGCCAAGTTCAGGGACCACAAAATGAGCAATGGGATGAAAGACAGACTCCATCATGCAAAATTAAGGAGTTTGGCCTATTCATCTCACCAAATAAAAGGAAGTTAATAAAACTGATCATTGCAATTACTTAAAGTGGAGAAAATATTTTGACAGTGGAAATAAAGTTGTCTGGCAAGCAATTCATTTGAGGAATAACAGTGGCAATGTACTTGAGCTCCAAGAAAATTTGTCTACTCAGTCTACAGTTTCCTCTCCTCTTTCTAACTTGTCATTTTGTACATCTGCTTTGGACTGATTTACCCACTGAGACTTATGTAGGGAGTCATGGGAAAGGACTTTCAGCAGAAAAATGAAAAAGCAAGCAGGTATGTAACATGGGGAAGAAAGAGGCTGATTTGAGATGATGTAAATGGAAGCATAAATGTTATGTTTGTTTTGAGGGAGATAGAAGTCCTTCATTGATTTTCAGCACTATCAAAAAAGGATTATAAATAAAGTCTCAGGGATTTGTAAAAGAACCTAGAAATATTTAATAGCAAAACAATTAAATTGCTAAGCATTTAGCATCCTAGAGAGAAGGCTAGTTAAACATCGAAATAACATGTTAGGATGGATTTCTTAGAAATATCCTTTATAAATAGGACTTTGAACCAAATTTTGGAATCAGTGTTTGAATCAATTTGTACAATGAAGGTGGTTATGAAAGCTGACTCACAAGTTCTCTGAATTCAACTGTGTATAGTCTTGCCTTTTGGACCTGGTCATACTAGCAACACTCGCATCTGTTCTACAAAATCTGTGGTTAAGCAACGCCACCTTAGGGCTTCAGCTGATCAAGTGCAGGTATTGGGAAATCTTCACCATGTAAATTAGTTTTGATTACTTGGGTATTTTTTTTCATTTTGCTTCTTCTGTAGGAGGGAATATATTATGCACCTAGAAATACGCTATTGAGAAGGTGACTCTAGAAGGCGCCTGTGAATCCCTTCAGATTTCTAGTGTATATATTTTGCTTACTAAAAGAACACTGAGATCAAAAGAACATGCAAAAAAACCCACTAGTATTCATCATATCTACACTTTTGCAGACCTGTTTAGGCTTTCCAACAGTCTTCTCAGTTACATGTTACCTGATTATACCACACACTGACAAGGTAGCCAGAAGACACGGGTAAATTAACTTATATCTTCATAGACAATATCTAAAAAACTTTCTTGGCAAAGTTTTTTCCTCAAAACCACAAAGGGAACTAGCACATAACTCAGTAGGATTTACATATGTCAAAGCACAACCTGCTTTGTGTGTGACTTTAAAATTTCACTGTTAGTTCCTGATGTGACCAGTTCCATCACACTGACAGGATTTATAGGACAAGTCAATGGCAGTACTCATTTACCTAGAAAACATAATCTGGAGTGGAAATGTAGGCAATTCATCTGCCATCAAAAATCTACATCATTCATCAACTTCCTATTTCCTTAGGCAGTCTGAGCACTTGGTAGCCTATTATGAATGTATGGGTTTATTTTTTGCCTTAGTAGAGTTCACTCAACTTGCTTGTGTGTAAATACAGAAGTGTTGAAAGCACAGCTGGTACCATCACATCCTCTGGTATTAATTTGGTTTCTGTATTTGGATCTGCTGGCACAGACTGAATGACTTATCCAGGATTGTGCTAACAAGAGCTCTTAATTCCACCTGTTCATACATTTTAATATATTTTCCCCTCACTTTTTAAGAAAAAAATCTATATTTTCTTGACTGTATGACTAAATCTAAAGCAAGGAAATACTAAAGGATTCCCTCAAGTTGTGCTAGAAGGTTGAGCCTCCTACCTTCGAACTTTAGCTAGCAAGTGATCAATGTCACTTTAAAACAGTTATGCCTGTGCCAGAGGGATTTTTTTCCTGAATCTAAAGCATAGACTGGTTGCTAGACTATACAACCAACTTTTAGATGCCTAAAGCTGAATGAGATTAATCTTTTGAATGGTTGTGTCCTGCTCCCTGGATTGTCTTGTTATCCATCCCTGTTTGCTGGTTGCTGCTGTCAGAAAGGTACAAATGAGTTGATATTTTTATTCTGTTTATGTATATTATCTTAGAAAGTCTGTTTTCATTATCAAAGTATTACTTTAAAATAATTTTTGCCATAGTGGAATAATACTCCATGATGTATATATATCTTCTCTCTCTCTGAGGTTTATATTTTTGCAGGAGAAAATTCTATGTCCTTTAAAAAAAAAGAACTCAGTAACATTCATCAGACTAAGCTATTCTTGCTGATACTAAATTTTCTGATTACTCTTATGATTTTCAAAAGGAAAAAAAAAGATATTTGCTTATATAATATATATACTTAACATTTGTTGCATTACTTATGCAATTTAAAAGATTTTAAATAATAGGTTATAGGTGCCATTCATGTTGACATTATTTGGTGAAATTAGTAATACTTCACAATTGAAAAAGAGATGCAGAAGCTTCAGGTTTAGTCACGTGCTATTTAACTTGAAATCCACTTTGCATTTGGGGGTAATGATTCATTCTCATCCTTAAATCCTCATCCTAAATCCCCTTCTTTCAGTCCTATCTTCAAGAAAAAGAAGAGGACCAGAGAAAGTATACATCAATAAACTTCATCTCAGTCTCAAGGAAAGCAATACAGTAAATTCACCTGGAAGAAATTTCCAAATATGCAAAGTAGAAGAAAGTGATTTGAAGTAGTTAGCAGAGATTTACAAAGGGCAAGTCACACGACCAACATGGCAGCTTTCAGTAGGAAAAATTACTAGTCTGGTCAAAGAGGTAGGAGTAGGATGTATTATTTATCTTCACTTTAGCCTGCTTTTGATACTGTTTCCTGTAACACCATCATAGCCAAACTGAGGAAGTACGAACTAGAGTAGTGTAGAGTCAGGTGAACTGAAAACTGGCTGAGCTGCCCATCTGATGGTGGTGTCATCAGGAGCGCAAAGACTAGTGTGCCTCCTGAGTCATTACTGGGTCCAGTCATGTCTGAAATTTTCATTAATTACCTTTCCTCTTGATGGCAGCACAGAGAAACACCACAAAAGCTTTTCAGATGATACAACCGGAAGGAGTGGCTGATAGACCAGATGATTGTTCAGAGGGTCTCTGAGAGGATGGAGAATTGAGCTGACATGCAGAACAAAGTCCTGTGCCAGCAAAGGGGCTGGGCAAGTTGATGTCCAGAGGACCTTTCTAGCCTCAAAAGTTTTGTGATTCCATGCTTCATTTAAGCTAGTTTCTGAGTGGTATATTTGCTGAAGCATGTAAGCATGGGCAGGATTTTTTTTTTTTTTTAAATATTCTCAGTTTTCACTGCAGCTAAGGGAGACTTAAATAGTTTGTAAAGATCAGTGTAGCAGTGGAGTGTAATGAATAGGGCTTTTTCTTTTTTTTTTATTTTTCAGCTTTGGTCTCAGGGAGAGGTCTATATGATTTGGTATAGCCCTTCCTAGCATGGCTTCAATGCCCAGATACAATCATGTGCTAGTGCAGTCAGGCTGCTTTTAGTCCCAGGTTGCTTTATATGGACACATTACTCTGCAATGAATTTTCACTACTGGGACAAGTTCACATATTGCCAAGGCAGGAGTTGTCTGTGCCAACAGCATAGACACTAGGACATCACAATTAAGCTGAAATCTACTGCCTATTTGAATTGGTGTAACCTTTAGTATTAATTTCAGGAGGGTCAATATGTTAATCATGTGGACAAACCGCCACACAACAGAAGTGAAGATGTTTAAAACCATTGTTTCCTACTGTTTCCTGAACACATTAATTTCTTTTCACATAAGTAATCCTCACCTTCTTATCACAGATAAAAATTCATGTTTTGCACACAATTATATTCCTTTGAGGCAGGCCCTTTCCATTGTAATAAATATTTTCACTGGTTTGTTATTGCTTTCCTTTAAACTTCTGGCAGTGAAAGATTATTTAAAACAGTTGATCATAAATAAAGTTTACAGCCCTGAAAAAGACCAAGTCCTTCAAATTCAGATTTTTAATGAAAAATTATGTTATTTAAAAGTAGTGGAAACTCTCCAGAAAAATATTTATTGAAAGAAAATATTTTGCTGTGATATTTTTCAGTTTAATATTTTCTATAGTTTAGGCTGAGGTTCTGGCCAGTCACATTTTAGTTGCAACATGAAGTCACAGAAAGAAGGAGGGAAATCAGGTATTTCTTTTTCTGAAACAACAATTTAAGAAAAAAAAATAAAATTTCAAACCAAAATCTTATTATCAGTGCCAGAATTCCAATTTTTTTTTTCTGCTTGGCCAAAAAAAATGTTTAACAGATCTTAAAATTAATATTTTTAGGAAAGCTCTAAAGAAGAATTACTTGTATATACTATGGTGTAATCTTCATCATCTAATCCATTTTTTCATTTAGGTTTAAACACAGTTATATTATCTCAAAACAGGGTATCTTTGTACCTTATGTGTTGGATTGTACATATTAGGTCAGACCAAAGTTAACATGTCTTCTCTTCATCTCTAATTATTCTATACTATCTACAAAAAGTAGATATCTATACTGTCCACAAAAAGAGTTTAAGAAATACACAAAGAGATAGTGATACTTTTCTGGCATAACCTCACAGCTTTAAGCTGTCTGACTTCTTGAGTCAGAATTGATATCTTTGTGCTTAATAGCCCTTGATATATTTGTCTTTCATGAATTCATCTAATTTACATCACTTCCATATCTACATCCATCTTTGGGACCACAATGCCTTCACAAATATCTTGTCAAAATACTTCAGTGTCATGGTGACCTTAAAAGCATTCAATCATCATCATTGGTGTCAAAAAGAAAACACAACCTCATAAATATTTTTTCAAAATCTCCTTATCACTCACTGTCAAAACATCATTATTTCTTACTGCATTCACAATCTAATCCAATAAATTAACATATGACAAAGCCTTGTTTTTGTCTAGTAGAATGAGTAGAATTTGCTGTCATTAGATTTACAACTTTCTTCCTCCCCCTTCTTAAACATGTTCACAAGTTAACACATTTAGATTATTTTAAGAAAATTCTTAAAATTATTAAAGTAAACTAGAGTAGAATTACATATTCAATATGGACATTAAAGTAATATATCCTCCAGTACGTGATAGGGCACCACTGCTCCATCCCCCTGAACATATCTTTTCCAGGCCCAGCTCCCTCAGCCTCTCCTCATGGGACAAGCACTCTAACATCAAGCCCTTATGGTGGCCCTATACTGGACTTGGTCCAGCTAACTGCTGTTTGTCTGAGACTAGAAGCTCAAAACTGGATGCAATATTTGATACACTGTCCAAAGTCTGCTGACTAGAGGATAATCCATTCCTTTGATCTACAAGTTCTCCACCTGTGCACACCTTTGCTATCAGGTGACTACTAGCTCATGTTCAGCTTACTGTCTGCCAGAGCCCCAGGGAATTTCTCACAGAGCTGCTCCCCAGTCAGTCAAGACACAGCCTGCATCTGTTGCAAGGGGCTCTTCCTCCCCTGATCCAGTGATTTGCATCTGACCTTCCTGAATTTAATGAGCTTCTGTTAGCCCATTCCTCCAGGCTTTCTTTGTCTCTCTGGATGGCAGCACTACCCTCCCACATACCAGATTATTCTTCCAATTTGGTGCCATCAGCAGATGTGGTGAGTACACTCTATCACCTCCTGCACTCATAAAGAGGTGTTCCCAGGACAGACCCCTGCATTACTCCATATGTTACTGGCCCTAAGGTGGATTATGACCAATCAACCATGATCCCCTGAGCCCAATCATTGGACCATTTTTTACCCGTGTAGTTATTCACCCACCCAGACAGTAGGGTTCTAACTTGGATACAACAATATTGTGGTAGTCTCTGCAGAAAACATTGCTGAAATTAGTGTGATTGGCATTCCTTGCATCTCTTGAAGTGGGTGCAACATTTGCTTTCTCCAGTTATTCAGGAACTTTCCTGATCTCCATGACCTTTCCAAGATGTCAAAAAACATCCTTGCAAGAATCATTTTTCTCAGTCTCCCTGAATGCAGCATGTAGATTGGTATGGGTCAAGTAACTGATCTTAATCTACTGCTGTGTATTTTCCTCCCTGAACTCTGCTTCTAAATAAATACAAAATCCTGCGACACCTTGTTGGTGAAGAAACAAAGGGGGCAAGGAGTACATGAGGCTTATCTGTGTCTGATGTCACTGTGTCCACTCTGATGCTGCCTTGCTTTCATCTTGAAATTAAAATAGAAACTTGAATCTGTTATATCTGAGATGACCTTTCTGGAAAACCTAGCATTGAATCACATGTCTAATTATTTAAAAGCTATTTATAGTAGATAGGTTCATTAAAAAAAAAATCTAGATTTTCACCTCTAATACTGGATATGCTTGATTTATTTAGGACTGAAGTTTATTTGGACTTTACAAAACTTAGATTAACAATGAAATACAGGTTTTATTAGGAGAGAATTAATCTTCTTTCATAACAGACTTTTTCAGTGAAGGTTTTTAGTGCAATTTATTTTCTTGTGAAAAATATTTTTGAGAAGCAATTAAGAATTTAGCAATGTTCACTTGGCCTTTAGTGCTTTGTAGCTACAAAATCTGTTTTCTCATATGATTTCTTCTGAGTGCAATATTGCAACAATTTTTTTCCACTCATGTCAGAAGGCCCAGTACACAGCAAATTTCTTCAATGCTACCTTCTCTATTAATTTCACAGATAGGGGAGGGATACCCTTTGTCCTGAAAAATAACACTTAGAAATGTCTCTCAGTATTGAGCCAGCTTTGATACAGAAGTTATTTGAATGATTAAAAATGCTTGCTTGTTAAGTTCTCATGAGGCAGAGAATACTGCATAAATATGCTGACATGTCCCATTATAACTTTCCCAGTTTAATTCTTTTATATATTAGCAGATACTAGATATTAAGTAATCTGGAAGCCTATTCCAGAACTGGGACATCAGTAAACATCATTATTTACTATAAATTGTGATACTTTTCTGTAACTTCCATGGTCCTCTGTGCTATTCAGACTAGACTCACTTTCACAATCATTTTAGTAACATCATCATTCTTCAGGTAATTGTCAGACAGCCAAGGTCTTGTGCTATAGTACTGTACAGCCTACTAAGCTACCTGCTGCAGTCCATAGGATTATGTCTTTACAGTAGAGGTTCTGTAGTCAGAAAACTGTGGAACAATCTCAAATAAGTGTGAAATCACGACTTCATGGTGGATTTTGAGATTTAGTCCCTCAGCCTTCACCTTGTAGGTATGACTGCTGTGTAGAGTCTCACGTTGTGGGGAGCGAGGACATAAAGTACCATTCTAGGCAAGGTCTGTACCTAAATGAACCCTTATAATAAATGTGGAGCATGTAGGAATACTTTTGCCACTACAAAGATTCACCAGAACGGCTTACTTACAGTGAAGTCTCTATAACAGACTTTTGTATCATATTTACAATTATTATCACCCTCCATGAGACTGCTTTAGGAGATCTCTGGAAGAAAACTCAGAAGGTGATCATCTGGAAGAAATTTGCCTATATGATTTTTAGGATCTTATACTGGGGTGATGAATGTCTACTTTTCTCTTTTAGTACAGTCAGTAGGGCCTAGTATACACATTTAAAGACAGTTTAGAGCAATAAAGGCATTATGGATGCAGAGTATCAGTATGTCAGTTCCATCTGAGCAAAGAAAACCTATCACCAAGAGGGATGCAAAGGGGATTGGATCTCAGGTTGCATTGCTAAAAGCAGATTAATATAGCAACTGAGATGGACCTCTCTACCTGCCTAGTTGGACTTTCCAGCCCATGTGGTAGTGGAGACTGGTGTTGGGTTGGGTAACCAGGAGGCTTTGAAACCTCACATTAAAGCAAACAAAATGCAGAACTGACAGCTAATAAAATACATAAGAAGGAAATTAATGAAATGGAAAACAAACAAGAAGTAAAAGGAAAAAAAAGTACAAATAAAAGCCATTATGTAATTACTAGTAAGACGAGAAAAAAAAAAATGGAAAGTCTCATGAAGCAACATTAAGTATGCTGGAAGATTTTTCATTTAACTGAGCATGTACTTTTGCAGATATGTCTAATATCCAATTTAAGACTGTCTTTTCACAGTTCAGACCCACTACTACTTATCTGTTCTCTAATTAATGAGTCTTTCTAGAGATATTCTGTACATATTTCCAGTGATAGTTATCACATCCTTTGTCAATTATAATTTTAGCAGAATACTCTTGGTTTTCTTATACTTTCTATTTCAAAAGTTTTATACTCTAAAACTGTTGACTCTTTTTCCCCCTATACAGAAACGCTAGTTACTGATTCAATGTAATGTTTCAATTCAGGGCTGAAATAGAGCAGGATAATTGTTTTCTGTACTTTATAGTCACTTCTGTGAAGACTAGCCGTTGTGGCAGGATTTTTTTCTGCAGTAGTTACACAACTAACTCATACTCAGTCTGTAATTCACTTAAATTTCCACCATCTGAAACAACTACATCTTCTTCATAAACAAATTGCATTTTGAAAAATAAGTCACTGAATTTGTCTATCACTGCTGAAGGAAAAATAAAGGAATAAAAAAGATCTACATGCAACTTCTTGTTTAGGAAATGAGCAACCACAGAAATTTTGCAAGAAGTAGGACCACTAATCTTTATTGGGACAGATCTTTGTGTTATAAATGCTTTCAGTCTACTACTAACTGACACGTAGCCACAATTATTGTCAGTAGAACATGGGAAGTTTGCCTCATTCTTTCTTACTCAGTTACTCAAGGAATGGAACATCTATCACTGTCCAAACTTCTGACTCCCCTGAGTCAGGGAGGGCATAATTCTCTTCAGTTCAGCAAGAGGCACTGCTATGTTTCATTCTAAGTCAGCCACACATGGGAAAGGAAGAGTCTTAACTTATTTCCCCACATAGCTCTCCCAAGACTAGGTACAACTTAACTTTAAATTTTAGTCATGCTTGAATTCAGACTCCTCAACAAAGCTGAGATCAGTGTGTAACTCAAAGATGAAATGTGAATAAATTGTTTGCAACTGTGTGAAATAAATAGGTGACAATGAAATATGAGCAGATTCTGAGTATATAGGCAATACAGCTTTTTATTAACTATGAACTCCAACATTCTTTTCAGAAAAGGTAAAATTATTAGTGATACTTTGAATTTAAGTTAACAACTACATGAAGAGAAAAAGGAAGGAGATTTAATTCAGGAATCCATATAACCACTAATTAGTTTTCATGTGCAAGGACAGGACTTTAAATTCACAAAGTTAATTAGCTGTTTCATGATTCCATAATGTTTTCTGTGTTTATTAGGCTTATAAACAAGTCTTTTTTATTACAAATTGATGGGTGTTGAAATAGTTGCATAACAAAAGTAGATGACACTAGAAAAGTGAGGGTCTGAATCACAGTTACGGCCAACCCATGTATGCATACAAGTCTTCATCACACAACTGATTCATTTTCAGAACTTCATGGCTGTTAAAAAATAAAATAGTCTGGCAAAGAAGCCAATGAATGGAATCACTGTTAATGGTAACACACAACGGTTAAAAAAATTAAAAGGCACAAGCCAAAAAATGAATACTTTAGCACTTAATGATTGAGAGGTCCTATTTTGAGGGTAAATTCCTGTTGTATTTTAAATGAAACCCAGATTATTTTCCAATTAGAAGTGTTTCTCTATTAAAAAGGTTTAACATAATTGTTGATCTGCTTCTAAACATTCATTAAATGGCTATAATCCACAGATTCTTGCTACTTGCTCCTCCCTGTATCACAATTACTCCAGTGTATTAGTCCTTCCAATGCATGCTGTCAGGATTGGACTACCGATGAGAGGCGCTATAGCTGTTTTTGTCCTTGAATTTTGCACCAAGTAACCACCCAACAAAAATCAGAGCTAGCTGTGGTGGCAGAGACACGAACCACAACTCTGCCAGCTCAACACTCAAGCTAAAGAATTATGTTACTGCCGATGGTCTTTCCTCTCAGTCCACAATTCATAGAATCGTAGAATAATTTGAGTTGGAAGTTACCTTTTAAAGGTCAAATAGTCCAACGCCCCTGCAATGAACAGAGACATCTGTAATTACATCAGCTTGCACAGAGCTCTATTGGACCTGGCCTTGAGCATTTCCAGGCATGAGGCATCTGCTTTCTTTCTGGGCATTGTGTGCCAGTGTTTCACTACTACATGAAATGTAGTTTCTTACGCCAATGTTTCTCACTACAAAAAAACTTTTTTTGTACATGTAATCTAAATTGACCCTCCATTTTAAAAGCATTACTCCTTTTCCTATCATGCCAGACTCTGCTAAAAAGTTTGTTTCCATCTGTCTCATAGGTCCCTTTCAAGTACTGAAAGGCCACAATAAGGTCTCCCTGGATTTTTCTCTTCTCCAGGCAGAGCAAGCCCAAATCTCTCAGCCTTTTCTCATGGAAGAGTCTGTGTTCCTTTCTAAACAGCACACAAAGGTTACACAACCTTTTCTATTATTCTACAGTGCTAGGATGCTCTCTTACCACAGGACATGAGGGTGAGAAGGACTTGGAGTCCAAGTCTTTGAGCCCTTGAAAACATCTGATACTTATAAAAAGAGTAAAAAGAAGGCACGACATAATTTCTTTTAGTAATGTTTTAGAATCAAACTAGTATCCTTGATTAGTCCTTTGTAAATATAACTCCTAGAATAATTATCAGTTTCTGTACAAAGTTATTATTGTCACATAGGTGTAAGATATCATTTCTAATCTAAAAAAAGCAGGCAGGGTTGTGATATACATTGTTTTGTCTGGACTTTATAATCATGCAAGCCCTGTATTGGATTTCTGTGCACTTACGTATTTCTCGAAAACATGCTCATTTATTTTAACAATAACCATAGAAGTCTTTTGTGCAATCAGCAACTGACAGTAAAGAAAACATGAGGTAGCTCTAAGAGTAAAGGTATGGTGTCTGTATATATCTCTTTTTTTTTCACAGCTACAGAGCAATGTAAAATATTCTTAAAACAAACCTAAGTGAGCACATCAAAATGGGCAATCCAGCTTGGCCTAGTTGCTTAAACTCTGTAATACTTAAAATTCACTTACAGAACGGCCCTATGCACACCAGAATAGATGCACTTTGTGCTGTTGAAATAGCTCAGAGTACTTAAAGTTACTTCCTACAGGCAGCTGAATGTACTTTTATATTTTCCCTTTGATGAAACAGGTGCCTCCCTCCCACAGTGTGAGTATATCTTTAATGGCACAGAGTTATCATAGCATCACATTTTCTTTTCTATAAAAGGAATTGTATCCCAAATCCAGGCAGCAGAATCAGGGGTTGAGCCTACACCTGCTGATCTTGCCAGACAAAAAATTTCCTTGCATGATGTATTTCAAACATCCCTGATAAAAAGCTAAGGGTAGGAGTGTTAGGTATCAAGTTGCAGCTTGTTATTTAGAAGATTAAAACTGTGCACAGATGCTTTCTGCTCCAATGGTAGCTATAAGCAATCTGGTTAAGATGTCTAAGGAAATCTAGTATCTATACACCTGTATTTCCACAGATAGCAAACACAGGAAGAAAACAAAGTAATAAATATTACACCTGCCAATGTGCAAATACTGTGTTTTTTAATGTGGCAGGTCATTAGATAAGTGAGATTTCTGTGATTCACTGTTACTAGACTCAAAGATCTCTTTACTAAAAGGGTTATATGCTTCAGGTTAAAATGCAATTCATTTTCATTTGTGAATGATGTTACATTACAGTGTTCTCTTTTTATTTTCTAGCAGACAAGAATATCTGCTGAGACCATCTACCTATACTTCTAGAGTCTTTAAAAATCTCATACTCTGCACATGCTAATCCTTAGTGTAAAATATTACTAGCTTTGTGTCCAGTGATGCCTTAGGGTTTTCATTTTGTAGATTGTAGATTTCATTTTGTAGAATTTGTAGATTTTTATACTTCTATGTAGCTTTTTACATTTAGAGCAGCTAACAACCTCTAACCCTGTGCTAGCTCTCTTAAGGGTCAGATAATAGCTGGAACACCATGCCTGGGAAACATGTACTAGAGCTAAGACAATTAGATACCGTGTGAGTCAAAACAAGAAAGCAAACCCCAGCAACCTTGGAGAAGCTCCAATAAGGGAAAGTGGCATGAAGATGACAATAAAGGATGAAGTAAGGGTCTTAAGACCTCCAACTCAATTCTAGGAGAGGTGTGCCATAGGGCGGAACCAAGGGAAGTTCTGGGTATGGACATGTCTTAGATTGGACATAACCTTTAGATATGATAATTGAGTAGTGTTATAAAATCAGTACGCTGCCACCTAGATGGAGGCTTTCCCGGCTCCTACACCTTGTTGGCGTTTCTCACACACACACACAGACACACACACACACACACACACACACACACTCTCTCTGTGCTGCCCAGCCTGGTGTGGTGCCCTGTGTTCTCCCCCTGAAAGGGGTGGGGAGAAGAGCTCAGAAGAGCTCTGCTTGCAAAGGGGGTTTTTCCCTCTCTTGCTCTCCTGAGGTGGGGTGAGAAGATGTTTCCCCTCCCTTGTTCTCCCAGACCAGACTTCAAGAACCTCAAGTCCTGCTTGAAGGAAGACGAGACCGGTAATGGGAACTGGATACCAGCAGGAGCTGCTGGGGTAGCTGAGCTGCAGGGAAGCAGCTGTAAAAGAGAGTTTCTCCCTTGTTTATAGTAGGCTGGGAGTTGAGCTGACTTGCAAGAGTCAGTTTCCCAGCCTGTGGGTGAAAGGGTTTTTCACCTGGGAGGGGCAGGTTGTTGTCCCTTGTTTGCTTCTGTAAGACATGGCAGAGTGGCTTAGGGGTTGGCTGGGTATGTGTCCAGCTGGGAATGAAATGAAGGGGACGCCTTTCGGATTAATTTACTCTGCATGTTCGAAGCACTGGTGCTTGGAAAAGAGCTCACATGGTATTCCTGAGGCTGTGAGTTCAACCTAGCACCGGTCTTTTCCATTTGTTACTTGTCAGCATGTGTCGTACTCTTTTATACTTTTATACTCTTTTATACTTTTATACTCTTTTATACTCCTTTATATTCTGTACCCCAAAACCCTATAAGTAAAAGAACTCTTCTCTACTTTACCCACATAAAGTTGCCTTGGAAAGATTTTTACCCCCCTCCTTAAGGCAACACCAGGAATCTTGACTTGTGAATTATTGGTGAATGTGTGAATCAGCTCCTTCTTTATTTAGTAGCAATGTCTGAACATGAAAGTACATTAGTCACAGATTAGTTGACATAGCAGTTATTAAAAAGTGTATTTTCTTTCTTGTCACTGCTTTTCACCATAGTAGATGTGGACAAAGGTGGACAGATAATAAAATGAAAGGATACTAAGCTATCAGGATGAGTTTTAGAAAGCAAAAAGTGTGACTGACAGATATGAAAAATTCTTTACATAGCTTACTTTAATGTTTCTTGTTAAAGAATATTTAGATAAGAATCAGTGGTTTTTTTCCTTGCCCAAGTAATATTTACATGTGTAGATAACTAAATATATGCATGTTTCATATGGATGTATATGTTTCAATAGATAAGCATCAGAAATACACATACACACACAAACACACATATATTCACAGTCTTCCTATATCCTACTATTGTATCTCAACTGAAGCTTCTGGGTTTTTTACCTTTCTTATCAAAACAGTGTGGCACACAGGTACCCTTCAGCTTTGGTAAAGCTCTGGAAATTTGATCCTACTAGCAGTGCTGTACTTGCTGATTCATAAAGGAAGAAAAAACCTGCCTCTGTTAGCATGAAAGTCTGTTTTCCTAATATGTGTGGAGGAGGAGGTTGGCTTTGACAACTTTAGCTCCGCTTAATTAGGCACTGAGTCCAGAACAGGCATCTAGGATTCCTAGAATCAGGAGATGTAAAAGGCTGCTGTCACAGGTGTGTGCCAAACAATTTCTTGTAGGGAACAAGCTCAGACAAGCTCTAGCTCACAACTAAAACCCATGGCCAAAACTCATAAGTGAGAGTGCCCATGATGACACCCCAATGCTGTTTTACAGTTTATGGATTCCGTGTGCTGTTAAGCACATTGTTACTGCTTGGACATTGACACAAAGTGTACACACACAGAGGCACAGAGACATGGAAGGCCTCTTGGTCAGGGTTACCCGGAAGGTGGATTTGTAGAATCCTGGAAGAAAAGGGGCTAATGTGTATGTTTCAAACTCCGATAGTCAAATGGCTGTGGGACCAACCAAGCACTGCTGGTAGTAACAGACAAGAATTGCTAGTAATAACCAAGGACTCTTGGTATTAAAGTTCAATGAGAAAGAACAAGATTTTGCTGGAGAAGAGAGTCCATGTGGAGACAGGGCAGCACTTTTCTGGGACAAATAGCCTTGTGGTAGTTGCTGGAAATAAGCACAACACAGTACAGTGCAAGTACAGGAATGAGGCCAAGAAATAGGCATGGACTGCAGTTGCAGATTAAGACCACCAAAGACCCCTAAAATGGTCCAACCCATTTCCTAAAAGGCTTGAAAGAATGGACTGCACATGATAACTAATTTGCATAGAAAGTGAAAAACATTTCATACTACCCCTTTGTCCAAAACCCACTTCTGTGTGATTATATAGCAGGTCAGGGACTACTATACTAATTCTCATGCCAAGTGTGTACTTTAATAATAAAATGTTATCCTTGTTTGTGGACCCTTTGAATTTTGTTGTTCCTTTAGGCCACGAGAATTTAAGAATCTTGAATGCTTCCTGGCCCTTAAGGCCAGGGTTTCGTGACACCCAGAGAGTGGAAGGATTATTCACAGATATCCAGAAGAGAAAAAAATAGTCACTTATGTGGGAGATGGTGAGGACACAGTCCTGGGAAGTCTCCCAGGTCCTGTCCCAGTACCCATGGAGGACTTCCCCTCAGAGACCCTCAGATGTGAGTTCGTGTTGCACCTGCCACAGCCATGGGGGATGCTGTGGGGCATAAAAGACTGGCAGCTGCCTGGACCATCTATGGGGGCAGCTGTGGGAGGATGCGCCTGACACAAGGGCTCTCTGCGATTCTTCTTTCCTTACACGTTGAAGTGCTGCCTTCCTACTCATGTCTAGTTCAATTAAAAGTGTTATCCAAACAAGATAACAAGATCACAGAAGTGTATAAAAATCCAGATTTTGGAGTGCTATGATATATTTGAAAAGTCCTGGATAACTAAATTTTACAACTGCCTGCAGCATCTTTATCTGCCCTTTCTTCAATTGTTTCCACTTCTGTTTTTTATTCTTCATTTACAGTTTGAAGATGTGACATTTCCTTTGGTCATTTTTCACACCTTTTAGATTTTAGTTTGGGTGAAAAATTAAAAACCTAGTAGCTCTAAGATAAAGTAATTAAACTTCATATTAAAAAATAACCTTTATAACACTTCTAGAATAAATGCTTCTACAGTATGTGTCATATATAGTGCATCACTGTATCAGTGGATTCATTGGCACCTGTTTTATACCTAAATGCCCAGATATCTGTTTGATTGCTGTTTATTACTCACTAGCTATTTATAGATACACTATTCTAATTTAGACTATTTCCTGTTGGATTTCCATATTCATGTAGTATGAACATACATTGCATGTGATAAGTATAAAAGTTCAACAGATGCAAAACTAACTTTTTAAGAAGACAGAAAATTCACAAGTAATAAGTATCTGATGCAAAGGAAAAGGAAAGCTGTGTCTACACATACAAGGAAAACAGAGACCAGCATTCCCTGTGCCCATATTCTGGGGACAGGTATTATTTTAGTACAGTTCAGAAGCAAATGATACTACTTAGGGTATCATTTGTCTGGGAGTCCTCTGAAGTTTATAGATTTTGTGACTTATGGATTGGTGACAGTTCCTAGGATGTTGATTTAGAGTAAAGACAGAAGAAACACTACTGTCTGAATCCTTTCACAGAAACATATTTTCAGTTAACCAGATGTTTTATAGCACTTATTTACATTGGTAGAATCCCAAATTCTGAACTTTGCCTTGGTAATGTCAGAGAAAGATAATAAGGTGATTAAAAAACAAAATTGCATTGTATGAAGAATCCTAGAACCAGCACAGAAGTATTAAAATCTAAATGCTGAGAGCAGAAACATTTCAATAAGGTTGCAAGAATTTTTCTCTACACACATGACAGCAATATCCATAATCTTTCTCATTTTCTCAAAACAAGTTCTTTTACAATTTCACTGAGCAACTACATGCTGCTCGTGCTTTTCACCTGTGTTCATAGCTGAATAGGAGAAACAGTGGTCAGTTTTAACACTGTGCCTTAGCTGTTAGGGCATTCATTTTGAATATAGTTCCCCCAGTGTAACAGGCTTGAAACACACTTTTCTGGGTAGATTAATCAGCAGTCACAGATGATTCTATATGACAGATCTCTGCCAACCTCCTGTTGACTGTAGGCCATGCTCCATAAATAACTCAAGATGCAATGAGCCCCAAAAAATTATCTGTAAGGAAATGTATTCTAAAGTTTAAAGGCTAGGGCCTTCAAAGGAAGGTAGAATTTTTCATTCTTCCAAATGAGACCTGAGGATACTGGTCAAAAGCTGGCAGTGTGCCCAGGTGGCCAAGAAGGCCAATGATATCCTGGGCTGTATCAAAAATAGTGTGGCCAGAAGGACTACGGCAGTGATGTTCCCCTGGTCCTCAGCACTGGTGAGGTCACACCTCAAATCCTGTGTTCAGTTCTGGGCCCCTCACTACAAGAAAGACATTGAGGTGCTGGAGCAAGTCCAGAGAAGGGCAACAAAGCTGTTGAAGGGTCTAGAGAGTAAGTCTTATGAGGAATGACTGAGGGAACTTCCGTTGTTTAGCCTGGAGAAAAGGAGGCTCAGAGGAGACCCTATTGCTCTCTAAAACTACATGAAAGGAGGTTTTAACAAAGAGGGGGTCAGCCTCTGCTCCCAGGCACCTAGTGACAGAATGAGAGGAAATGTCTTCAAGCTGCACGATGGGAGGTTGGTCATCAGAAAGAATTTCTTCACTATAAGGGTGGTTAAACATTGGAATGGACTGCCCAGGGAAGTGGTGGAGTCACTATAACTAGAAGTGTTCAAGAAATGACTTAACCTGGTACTTAGTGCTGGGGTCCAGTTAATGTGGTGGTGTTTGCTCAAAGGTTGGACTCAATGATCTTGGAGGTCTTTTTCAACCTTAATTATTCTATGATTCTATGCTTATATTCCTTGTTATATCACTTCTACATTTTATACAGTGATTTTCATTTGATTCAGAATTGATTAAATTGATCAAAACAGAGGAAGAAAACCCCTGCAATAATAGAGGTGGACCTTATCTTCGGGATAATCATGCCACTTATAGATCTCAATCAAATTTTTCTTTATAATTCTGTTTTGACAATGACATGAAGTGGCATCATAATACAATGGAGATTTAAGGGAAAAAGGTTGTTAAAAAAATTGTACATGATATTCTCTATAGAGAACAAAAGAATTGTGTTGACCTTGTAAAGGATTGTGCAACACTTATGAACTTTTTTTCACCATCTTAAATTGCCAAATGCCTGTTGGAAACACTTAAAAAGTCCCATCTGAATTATATCTTGTAATAAGGTATACTTTGCAATAAATTTACAGATATTTGTTTTTTGGTTGTTTCTTTGTTTGGCTTGGTTTGGTTTTGGTTTGTTTTTACTAATATGCAAACACATTACAGCGTTCTTTTGAGTTCTTGTGCTGGTGCAGTAGACTTTGGTGATTTTGGTAACTACCTCCAAGTACTACACATGTGCATGAGTACACATGAGAACATAAGCAGACGTAAAACAATACTGAAGTATCTGTGTCTTACAAAATTAACTGTTGAGCACTCCACTAGCTAAGAAGTATTTGAACCATCACTGTTCAGCTTTATGAGTGCCTAAATAGATCACGAAGCTGGTAGCAAAGGTGATTATTTTGATAAGAGTTTTAATATTAAACCTGGCTCTCACATTCAAAAGCAAAGCACAAAAATTTGTAGAAAGGAATGACAAAGCACCCTTCCAGGGCATTATAAAAGCAAACAGCACTTCCAGTGAGCTTGCTAGTACTGATCTCAATACTGTGTCTTTAGTATGCCTTAACAACTTAATAAGCAAAGCCACAATGAAGTCAGATAAGAAGCAGGAAAACAACACTTATGCCTCAGCTTGCTCACATTGCATTTCTCAGTCAAGGCTGGTACAACTCTGAGCATATGCAGAGGACTACCTCTAGGGGTAGAAAGGTGAAAGATAGTTCAGATGTTTTCACAGAAATCTCAGAATACTTGATGTTGGTAGGGACCTCTAGAGATCTTCTAGTCCAGAGTCTCTGCTCAGAGTAGGATGACCTTAGGCCAGTTGCTGAGACACGTGTCCTTTTAAGTTTTGAATAGCTGCAAGAAAGGAGACTCCTAAACCCAAACTCCCAAACAACACATCTAAATAACCCATTACAACGTTTGACCACACTTATTTAAAGTTTTTTTTACTCATTACCTCCTTTTTTTTCACTGGACTCTACTGAGAGAAGTCTGACTCTACCTCCTCTCTACTGGTGCAGCTTCACCTTGAATATTTTATGCAGTTTTGGTCTCTGCAACACAAGATATTAAGCTGTTAGAGAGTGTCCAAAGGAGAGCAGCGAAGATGGTAAGGGGCCTTGAGCGGAAGCCATATGAGGAGCAGCTGAGGGCACTTGGTCTGTTCAGCCTGGAGGAGACTGAGGGGAGACCTCACTGCAGTCTACCACTTCCTCATGAGGGGAAGATGGGTAGACACTGATCTCTTCTCTGTGGTGACCAGTAACAGGACCCGAGGGAATGTCCAAGAGAAGTTGTGTCAGAGAACGTTTAGGTTGGATATTAGAAAAAGGAGCTTCACCCAGAGGGTGGTTGGGCACTGGAACAGGCTCCCCATGGAAGTGGTCACAGCGCCAAGCCTGACAGAGTTCAAGAAGCCTTTGGATGATACTCTCAGGCACATAGTGTGACCCTTGGGGATGATCTTGTGCAGGATCAGTAGTTGGACTTGATGATCCGTATGGGTCCCTTCCAACCTGGCAGATTCTGCGCTTCTGTGATTCTTTGCTACTCCTGCCTCTGTCACTGGTACTGTTTCTCCCCCCCCACACCCCTTGCTCCCATCTTCTTGAGGCTAAGCAGCTCTAGTTTAAGAACATCCGTTGCTTTTCTGGTTTAGCCATTTCTTCTTGCACATTATTTTTATATGAAACTATTTTTATTCGCTCAAACTTACCATTAGTTATCTCTACTGAAGACTAAATAGAAAAATGGCTAGGTAAAGAAAAATCCTCCTCTGGCATCCACTGATACAATAATTTTCTATATATTCATTCATGTCACACACTTAGGAGACGTGGTAGTTTTATTTCCCTTGTGAAAGGTAAGAACAAAAGATTGCAATTGAACAAAATTGTCTTCATCTATGGAGTAAAGGTTTCTTCTCATTCTTGCATGTCCACATGAACTATTGCTCTGTTTTCAGAACCTCCTGATTTTTGAGTAAACATTTCTATATTTTTAACTTTTGGTTATGAAATCAATAGTCTATTTATCTACCTCAGTTTAAGAAGTTTAGTAATCCTTCAAACTAATCCCAGTGAAATTGCTCATGTATTTTATCAATGCATTAAAAAAGAGAGAAAAAAAAGAAAAAAAGTCATTCTGCATTCTCAGATCATATCAGGTCTGTACAGTGAAACTAGGCAGCTGCTGCCAAAACCATTGGCAGAAATACCAACAGCTTAAAATCTCAGTCCCAGACTGAACTTCTGCCATTGTAATTTCATCACTAGATATGAAGTTATTTAGTATTGATGCTGTGAAAAAACATTTCTATCAGAAATACTGATTGGAGGAATTAAAGATTTTGTTAATTTAATTTTGCATTTATATAAATACATGAAATTTATATCTGATATTGAATCTCTTTACATCAATTTATGGATACGCTTTTTTAAAGAAAATGAGATAAAATATCAAGATTGCATGTTAGAAAGCAGACAGCTAGTCTTGAAGTTTGACATATAATGATAGAAATTCAAAACTTAAAACCCCAAGGAAGACACAAATATCTTAAGCTAAGCAGTTGATATAGAATGTGGCAGTTATTAATGTGGTGAAAAGAATAAAAATGTTGACAAGTTAAGAAGTATTAGAAATCCTATGGAGTCTAACTTCATTGTAAAGAACATGACAAACTGTGGAGTCAAGCTATTACTCCCTATTAATGTAAACTGCTAGTTTGCAGTATTGTAACTTGCAGTACCAATGAAGCAACATTGCCAAAACTTCAGAGTGACTATAAACACCCGTGGATGGGCTGGGGAAGATTATCCCAGATTTTCATTTCCTGCCTGGGTGAGTCTGCTATATACTTCATCTTCTTTCAAACTGATTCTCTTGAATCAGAATCAAATCCACTCATGCCATCCACAAATCTGGAACTAGAAGCTCTAGTTCAGGTCAAAGCGGGGCAGTCAGATATTTAGATTTATCCTGTTATTGTTAGAAATACAATGAAAACAGTATGCTACTGCAGTGAAATATAGTAAGTACAAAACTTCTTCAAATACTGCTCTGTATTAAGGAAATATAACTATGGTTTGTCTTCCCAAATGGATGATGCTTTCATTGAAACTGCCTGGAACCTGCAAGAAACCAGATATTCTTTGAAACTGTGAGTTTTCATGGAAATTAATCTATTTCAACTGGTTTTTTGCCATCTCCATAGTTAATTTGAGTGCTAAAGAGCAGAAGCCTCTCCTTTGCCAGTTAAGAAAGAGAATCAAGCTTTCTGGCTAGCAGCACCTTCCCCAGGCTGCCAGACTACAGTTACTGCAGTTCTTATTACTCCTTCAGAAGCCAGGAAGATCTGTGTCTGCTCCAAATGGCAGGTCAAGCTGTGGTTAGCTCAGCATTCTGGCACCTAAATGCCTCTTGCAATTTTGATTTAATGCATTATTCACCAGCTCCCATTTCGCTAACTTGTGTAATGCTTTACTCAAAAAGTGCCTGACTACATTTCAGCTGGATGAATTGGACCTTAGAACAGAAGGAGGGTGGGATTTGTGTACACTTGGCACAGATTCCTTCAGTAGCCCCTATCTAGAGAGATGGTTGAAGATTAGCTGAAGACAGAGTGTACTTCTTCAGCAGCTTTTTTAAACATTTCCTTTTTTTCCCCTCCATACCTGAGATAAAGCTCCTATATTTCTTTGTGGTACATAAGATCAGGGCCTCAATGAAGTATATTCTTCCTACACTTCCACTGCTAATTCTACAGAAGATACAATCAAGTGTTGAGAGATTTGAGATAGAACTGGATTTTACAGAAAAAATGCAGTTTTATCTGTAGAAATATCTAACAGGAACATAGTTCAGTATTTTTTTTTTCAATAGGAGAAATGAGAGTTTATTATTTTAATAACAGGTTTACTAGTTTCATTCAGATATTTACATTACAAAAATATGAAAAATAAAGGTAAAATTAGTATTATGTATGCAAGGGTTTTTTCTGTGATATCGTATCATGCATACTTCATTTTCTCAGGAAATTTTGAATTTTTATTTTTTGTCTGGTTGGTTTGGAGTTCTATTGTGAGGGAAGGGTGTTGGGTTTTTTTGTTTGGTTTTTGGTTGTTGGTTTTTTTTAATGTTGGTATTTCTTATGAAAGGGAAATGTTGACTCCTGCCCATTCTTCTAATCTGACTGGTAAAATGTGGAAGCAGAAGAAGAGGAATGGATGAGCATTTTTATTTGTGAATGAGTTGTAAATATTTCCAAACACAATAAAATTTATTTTTAAAATATAGATAAAAACCACAGTACCACTGTTTGGATCCTAGCATCACTCTCTGCATACTTATAAGTAGCTATGACTAGAGCTGTAGTTGAAAAGTATTTTCATTCCAGCAGAGGGACTGTTAGATCTAAATATGAATGTGTTAACAGAATTATCTCTGTGAAAATAGAGCCAATCAGATTTAAAAATAACCATAAAGGTCACTGAATTAAAACATTTAAGGAGTAGATTAGGTGCTTGGAAGCTTTATGCCCTTAGCAAATAAAGCAAATAAAGCAACAACAATGAGGACATTCACAGTTTGCCTTGTGCCATTATGGGAGAAAAAGGTAAGCTCTGTGATTTTTTACTGAGGATATTACCATGATAATGCCAAGGGGTCAGCATTTTGTGTTGTGAGCTGATTGCCACATACACTGTGAAATGAGCCCAGTTATACTGGTGATATTGCAGTGGTTCACCTTAGTTTTCAGTGAGCACATTTTTTACACAAACATGATCATTAAATAACAATAAGATGACTGGTTCAGGCAGATATGAGCATGTAAGTCAGTAGAACAATGCAGCTTGCTTAATTAAGGAATCTAGCCAACAGGCTGAAGGAGGCGATTCTCTCACTCTACTCTGCTCTTATGAGATCCCCCTAGAGTACTGCATACAATTCTGGTGCCCCCAGCATGGGGGACATGGAACTCTTGGAGTCAACCCAGAAGAGGGCCACAAAGTTGATAAGAGAACTGGAACTTATGAAGACAGGCTCAGAAAGTTGGGGCTGTTCAGCCTGGAGAAGAGGAGGCTCATAGCAAGCTTCCAGTATCTGAAAGGGACCTACAGAGAGAGGGACTGTCAGAAGCTGTAGTGATAGGACAAAAAACAATGGGTACAAATTGAAAGGGGGGAAATTTACACTGGATATTAGGAAGAAATTCTTTACTTTGAGACTGGTGAGGTACTGGAACAAGTTGCCAAGGGAGGTTGTGGATGCCCCAATCTTGCAAGTATTCAAAGCCACGTTGGACAAGACCTTGGGCAATGTGGTCTAGTGGAAGTGTTCCTGTCCATGGTGGGGGAGTTGGGACCAGGTGATCTTTAACATCCCTTCCAACCCTTAACATTCTATGATTTTATGATTCTTCAGTAGATGTTCCCGTAGAGACAGTTCTGTCTTCCTTTCTTCCTTCTTAGAATATCTTCCTTCTGGGTGATATCTCAAGTGAAAACAGTCTCTGTGTTCAAAAAGGATAGTGATAGCAAAGCGTTTTTCCTTCCCTTAATACTTTTGGGAAATTGCTTTCTCTTTAATGTCCTTTCAGTGCTCAGCGGAGTGAAATTAGTTAAAAATAAGGTGTATACATTTTTATTCAGATCAGGGAAACTATGATTTCATATTCATATAGCTACTTATCTTCATATTATTTTTTATGAAGAGGCCTTTTTTCTTACTTAAAATGATGTAAAATCACACATGCAAAGGAAGAAATGTGGGGATCTTAGAACATGACCATGTCTTTCTACCGGAGTATGCTGAGATAAATTCTCATGTGCTTGGTATCTCTAGACAGCAGGGATCCAAGACCTTTGGATTTATTCAGATCACTTAGGAACATGCTGAAAAGAGAAAATAAAAAAAAAAGAAAAAGACAATTTTATTCTCCCAGGGAGAGAAAAGAGCATTTCTTTGTATTTCCTTCAACTGAGAATACTTCATCCAGCTGAGCCTAATCAAACTGAGAGGAATATGTGCCAGTGTTTGTGTGCAGAATATACACACCCTCCAAGACACCGTATGAGGCATAATGTCTGCTGTCAGACCTTCTTCCCTCTGCAGCATATTATTTTTTTAAAACCCATTTATCTCATACAGATTTTGTTAATAATTTTTTAATGTATTCTTCTAAAACTCATTGCATCTACTCATGTTTTAGAAATCCATTAAACAGGCAAGGCTTTCTTTCTATCTCAGGAATGATGCACAGTCAGAAGGTCGTTATTTCTTTCACTATCTCTGATGCTGCTTGAGTGTGTTACCTTGGAGAACTCAACTTCTCTCTCTGAGACTCAGTTTCTAATATCAAAAACTGAATAGACACCAAAACTGCAACATGGCTATTGGAAGATATTTATTGGAAGACATTTATATTGAAAAGGACACAAAAACACAAGTGGGTTATACCACTACCTCCTGCAGTTTCCAGTGATGTGCAATACTTAATAACAGGAGATGGTTAAGCCTATTTTAAAGATGGATATCCAGTTTTAATACTCCATGGTTGTTTCTCTTTGATTCTATGAAGTCACACACCTCACGTTTGAACCCATGTTGGTTTTTAGTATCAACAATATTCTATACCATGAATATACCAAATGAAGGAATTGTTTGTATGCTGTCTTTTTATCTGGTTGGATGTTATTTAGTTATTGTAATACTCATCCCCTATGCTTTTACTTGACTTTACACATCTTTATATAACCCCTTCACCTGTCTCTTATCTAGGCCAGAAAGCTGGAATTTATATTCCTTAATAGTTCCTTCTACTGTTTGATACTTTTAAATATTTTTTTTTGTCACACACCTTTTCACATGAAAGGGGTTTCCTTGAACCCTTTATAATTGGTCAATCTCTCATCATGCCCAAGGAAGACGAGACCCTTGTGCCCAACGAGAATGTCAGTGTCCCATTATGTGGACTCCACTGAACAACCCACTGCCTTGAAGTTCTGGTTCAGTAATCTACTCAGGGTCATACACCAACCATATCCCCATTTCAGCTGGAATATTATCAGTTTGTTATACACCAAGCTCTGTCAATGTTCCTTCTCCTAAGGTGTGCAGATAGTGAACTACAGCCAACACATGCACTTGCTGAACTTTGTTTTTTGGTCTTCTCCCCACACACCTCCAGATCTTTTTCAGTTATACTATAATATTTTCTCTAGTAAGAATTATACACAATATTCAGATGTATGTATACCATATATTTCTATGAAAAGGGGCATAATGAAGTTTTCTACTTTGTTTGCCATTTCTTTCATAATAATTCATATAGGTTCTTTTTTTTTCCCCTTGACTGCTGTTTGACTGACCTGATATTTTCATGGAGGTTTGACCGAGCAATCTCATTTCTCAGTAATGATTGCCACCTGTGAAACAGCACTGTTTACACAAAGATTTGTCATTGTTTTTTCCTAATCATGTTTAAGTTTCAGATGTGTCTGATCCATAATCACTGACAAGATCTCAAGATTGTTCTACTCCCACTGACACCAGGCATTTAGCCAGGGCTCAAACCACCACTATTCCAATTTCAGTGTGGATTTTATTGTATTCATCATTCTCCAGTGACTTCTCTTGGAATTATTCCACTCCATATAAGCAATCAATCAAGAGAAAGTTTTAAATATTCAAGGCAGCCCCTCTGTATGACCCTGGGAATGGCTAATTATTTGTACAAAATGAATTAGTCCCAAAGGAAACAAAACAGATTGAAAGGAAGCTAAATTTCGTAGAATTCCTCTATATTCAGGAGAAAGAAATTTGAGGAAAGGACTACCTGAGATGCCCTAAACTTTTCTCCACTGGCTAATAAGGACACTTGGTCTCTTGGATGAACGCTTGCTTGACTAAGCTCAGTGAAGAGAGTGTTCAAACAAACATTTATGGAGGTAACATGGAGATTCCAACAAGAGTATATATCATTCCAGGTAAATTCTCTAGTTACTGGGAACTAGTAGTTCCCTAGTTTTAAAGAAAATGTTTTCTTTTTTTTTAGTTGGGACAATACATTATTTACTGAATCCAAGAAACTTTACTTGATGAAAACTACGTGATAGTAATTTAAGAGGTGATATACTCACACAAAAAAGTGAGTATAAAATATTAAAAAAATAAATGACCATGTGAAAAATGCTGTGGAGTTAAAAGGGAAATATATGAGATATCACAACTAAGAAAAGTTAAGTGTTAAGAAAAAACAAGCTGGAAAAAAAACAACCTCAAATTTTAAGATTACTTGCAGCTACTGATGAGGCAAAATCAACTTTAAATTTGAATTTTTAGTTTTCATTTTTGTGTGTTATATTGGATTCACAGTGAAGTCTTTGTAGTAAATCCAGTCCTGTCGCAGGGCACCTCCTTGGGCCCCCAAGGTGGGATGTTGGCCCTAAGCCTGGGACACGGGCCACATGTAATTGTGGCTCAGCAGGACCAGACACATGGGTGTGCTACAGCAGGAACTGGAGCTGGAGCTCTGGCAAGACCAAGGGGAGTTCCTCAGCAGAAAGTACCTCCCCAGGCAGGGTTCAGCCCCAAAATCCTTGGAGCTACTCCTGAGTCACCACTGGGAAGTGCTCGCCTTCAGCTGCCCTGGCTCTTAACCGGCCCAGAGCCTTATCACCCAAATCTCCAGGAGCCCCTGTGGATACTCTCATGCCCCTTTAACTGTCTTCTACTTAAAAACTTCCTAAGTGGATAGCAGAGATCACTGTCATTGCACTTGATATAGACTGTAATGTATGTAAAATATTCTGATATTATCCACAAGGTGAAGCTCATTAAATGTCATGGACAAGGACCAACTAATTTCTAAGTAGTCACTGGGCATTGACAAGGTTTAGGCATGGATACATTTAAAATTGTGGAAACTGAAGCATAGCTTGACAGTCTCATAAACATAACTTCAGGTGTGAAGGAAATGTTAATATCGAGAATGTAAAGGATGAAAGATTTTAGCTGATTTGGAATGAAGCAGTAGGTTAGACAGAAAACGAATAGTGTCATAACTGAGAAAGAAGTACTTGAATTCCATTTCAGTCATTCAAGGTACCTTGTTCATCTTCTGGACGACAATTCTTTGGATCCTGATGAAAAAGATGAGCTACAGTTAACCTTGTAGCTAACAGCCTATCTGTGAGATCTGTCTATTCTTACAATGTTTTTTAAATATTTTGCGTAGTTTCTGAAAAATTAGATTAATTCTGGGGATAAGGACCCTTCCCCTGAACACTTGCTCATGAAGTTTTG
Organism: Dendrocincla fuliginosa; assembly: GCA_035047845.1. Classification (NCBI taxonomy): domain Eukaryota; kingdom Metazoa; phylum Chordata; class Aves; order Passeriformes; family Dendrocolaptidae; genus Dendrocincla; species Dendrocincla fuliginosa. Next base: position 20,113,924 of record JAWWMO010000043.1, on the reverse strand, counting down.
TTTCTTTTCTTGATTTCTGTCACCTGCAAATTTCATTCTTTGTTGTGTGATGGCAGCTTTCATGTGCTTGAGACCAAAGTGTAGGTGTCCCACAGTTGATTGCACAGGAGCTGGTGTTTGCTGACAGGAAGGAGTGCTATAAGGCTGAGAAGAGTACTGAGTACTGAGATGTGGTTGCTCAGCATTCTGGAGAGATCCATATCTCTTTTATTATGGGCAACGTTCTCCTCTCATGACTGCATAGCCAAAAATAAACTAGTTACAATTGCTTTTCATTATAGGCTCAAGTCATATCAGTTTAGACAGAATTTACCTTGCCCAAATTCAGACATGTAAATACATTTAATCAACAGGTAATAAACAACCTACAGTGGTGCTGCATACTGGGACTTATTAAAGAACCTTCTGGCTTTTACCCTCACTTGCTCTAAAAAGTGCTGTGTTCACTAGGTCTCAATTTCCTTTCCCCATGGGGATATCCCTGCTTCCCATGGAGGGCAGGCAGACAGTCAAGTCTGGACAGCTGTCAAGCCCCTGGGAATCCCCCAACATTTATCTCCAGGCATATCTTTGACCTCAGGATCATACTCTACTTCCAGTATCTTTGCTCCAATCATGTAGAATCACAAAATTATTTAGGTTGGAATAGACCTCCAATATCATCGAGTCCAGCCTTTGACTGATCACCGTCTTGTCAACTAGACTGCAGCACCAAGTGCCATGTCCAGTCATATCTTAAATATCTCCAGGAATGGTGACTCTACCACATCCCTCAGAAATCTGTTCCAATGCTTAACCACCCTTTCCAAGAAGAAATTCTTTCTGATGTCCAACCTGAACCTTTCCTGGAACACCTTTCCTCTTCTCCTGTCACTTGTTTCTTGGGACAAGAGGCCAACTCCCATATTTCTACAACTTCCGTTCAGGTCATTGTAGAAAGAAATAAGGTTTTCTGTGTGATTCTATGTGATTGTCAATGTGCTCAATTAAATGTGCTTTGAAAAAAGTATGATTGTGTTTATGTAACAGCAGCATGCCTCTGTATCCCTGAATCAGCCATTCACCACCTTTTCATACCCTCCTTTAATTTCTGAGACCACTTCTCAGTAACCCTGCTTTTGTACACTGCCTTTCTTTCCAGAAACCCAAACCCTGAGCTTTCCCACCTAAATAGTCTATGTGGTCATGCTTAGCTTCCTAATTGGTGTTTCTCTCTCATGTCCCTATTAATTATGGGATTGAGGATGTGTCACTTTTGCTCAGCTCAAGTGTTATCAGAATTCACAACCAGTCTACACTGGTTACAGCTAGCAAGTAGCAAGTTTCTGCTTGAAAATACAAAGGCTCAATTCCAGACATTCACCCATAGACACACACATACATCAAATTATCTGCTGCCGGATAGCATTTACAGTTTAAGCTATTTTTATAATCTACAACAGATTTAGACAGCTGTTTCTATGCTAATCATGCCAGAGTGCCTTTAAAGGCAGTAGAGAGGAAAAGACATTTTTAGGGTATCTCATCTACTTTAAAAGTGCCATTTGAAGATGTCATGGACTGAGTCATGGAAATGCCAGTTGTCTTAATCTGTAAAGTAAAGGAAACACTGGGGGCTGACCTCCAGCAGTCTTGATCAGGTGGCTTCTACTTTTCACAGCTGACTACAGTTTAAAGATGTAAATATTTTTCTGCCTAGTTTCTGAAGCCTAAGGGTTGGGGTTTGAGCAGGTCTGATGAGGTCTGAACACAATGCAGCATTGCAGGTGCCAAGAGAATGCTGAGGTAAAGAGGGGAGTTTCCTAGATGTCTCAGGCTTCTCTACAGTTAGCAATGACCAGGAGAGATTGTTCTGGATTTCAGTTTATTGTAAGATGGTTATTTAATGTAACCATGTAAATAACCATGTAAGATGGTTATTTAATTCCTCTTGTTCCTTAAACCACTTTTTCTGAACTGGCTTGCCTGTTGTTTTAGTATTTGGTTTTTGTTTTTCACTGATGTCCTGTTTGCAATTTTTTAATAGGAAAAAAATATCAACAGAATTAAAACAAGAAAAAAACTCACCTTTTCTATTACTTTAATTAAGCCCTGAATAACAACTGTTGTATTCATGCATAACTATTTTAAGTTGGAGACTTTTTTTCTCCTAAACTTTCACCCTAGTACTGACAGCCAATAATTTGTATTATATTTTAAGTATGTAATGTACAGTGAATTGCAGAGTTTAAAAAAAAAATCCTTTCAGAGCAATAAGCTTATTCAAATAATTATGTCTGTGTTTTGTCAGGTATTTTTATGTATAGAGAGACAAGGACACACACACTCCAGTACAGGTATTTTTTTATTCCTTTTGACATTCCTATCAGACACTAAAGCAGCTTGTAATCAGACTGAACTTTTCTATTTGCTTTAGGGAATGGCATATGAACATTTTTTTTTCCTTTTTCTTCTTTGGCTGCTACTCAAATGTCTATTTATTTAAAATTCAAGGTGCATTTACTAATTATTGCCAGAGGAACTGTAATCTTAATAGGTCATAATAGGTCATACATGTCATACTGTTTTATAGGCACCTAGGAATACATAAAAATGAGATTAATGAGGGGGTTTCTATATGTCAGATTTGATCACAGGTAAAATTGCTTAAACCTATGATTTAAAAATTAGAATATGTCACATGGAAACCCTGTGTGAGCCCATCAGTCTAAAGGATTGAGGTGTCAAATAGCAGTCCCAAGGGAAGAGCTTAGTATTCTCTTTTCTTTGGCATACTTCAGTGTATTCAAACAGGTATTTTGTATCTGATATTTTATTCTGTGAATGTCTTTCCAATGGCATGACTTTTAAATATAAGATACAACAGAAAAAACAGACTCAAAGTATTAAACTGCTATTTGTTCTAATTGCTGTAAAATTATCACTTGGGAAGGAGGAATGAGAAAACAGTGTCATGCAATTTTTGTACTTTAGAAATGTATTAATCTGCATGTGTTATTAACATCAGATGCAATCTTTCTCTCTCTCTCTTTGCAAATATTGAAGCTCATTTACCGGAAGCAATGGAACAGTCTAGCTCTCACTTTAACACTGAGGGGGCAATATGTGTACTCCAAGTCAGCTGAAGGCAGTCACGAGGAATGTCACGAGACTCTATTTCACATACTCAATGCATTTGCATTTGGGCATGGGACATTTGTGAATTTGTGAACAGAGGCTACTGACACAGAGTGACATGCGCCAAGGTTATGGCTTCAGCTTTCTTCTTCCTTGATTTTTTTGGTTATTTTATTATGTGAATGGCTTCTGTCCCAAGAAAGGGAAGCCACACCATTTCCTGTGAGTAGTAGGGAGTTCCTGAGAAATGAACACATCAGAACTGGAGTTTTTTGAAACTTTATACTCTGGTTGCATAAAGAAAGATTTTATATGCCTTCACTTTGTGAAGGTGACCTCTGTGTCAGATTGTCCTGGCATCACCTCAAATGCAGGGCTGTTCAAAGAAAAAACTTCTGCATGTGTTTTAACATGGGTAACACCACATTCCTCCGGGTTTTATTGTTAAAGTACTTGTCTTGTTGGCTAAAATGTTTCAGAATTGTACTTTGACTCTAGGTCTGTAGACCATTAGCGTGAGCATTAAAAATACTCTACACACCAGAGACAACTTTACGTAGCCATTTTGCAGAATCTAAGAAGGAATAAGCTATTTTAGGTCATCTAGAAAACATTTCTTCCAATGCAAGAATTCTTCTTTCATTAAGCTTTCCAACTCTAACTGTACTTTACTTCCACTCTTGTTTTAAATGTTTCAAGAGACAGTTTCTACTTATATTCTAATCTATGTCACATTCTTACCTCAGCTTGATACGACAGTATGAAGAGAAATCCCACAGACATTTAAAAGAAACATTCTTTCAGAGGAGACAATAAATGGATTTTTTCCTAATTCACTATTGGGTATATTGGCTTGGTGTAATTGTCAAATTAAGTTTTAAAGGAAAAAAAATTTAAACCATATTTTTATGTTTATTTTTAAGCATATTTAATAAAATCCTGTATGAATCTGGAGATAATGGATTTTTTCCTGCTCATATTATTAATTCTTTACAAAGAACACATAAACCCGCAGAATTTCTCCTTATACTAGATAAATAATGCCATTATCAAAGTTTAAAAATCTAGATAACCTACTCTCTTACCCAGTGGAAAAGGTGTCAAAGGGAAAATGAAGAATGAATAGAAAAAGGCAAAAATTTCAGACCGAAAAATATGGAAATGTGTCTGGGGAAGCTTCTGAAATTTTCTGCCTTGCTGTTATAAAAAATGAAAACTCTTCAGAAATCACTACTGATAGCTGTTTCACTGCCCCGTACGTTGGTACAGAAATAGGTACAGAATCTGCTTATTACAGTAAAGTGGACTTCTGCTGCCCTGGGATGTTCAGCATTCTTGAACTAAAAATCTACACCGTTTCTTTCTTTTCACTTTAAGTATTCAATGTAGGTTTTTTTGAGTACAGGCACATATATTAGAATGCACACTGTGCACATATATAAGAAATAAGCTAATTTTCCAAGTCCAAACACTTTTATTACCCTTTTACAAATATTAAATTAAATTATATCCCCAGCTAAGCCAGTGTAACTGGGTTCATCTCAGCACAAGTAATCAAAATTTTGCTTGGGCAAATAAATATGTCTTGGCTCAATCACTTCAAAGAAATGGGACTGGTAAAATTAACAGCATCTTTAGAACTAACTAAATTTATTTTTCATGCTGCTAATGTACTTTACCATGATAGATACAAGTTACCAGTGAATTTACAGTGAATTTTACAGTGAATTTACAACATTGATCTGACTCTTTATTCTGGTCCTTCCTGTAAACTTGATGATGCAATCCTACAACTGGAAATTCCTCCATTTCTATATCTATTCCTGGACATGACAGTGAATAGTTTAAATTGTTAATTGTTTATATTAATATTAGGTATTTGAAATCAGTTCCAATGACACCATGAGAATATTTTGCCCCGATTTAACTTTATGCTGTATCACCATAGCTATTCTTTTCCTGAAAAGCTTCAGCTTGAATTACTCTTCATATATCAATACCATTTTTATTAGGCTTTGTTCCTTTTACCAGAGCAAGACAATACTTTGCAGTTATTGGGCAAAAATTTGCTAAAAATTTGGAAATAATCTATGGACAAATATGCTGACAGACTACATTAGTCTATCAGGCATAGACTAGCAGATATACTCTGAAATCCTGGGCAGATAAACTGGCTCCATAGCATTGTTGCTATCTTAAGAAGACAGCCATAAATCTGACATTTTCCTCATTTCCACTATGACTTCAAAGCCAATTATTGAGAGTATTCCCATTTCATCTGTTACCTCACAAGTGAACATTTACTATTGGGATAACAAGTTTTGAGTTATACATCGTGGTCCTTTTTGACCAGAAACATTGGTTTTGATTGTATGCATGATTTCATTATATGGTTTATGATATATATTGGCTGAACACTTTTAAAATGCTAATCTTTATCTGCAAAATCCTATATGTTTGAAGATCTAATTGGGTGGTTTATGTTTATGAAATATGTTAAAGAAATATACAGAAAATAATAGTAAAATGTTTCAATTTTCACCAATTTTCTGTTAAATTAGAGATGGGAAGCCTGCTACAAAATAATTAATCGGACTAGTTTTAAATTATATCTCATGTAGAATTCAGTGGCAAACCTGATTACATTGTTTATAAGTCTGCTGCTGTGGCTGCTTGCTAAACAGAGCATAAAATTAGAACTTTCATTTCTTGTTTTAAAATTACCTTATAGAAAGATTTTTTTATTACTATTTATTGCACTGAGATAGCTATTTTCAAAGATAGAAATAGTCACAATCTTTATTTAATGTGTTACATTCAGCCAGTTACTTACAGAATACCTACAGAGAGACCTCAGACCCTTTGACTGCTGTCAGACTCCATCACCTATGATGTAATCAAGTACCTAAAATTATTTTTATTTGGCTCTGTTTCTTTCATTCTGAGAGGTTCTCATCAACTATTGCTGAATGCCTAATTCAAGTAATTTAGGTTTGCTCTCAGTTGAAAGAACCACATTGCTGCTCTGATTAACACTGAACAGGTCAGGAAGAGACCTGCCAGAAATACTTGACCTTGTGAATCATGTGTGGACAATTAACTTATTCAACATATTCACATCAGATTAGTAAAGAATCAAAAAAAACAAAATATTGCCTTAAAGATACCTTGAATGACTCTGTTTAGAACATATATATTTTGTAATACAGGACACAGAGAAGATTATTTAATGTAAGAAATCCAGTGAAATGATCAGAAAGTTCTTATGAGTGCAAAGAACATACATGCAAGACCAGAATGGAGACAGTTTCTAAAGTGATCCAAGCTGTACACTGATGTACAACTGACTCTTAGTGTCCCTAAATTATTATCGTTGGTGATTAATTTGGGGTTAGCCAATACAAGTATCTCAGCACATGCCATGTAAAACAGATCAGTGGTAGGAGAAACTGTACACATTTGGTGCATTTAAATGTGTCATAAAAGATCAGACATTCACATTAGTGTAAAAGAACTCATCTTGCTTGCTTTGATGACTACAAGGCTGTAAGGGCAATATGAGGTCAGCCTGCAAAAGTTATTCAGTTTGATAATGCCTAAAACCAGGTCTCATTTGGAAAGGTGGGGCAGACGGCTCTATTTGACCGCATGACATTTGTCACTATTGTATTACAGTAGATGAGACACACAAGCCTTTTAAAAGTGTGTGCTAAGGTCTGTTTAATGAAGACCTATTTATTTTATTCCATTGTCAAACACCATCTGAGAGTGGCTTCTGTTTTCACAACACAAATTGGCTGTAATTTAGGCTTATTTGTGATACAGGGCCTTTGATAAAAGTACAACACAGAATCAGAAATCAGAATCAGATTGATGCTCTATCAGTCCAGCACAGCACAGGAGCACACAGCAGAGCAGTCACTTCAGACAACAAGAATGGAACCTTTGCAAGGCAAATACAATATCAAGTTCCTCTTCATAAATCATAACCTGTAAAGCTTTTGGAGTCCTGACTACATGGGGCTTGCAGCTATTGTTATTGTTCTGGACTGAATATTTAAAAGAATAGATTAACCTTAAAAAAGATTACATTAATATGTTATTGTTTCCTCCGTTTCTCCATTATTTTCAAGTGTATTTTAGTATTATATGTGTATGGTCTTTAACTGCATGTAGTATTTGCTTTCACAAAACACAATCCATACATCTCTCTTCCCTCTTTGTCTGTCTCCCCCAAACAATTTCTTGAAGCTTTGATTGGCCCTTCTTTCTCTGAAAATCTTCCTTTTCCCCATAAGGAAAGGAATTTTAGATAAGAATACAGTAAAAGAGAGCAAGAAGACGTAAACATAAGAATAGTGAATTAAAGTCACATTACACGTTCACAGATCCTCTAGACCACCATATGTTAAATAATCAGTTTCCTTAAAGAGGACCATCTAATTGACTCTGCTTCACATTAAAATATAAAGATTTGATACTCCCCCCTTATGAAATTAAAGTTATCTTTCATTAGTAATAATGCTAATTTCTAATATATTAATTAACTTTTGTTATTTAATTTTCCTTTTGAAAACATTTTTTTTTCCTATGGCAGTGACACACATTCCTCTATACTGTGATGAAAAACACTGCTTTTCACTCATTGCATATATTTGTCTTTCATTTTATCTCCTTATTTTGCGTAAGAGATTCGAAAACAGTCACCTATGTAATCATTTCTTCTCCATTCATTTTATTTCTTAGTCATATCCTGCATGTTTTTTGAAAATAATCATGATTTCAAAATGCCCTTGATCTGCACTGATGCTGTCTTGACTTACCTATACTGGTATAGAAGCTACTATTGAAAACTCTGGACAGAGCTGTATTACAGACCACATTTAATTTTTTTCCATGATAACTACATTTAATTGAGGTTTCACAAAATATGGGGCAAGCCCTCAAATGAAGAAATTATAGAAATTAATTCACATGGCAATTTAGCTGTACTTATTTTGTGTCACAACTCTTTTTTTCACATTCCTTCTTTCCTCCATCCCTTCTTTCCTCAAAATGGTCCAGAATAAGATTGTTTTCTTGCAGCTTGAAAAGAGACAAAAATTATTGTGGCAGTATATCTCCTAGATTCTTTATCTTCCAGATCTCCAACACAACTGTGTGGATGCCGACCCTTTTGGTTGTGTCAAAGTGATTTGAGCGGATTTAAACATTCAGATATTAGGGTTTCTTGACACCGACAATTCTGATGGAAAAAAAAAAATTCCCTTCATTCTGGTATACCTACAAGAATAATAACCTCTGTCAGCGAGACATGGTTGAACAGCTGTCAGTGTGTTGAGGACAGTAATCTTTCCTTTCAGCTCAACAGCAGCAAAGACAGCTTGTTAGAGTGTAGCTCAAAACAATAAACAACTTCTGAATAATAAAAAACCAAAAACAGACAACTGAAAGTAGAAGTAATTAACTTCATTCTGGAGGAATCATCTTTTGTTAGCACTAGACATTCTTTAAATTCAGGTCACAGAATATTGCTTTGATATTTTCTTCAAAATATGATGATTAAATTAAGTACTCTAAAACTACCCTGCTCTTTCAAGTGATAGACTTAGAGATAAGAAGCATGGCAATGGTAGATTCACTCAGTCAAATACCCGACCTCTGGTAGTGACCAGTATTGAACATCTAACAAGGGAGCATAACAGCTAAGTCTGCAGCGACAGCTTCCCATCTTCTAGCAACCCATGATTCAGAGACAAAGTGTTACATTTATCTCTGTGTTTAGCCTTCAGTGGCATTCTGTTCTCCTAACGTTTGTGCTTTTGGCATTAATCAATTTCCCAAGGCAAAGAGTTTTCCACAGCTTACATACATACCTAATTTTATATGACTCTGCACCAAACAGTTTTCTTTGATTTCTTAATCACTATGCAAAATTATGAATTATCACTGCATATTCACCTTCTCCTTATTAATTGATTTTTGTGCCATTCCCATTTGATTCTGTGATTCATCCCTTTTTCAAAGTAAAGAATATTAATTAATTTCTCCAACCCATAAATTAATCCACAGTAGCGATAAGATTTTTATCACTTTTACCATGCCTTTTTCTGTTTCTACCACATATTTCAGTGGGAAGAAGCAGAACTGTACAAAGCATTTAAGATGCAGATAGTCTAGGGATTTATAGGGTCTCATGTTTTCTGCTTTATGCTCTATTTTATTGTTAATAATTCCCGATGTTATCTTAAAATTTCTGTTGAACATTGTTCAGTTTGCCATTAAACAATCAAAATTAGTCAAAGAAAACCCTTTTGAACTAGACTAGTTTTATTTAGAGTAAATGACATATTTAGGATTGCTTAGTGTCTTACTTCAATTTCCTTTTTCACATGTGTGCAATTTACATTTCAACTACGACTTTATTTGCTGCTCTTGCAATAGTGAAGTCAGTTGCAATTGAAACTGTGCATCAACTCTTTATGGGCAGACTTTATTTTTAGGCATCTGGTATTTCTGTGTCACTGTTATTCACAGCTTCACTAATTATACTCTACCCACATTATTTATAAATATATTGAACATCAGAAATCTCATAGAAGAGCATGTTGGTATTTATTACCCCTATTTGTCAAATGAAAAATGTTATTCTAGATTTGAATTATCTTTTCATTTATACTCACATTAATTGTCCGCAAATTTTTAATTCCTAGCAGTTTGTGGTATGATTAACATTAAAGTGAAGAGTATAATTCATATATTAAGACAGAAATTCACAGACCTACATGAGAGAAGTGTGAGATTATGCATTGCAGTTAATTAAAAGCAAATCCTGAGGTGTGAAAAACTTCATCTTGTCCTAAATTACTCATTTATGTATGGTTCCACAACATTGGGATCATTTTTATTTGCAACACCATTGTGTCCTACAAAGAAATTTAGGAAACTTGAGGGCAAAAATGTTCCTTTTATATAACCTGTCTTGAATTTTCCTTATTATAAAGTGGGCTTTTTTTATCATATTTATCCATGTTTCAGCTTCTTTTGTTCTCTATTATACTTAATAATAATTTCCCTGATACAGAAGGCTAACTTACTGGTCTGCAGTTTTCCAGATTGCACTGAATCCTGTTAAAAAAAAAAAAAAAAAATTGTCTTTGACACATTTTGTTCCACTGCAAATTAATTTGACTAACTGATAGGTTAGGGCATTAGTAATTTGACAATTTATTTTTTTAGGTCTTTTTGGGCAGTAGATGAATACTTGAATACTTGACAATTTCTTATGATTCATCTTACCATTTGGATCTAGTGTTATGTTAGACTGCAACAATTTCTTCAATTTACTTCATTAAAGAAACTTTCCTGGACAAACCTCCCATAGCTCCTATGCAGTGAACACAAATAAAAGTAATGCTTTTATTTCTCTTATTCTCATCTTACCTGTCTTATCTCTTGGACATTCCTATTGCAGCTTTCTCATCTCTTGACCTTACAGAATTTTTTGAAGTCTTCCGATTTCTGTTGTATTTTAAAAATAATAATAAAGGGTTTAATTAATACTTTTCATGTAATTAACAAGCTGGGTTTCAAAACATTTCTTGATATACTTCTTTATATTTGTATTTTTGTGTGCCAGCAGCGTGCCCAAGTGGCCAAGAAGGCCAGTGTCATCCTGACTTGTACCACAACTGGTGTGGCCAGCAGCAGGAGGACAGTGATCACCTTTACTCAGCACTGCTGAGGCCATACCTCTAGTACTGTGTCCAGTTCTGAGCACTCACTACAAGAAAGACATTGAGGTGCTGGAACGTGTCCAGAGAAGGACACTGAGGATATTGAAGCATCCAAAACACAAGTCCTGTGAGGAGCAGCTGAGGAAGCTGGGGTTGTGTAGCCTGAAGAAAAGGAGGTTCAGGGGACCTTATCACTCTCTGCAACTCCCTGAAAGGAGGTTGTAGTGAAGGTGAGTCAGTCTTTGAGAAGGAATTCTTGATGGACATAAACACTAATCTAAGGCAGAATAAACAGGAATTTGTTAGACCTGTGGAAACTTCCTCTGACTTAGGATATGCCTGAGATTTCTGTCTTTAATTTTTCAAATACTTAGGAAAATCAAGTGAAAATAGAAGCTCCCCTCCAAGACCAGGGGGAGATACAGGTCTGCATTTTCAGATCCACAGGTCATCACATATTAAATGAATCCACATGATTGGTCCACATGAGCGCTAAGAACTGGCTCAGGGTAAGATGAAGAGCAACAGATAAAGAACAACACACTTGATCAAGGAGTGGTTCATCTTTGTAGATGAAGAACTACATTTTAGATACACGCCACCATCAGAATCTGACTAGAAAAATTGGGCAGTATGAAGAATGGATTAGAACAATGAGAAGAAAACAGTACAGCAAATGTAACTGCTTTTATTTTCACTGTGAGGCGAACTCGTCAGTGAGGTCACATCAAGAGCTTCACAATTTTACAAATATACATGGTACCTCAGAAATCTATGAATCTTTCTAATTATTCATGTGATCATTTTCCTAGCAAATGGGTTTAGGTATATCAACTTTCTAATAGCTGTAAAATAATTTTAAGGTCTTTATATTCAAGTGCAACCAGTGAGTCTGGATTTTTTTTTAATAAAATAAGTGTTCCAGGCTGAAGACCTGTTGCAAGTGTTTCTAACCCCATAGTTGTTATTAACTGCAACTCCTGGTGTGTATGAACATGCTTCTGGAAAGGAGGCAAAGGCACAAAAATCAGTGAATGAGTTGTGCTATTGTAGATTACTTTGTAGTTCTGGATCTTGGATATTATAAGTGTCGTGTATTTCCTTGTAAGGAAAAAAAAAAAGGTGGATATTTTCTTGTCTTCTCCACAATAAACACTGATTTAGGAGTGGTGTTTGGGTTATTCCAAAAGGCAACAGACAGGAATTCAGCATGATTGTTATAAGCCAGGGTAACTGTTACACAGCCTTTTGGCTAATTCTCAATTTAGACTACGAGAAAAAGCGTAACCTAAAAATTCTGTATCACATCTAAGCCCTGAATATGTTGATAAAAGAAAGCTGGAGATTTATTATTTAATTCAATAGATCTTCTTAATAACTGTACCTTTTCTTTAATAATGTGGTACATTCAATTCTCCTTTTAATAACAGTTCTGACTGCTATACTAAAAAGGAAATAGGAAAAATAATGCAGGCCACTGGTAATGAACTAGCCATACAAAGACTTTAAGATATTTTTAAAGTAAATGTTAAAAAGAGAATACATAGAAAAATTCTCATTTGGGGGTTTTTATAAACATTGTAATATTTCTCTGCTCCCAAAAAACTTAGTGATCACACCTTTTGAATCCAGTCTGATATATAAAGTAGCATACTATGTATAGAGACCGTATTTTCTTGACCAGCTGTTGTGAGACATCAGTCCTTCCTCTGTTGTCCCTGTAATATCTGCTATCAGGATAATTGTCAGGAAATATAACTTCCCCACAGAAACTCGATTTTAGAAAAGCTGGAAACTTCCCCAGACTGTGAAATAAAGGCAAAATTCAACTCATTGCATTTAACAAATACTACATGGAATTTCTATGTGTCCCTCTGTCTGAACAGGCTTAAATTAAAACATACCTACAGTTTCATGATATTCTCATTTCATATTACTGCTATGTGAAAGTGAATGTAGCTCTAACAGTTTGTGTGGTTGTTTCCTAGACTTCTCCTGAATGTTTTAAAAGCATTTAGTGAAAAAATAAAATAATAATAAAAAAAAAAAAAAAA
>JAWWMO010000043.1:20062530-20100917 GCA_035047845.1 Dendrocincla fuliginosa | reverse complement strand
TTTAGTGAAAAAAGAAAAGAAGAAGAAGAAAAAAAAAAAAAAAAAAAAAAACAAGATTGAGTTCTGGGTTGTTTTGTTTTCCATCTGTGTGTTTTGTAATAGCAAACAAATAAATCAAGCAAAATGGCAAGCAGATAATAATAGTTATACATAGATGATAGGTAATAGATAGCAGAAAATAATAGAAAGCAGAAACATTTAGTCTGAAATTGGCATCAATTAAGATCAGCCTCTACTCTTGCTGACTTAGGTCCTTCATTCTGTATATGCAAAACCATCTGGTCCTAAAAGAACCTGGGTTTATCCTCAAAAACTGTTCCAGAAAATAAGAATATTTACCTAAAAATCATTCTGGCAGTTTCTACAGAGAGTGCACTGTGAAGACGGGGCCAAGATCAACTAATTGTTCTTCAATTTTTCAGAACACAATTTATATCTTCTATTATAAGCTATTCAGCAAATGATTTAGACACCATGACTCCTTTTCCCTATTTTACCCACATGAAGACTGTTAGCTTTTATTTTTGTTCACTTTTTATATTGTCTTTTTTGTCTTTCATCTGCAGGGCTTTTTACATAACATATTTTCATCACTTCTAATAGCTGAGCTGACAAGAACAAATCTTATGCTTGATTTTTTTGTGTCCAGTGCCTCAGTGAATCTCTGTTATTGGGTGGTAGATTCTGCTTCTGAGTGACAAGAAACCTATATTATTTCTCTGTTGTTATTATGCTGCCTACTAATTCACTCATATTCATTCCTGGCTAGTTTCTTGGCAAAATCTCTCATCATAAATTTCTTCTTGTCAGAAATAGCAGACTGGCCTAAGGCTTTTGGAAAATGACAGCAAATTGTTGTCCCTATCATAATTGCTTGAAAAGGTATTTGTAAACAATTGGATTTTCTTGTGCAGCGTATAACTGGATATGACAACACCATTTTTCAAGTTGAAGCACAATTCTAGATCAATCTTTCACAGGAACAAAAACCAACACTAAACTAGAGCAAATACAAAAGGAGGGTTAGTCTTACTTTTATCTGATAGTTTTAAAGAGTCTGTACTATTGTGACTTTATAAGCCCAGCTTTAGAACAAATTTGTTAAACAATAATGTTCCTGTAACAACAGCACACTCTGGTCAGAATTTTTTTATTCTGAATTTCAGGTGTAGTTGGCTCGTTATTACAAATCTATGAAATATTCTTTTATTTTAATAGATTTTTTGTATTATATTATTTTTCTATCTGTACAATTCAATCAAAATATTATTTTGCAATAAGCCAAATTATTATTTATCTGCTGAATACACAAATTATTTATAACCATTTTTAATCTAGAAATAAAAAAAAAAAAAATCAGGTGGTTTCAGACACCTTTCTAGTAGTCCATTTATGCCAGAGCCTTGATACTCAGTTTCACAGAATGTTGGTCTGTGTATTCTTTCACTAACCTCTCTCTTTCTTTTCCATTCCCTCCATGAGGTCTTACACACCATGTCAATTTGAGCAATGGATAAAACAATGTTTTTGCAATTACCAAAACTTCTGTCCAAATAGGAATCTATTAACTATTCTTTTTTTCGAAGTCCTAGAAGTTGCAAGTAGTTGTATACTTGCATGTGGAAAAGGATTTTCATCTGTGATTGAAATCTTAGGAGAGCTAAGCAGCAAATTTAAAATGACACAGAAATTGCTGAAATCAATCTTATGCAAAAGAAGCAATCTTTGCCGAGTATGGATAGTAAACTGATGTGATTTGCCATGTTGTGGTTCTTTTTGTTTGGTTGTGTTTGATTTTTTTCTCTCACCCTTTCATTCAATTGCCATTCTATAACCTGCTTTGATTATGAAAGGTTTTTCTGTATTCTTATCAAAGATGCAGCACTTCAACCATGCAATGAAGCTGTGAAAGTGTGATTTTTAATAATATAAGACTGCTAAATCCTGATGAGGAACTGTTTGCATGATTTCAGGCATATAAAGTTTAATAAAAGTTTCATTAGAGTTAAACAAAGTGATCACATCAAGGGAAATGGTTGTGCAATAAAATTAATTACGTGCACTCAAAACACAGAAGCAGGTTCTGAATTAACTTGAAAGAAACAAACTCAAGTAAATATTCTAACAAAGAAAAATAAAAATAGTGATGGAATATCTTTCTTTTTCTGGAATCTATAAAAAGACTCGACTTTGTTGGTCTATGTATACTTAGGAGGATTCAAACCTGAACTCTCATAATAGATTTTTATTCAGGGCTATTTCAGGTATTGGATAAAGTTTCAGGTGGGCTTTTGTTTTACATTTTTTTGGTTTATTGGTTTGGATTTTTCTCCACTACTTCTTTTCTGTATAGATATTGAAGAAGTTGGAGAGAATAACAGGATATATATAAATGTGGTTTAGCCTCTGCCTGAGTGTTGCATTTGATTCTGTGGATGTCAGCAAACTCTCTAGGACACAAAGTCAGTTTGATGATGCTATACATTCTATATTTTTTTGTCAGTGTATTTTTTGCCCTCATACCAGGCATGATTTCGTCAGTGCTACCCACTGAGAGTCATGCCTTTCCCATGGAAACTCAATGCTATGTTGACATATATTCTATATTCTTTGTGCAATTTACATATTTTATATTTACAACACGGCTTAGATGTTTTCATCACAAATTTTGCAGTGTATTTTTAAAGATCAGAGCAACAGACCTTCCACAGCTCTACTTACAGCTGTTTTGTTATCTTTTTCTTATACACAGGGTGAACAATATAATTACTCTGTGAATTATGCAGCATAGTATACAAAGCTGAAAGAACTGCCCTTCTCCTTGTATCAACATGAAACGCATCATGAACTCCAGATCAAGAATTTTCATTTCTCCACTCATCTAAAATGTTGACCACTTCTTTTCCAGCAGTAAAATACATCTCTGGGAACACAAAGGACCCAAGAACAAATGCTGGCAGAGTATAGCACTGGTTTTAACAGCACCAAATTTTCTTCTTTTGTAAAGTCTTATTAACTGATCCTGAATTTATATTCTTGGACGGATTTAATTTTACTGAAAAATAACACTAAGTTGCATTCTGGAATGCCTTCTTTTTTTTTTTTTTTTTTTTTTTTTAAATGCAATGAAGATAAAAAGAAGACAGCTTGCCATGCCCCTGAAACAAACTCCTAATGTTAGGAGTTAGCAAAAGTAGACTCTAGTGGAGCCTTGATGGCACTTACAGTGATTATCACAGTCTCTGTGCTTGAACACTGGTGTTTTCTAATTAGAATGATCTTCACTGTTACTGTCTATATTTTGAGCATTTTAAGCACTGAAGAATTTTGTCCGTGTCAAAACTGAAAATTTTATTTTCTTGCAAATACGAAATGTGAATTTCAATACATTTTTATGACAGGATACGCATCTTGAAAGTAGTTTTGTTATTTAAAATTTCATTTTTCAGTTCAAACCCACTTTTCACTTTTAAACATAAATTGTAGTAGCAATCACACAAGACTCTAAGGGGAACACATCTTGGTGAATTCATTGGATTCACAGGTTAACAACAAAAAGTTAAAATTTGTCTGCTGTCTTGGGACATTTTTTCCATTTCTGGCTTCTCAATGTCTTTTCATGTTTTAGCATTATCCTAATTCTTTAATTTGAAATAATTTTTTTGTTTTTCTTTTTTAATTCCAGCTAATTCAAAGTGCACTTTTATATGAAAAAATGGCATTTTAGAGTTCATTTACCATTAAGTATGCAAATTTTTTCCCTCCTACATCAATCATGAGGAACAGTTGAGGGTTCTCTGTAAACCAAGCAGTACGCTGTTGTTCATCTAAGGCTGTACCTCAGGTAAACACTGCTGGAGTAACCTGGGAAAACAATACAGCAACCCCATAGAAATTCTTCATACATGCACTAATTACACAATTCTTCCATAAATGTGTGGTGACTCCAGGCTGAAACACTTAAAATAGTTTTCCTTTGCAAAAACTTCATAAAAGAGAAACAGGAGTCCTCATATCTGAAATAGAAATATTGAAGATGTCATTTGCATATCTAAGATAGTTTTAATTTTCTAAATTTGATTGTTGAAGCTGGGTGATATAGCTAAAAGTATTATTTATCCTGAGTATCCAGTATTTCCCATATAAGTTAGAGTAATTAGATTATCTGCAAGCATGTCTAAAATTCAGTTCAAAATAATTCAATGTAGAAAAATCTCAAAACTCAATAACAGTAACCACCATTCTTCCCATCCAGTTGCTCTGTCCGCACTCAAGACAGACTGGCTTCATGCCATGTCATTTGCTAAGGAATGAATACAGTAACCCTGAATATGTTATTAAAACCAAGCAAAAGTTTTGCATTTTTCATACTGAAGATATTGTGTATTTGATTTCTCAAGAAATCAAATATTTGGTGAAAGAGTGTACAGAAGGAAAATATAGACAGATAAGTACATGAAGTGCACCCTGCAGACTTTGCTCGGACTGAACCCTTTTTCTGGTCAGACGATGAACTGGATCTTGTGTTTTCTTGGTTTTAGTATGCACCTCTATGTCACTAGTGAGGCACAGAGGGTGGCCCCGTTGCATTTGCCTTCACCTAATGTATTTGCTACATTTGTTGTCCTTGCAAACAAAGCTGGGAGTAAGTAGCAGTTGCAGGCACACATTTTCCTGGTAACTATTCACTGCCTAAAGGAAATAATATTCACTGACAAAACCCCTTGCCTTTTCTAATTACTGATCGTCTAAAAATCCTAAAGGAATCATATGTCTTTTTATATTGCAAAATTTTCACTTTTACATGGGATCTGAAAGAATTAATACACAAGCAAAGCCATAAATATTATTTATGGATTCATAATTATATATATTTATATTTAATATTATGACAGGAGTAAAATATCTTCTACAATTTTCTGAACTTTAGGAGGGGTTTGAGATCAATTCTTGGTTGTAATGACTTTTTTTCTCATTCTAATTATTCTTGAAGGACTTACATGATAGGAACTTGCTCTCATTTCTTTCTCCTTGATTGTCTGTAAAATGAAGATTGATTAGTGCAGATCAAGCAATTTTTTTTAAGAGGAATGATATAGTAAGGATTAATATGACAAAAAATGTGTCTAAAGAAAAATTCTGTAGTACATGGTGATACTGTCTGAAGACAGTGAGATAATTTTTCTGAGTTATTTTATCTTCCTATAAAAATTTCATAAAATATGGTATTGATTGAAGTAGATGAGATGTGAAACCAAACACTGAAAAAAGCAAATATATACCCCACTACTTCAACACTCATTGAAAAGTAAAATTATGTCTGAAAGTTTTAAAACTATAGACTTAGTATAAACTAAATTTTTTACAAACATAGGGAAAGAAAAGCTCGATACAATGAAAATCTGATTATGAATTAATTTAACAGGTCTCTTCTCTGATCTCTCTTCATTCACAACTACAGAATTCTCCTTTGATTTGGGACATTAAAACAAACAAACAAACAATGAAACCAAAAACAAAACAAAACAAAACAAAAAGAAAACTTAAAACCAGCATAAAATGAATATCACTGTAAATCTTTTGCTTACATTTCCATGAGGATCAAGAAAATGAAAATAAGCTTGTTTTCAGAGAGGCAGGAAAGCAGTACATTCAGCTACATCAGAGAGAAATCACAGGACAGTTCTGCAGACAACTCCAAAGCTGTTACACTCTTGGGGATATGCCAGGGAACCACGTTAGAAGTTGGAAAGGATTTGTATAGCTTAACATATGGCCTTTATCATGGCCAATAAAGGCTTCTGAGTGTCCCCAGGTGCTGCCTTTTCTGAAAAAAATAATAAGAAGGGCTGGAAGGGAATCATCATGGCAAACAGAAACTAGTTTATTTCATTATGACCTAAGACTATTCAAAAATAACTCTGAAGGTGATCTCTCACAGCACAGTGGCAGTGATCTGTCTGCAAGATCTGCCCTCAAATATTCTTGATTCACTTTAGAAAAGGCAAAATTATTTCTGCTTATATGCAGCATTCGATGATATTTTGATATTGTAATTTATCATGGAAATATACAGTTGTTTATCCCAACCTTTTTTTACCACAGACAGTTTACTAAACAATTTTATTCTAAAATACTTGTAACATATCTTGTATTTAAAGGAACTTATTGTACAGTTCCACATAAAAGATTCCTCCAAATTTTGTTTTTTAATACTGTAGTTCAGTGTTCTATTTTAAGTATCAGCCATCCCTTTTCAGTTGCAGACTGAAAACACAGAGAACTTCCAAAAACTTCTTTTCAAATATGTTCTACTTTTCAGCTCTTATTCATTACTTTCATAGCAAATCAAGATTATCTTTAATTTAAGAACTCAGAGAAAATATAATGGGAATGTTTATAAATAAATGAAAATTAATGCAAAATATTTCTACTGTTGAAATTTCTTTACAAGAATTTAGGTGGGTAGAGAGAACAGATTACTGTTTGTTCCCAGAATCATTTACACCTCCCACAAATTTATTTAATCTGTTTAATTGAGAAGATACTGTTCATCAAGTAGCAAAGGAAAGACAGAAAGACACATTTGCTGCTTCATTTTACCATCTGTCCTCTGCTTCTTGTTTCTTCATTGTCTGTGTTTTCTCAGGGGGAACAAAAACCCTACCAAAACCAAACCAAAAAAACCACACCAAAACAAAACCCAAACAAAGTATCATGGGGTGATTCTCATTCAGCATCACTGAAAGCATATATATGTTGTTGTCTGACAGGACTTTTGGTAATTTTAAAAGTACTTGAATCTTTTTTGCCCAACGTCATCCATAAATTCACACTTTGCTGGATCACTTTGTTTCTTAACATTCAAGTACAATGAAATGAAGAACCTATGTCAATGGGTTTTAAACTAACCTATTTTGTTAACCTTGCACATACGGGCTTTGAGAGGTAATTATTCTAGATTATCTGTTTTCAAATAAAGTAGTAGTATTAAGTTCATCTAAGCTCTCTTTGGATGTAAACAATTTCTTCTCAGATGACTGTGAAGATGCTGTATTAAACATATAGCAGCCTTGTGTGATGAAGTATTTAGCTTGCAGTATATGACCCTTCTGTGAATGAATATTAAACAGTTCCTAAACTTCATTTTTAAAAGAAAACAAATAAGAATGAACCATAAAATACAATGCAATTTATCTTCATGAAGCAAATAATACATATGCACTACAAAGAAAATGTTTTCCTGTGTAACATTTAAAATGCCCTGAAAAAAATACAGCAAGAAATCAACTTCTCTACTGCACCTCAATTTATATTTAGTAGTAACTGCTGACTCACTGTGGATTTTATAGACACTTCAATGACATATTCATATTGCAACAATGAAGCAGGGCTGTTTCTCTACACAATATTTAATTAAGAAATGAAAGTGATCAATTGGTCCCATGGCAGTAGACATCACTAATTTATATGTCATATACCCCAAGTGACTATTTATTTTATTTTTCCTTTGGCTGTATTAATCAGTGGAGCAGAGCAAGGAACAGGATAAAATGATAAAAAGAAAGCTCAGTTCATTGATTAAATATTTTTCCTTAAACCTATTATAATGAATGTCCAATATATGATAAATATTTTATATATGTTTGAATGATGAAGAAATTAATTTAAACTTTTTATCATATTTTATGCCACCTCATTCCTCCTAAGAGCATAAGAATTTAAGTTCCTTTGCTGTTCCAAGATATGCTGCATGCTATCCAAATCATTTTTTTTCTGATTTATATATTGGGAAATTCAGTGAACAATGACAAAAATTGAATTCTTTACCTATATGTTTTCTTGCCCTAAAGTAAGATGTTCTGAAAGATTTTCACATCTAGTCTTTTTTTTTCTGGTTTATACTTCACCTCACCTCAGAGAATATTTCTTTTATTTCAGTGTGGAGTTAATTAGATTAGTCTTACCTTGAAGCAAGAAAATTACTTCCTATCCACATGCAGGTTTCAGTGGCAGACATCAAGGAGATTCAAAGCAGAAATCCATTAATTTGTCAGCATTCTAATTCTCAGGAATTATAACATTAGTAATAATTGTCAAAACTTGAAAAAAGGTTATGTATTCCATGATTATGTTTGATATATAGTAAAGATCATAAGGAAGACCTATAATCCTTGAATAAAAAAGGAAAAAGAAAGGCACAACAGAGATAAGAAAAATTGCGACATTGGCCATGAAAGTGCAACAATCACTAAGATAACTAAGTATTCATAAGTTTACCTTAAGAGTAAAAATTATTCTGTTATATAAAGGTAGTGTTAGAAACACCACAGAGTAAAACATCAGGGATGAAATATTGTCAACTTCAGAAAAAAGCACAAAGATATTTAAGTATCTAATTCCCATTGATATCAATGATGTCTTGTACTTTTTGGATCTGGTTCCAGATCTTTAGCATTGACTGAAATATGCTCATTTTGTGGAGCTCTGCCGTATCCATGTTTGCATTTCACCATTCTTAAGGGCTTAGGGAAGGATGATATGAAGCATAATTTAGAGAAATTGCAAGTCTGGTTTCTAATACATGTGCATGTCCTAACCCTTAAGTTACTTATTTGCTATCTCCAGAGGATGTAGTGGTTAGGCAATACCCTTTTCCACCCGGGACATACTTATTCACTAATGGTCCTGGAAATTATGTACTGTAAAGCTACACCGCCAGCTTTACACTGCTGTAAGAATTTCCCATACAAATGCATTTCTCAGAAAAAACAATTTGTCTAGCTTCCAAGCCTCATCCTAGTGTAACACTTATGCAAACAACTACGATGATCCATGGATAAAACTGGTCTAAAACTCTTGTAATGTTTATGAACTAGGAATTTGAGAAGATAACTTTAGCTTTTCTAAATCAGTGACACGCATTATTTGTTTCTGAAGTGAAATGTTCTATAGATTTTGGTAAAAAGAACACTATGAATGGGAACTATCTCTATGAACTATGAACTATCTCTGTTCTTTTTATAGTGATATCAGTTTGATCTCTGAAATTTCATATTAAAATGTCTTTAATATTCATTGCTTATTTTATGTCATATGGAGCAAAATGTCATTAATTGTGTAATAAAGAAATTAAAATATGCTGATAGGGCTGAAACATTAACAGAGTAAAAACAGAAGGCAGTTTTGATAGGAAAATATCAAATATCAAATATCCATTTCCCAAAATATCAAATCATAAATTTACTATTCAATGGGTAGTTTATTCTCAAGGCCTGGATGAAGAGATCTTGCTGCTTTGAATGCTCTCAGCTCTCAATGGTATACCGATAATGAATTGATTAGTTAGGTAGTGAACACAGACTTAAGCAGATCATTTTATTTCGTGACTTATTAAGAAAAAGTTTATTTCTTCTCTTGAAAGCAATAATTATTCAGTAGTTATTCTATAAAACACTGCAGAATGACAGAACCCAGGAAGAGAATCATGATCAATCATGCAGTAAACTGATATATAGCATCAGACTCATACAGCATAATGAAACAAACAAGACATTGAACATATGTTTTAAAGAAATATACAGTATGGAAATATGTGCTTAATGGTAACATTTCTTTTTCCTGGATGAATGCAAAGTAAGAAAAATCATTTTCAAAGAGGTGCTTGTAAAGAGCAAACTCTAAAATAAAAGCAACACAAAAATATACAAGAAAACAAGGAAGGTGGGAGAAGTATTTGAAGATCCATATGACTATGTAGGAGCAGAAGAGACAACAAACCTTGTTAGCAATGATTGGGAACAATGTCATAGTTACTTCCAGAACAGCTTCTGCAGCTACACAGGAATAATAGTTTCTGTTATCTCTTGCAAAAAGAACACACTCATTTTATTTATTTATGTTCATTACTTTTTTTTTTTCCCCTCAGTTTTAGATCCTAGTCACCACATCAAAGGTTGGGAAAGACCTTGGGCCAAGAGACATGAGAGGTGCAGCCCTGTGCAAGCGGAGGAACAGGAAGGAGGGGACAAGTGGAGTACTCACAGAAAGACCTCTATTTTGGGTACACTAAGTCGTGTAACTCCTTTCACCAAACATTGAGCAGACTCCCTTTGTCTGAAAACTATTATTCCTATTAGAATTTGGGATTATACTAATTTGGTAGACAATTTAGTATTGTTTTGTTGTTATGGGTTTTTTTGTAGTCATTTTCATAAAAGCAAGACTTTTCTCAACCAAAGGAAGAATAACAAAATTCTGGGCATTTTTGGTTGCCTTTTGACTGGTTAAAGTTAAAAAGTAATTAAACTGGAAATCTGAATCACTTGCCATCCCTAAAATCTGATTATACATGTTTAGAAACATTAATCCCTGGACAGCTAAAATTTCAATACTTTTAAAAGTAAAACTGTATTATTAAATAAAATATTAACTACATGAAAAAGAAAAAAATTCTCTTATTGCGAAAATCATTGGAGTGTAATATTTCTTAATAAAATTTGTAGTAGCACTATTTTTTAAGAGGTTTCTATATTTTATTAAATATATATCACATCTTGGAATTGATCCCTAACTGTGCTGTGTTGACATTTACCTCATTAAAATGCATTATACCTCTTACACAAGAAAGAAGTATCAAAGATCAAAACATTGAAGAATACAAGCTGCACAGACTCAGTGTCTGGAGAATATCTTCATTTTTATTGCAATAAACACTGTTACAGCATTTACTTACTGTAGAACTTTCACATTTCAAAACCCATATAAATCTTTCAGGTACAACCTGTGTGTTTTCATATGTCCTATAGTTTGGTTTATTTTGACCTTTGGTCAAATGTGCATTAAATATATATCTTGGAAACACTGAGTTACTTTTTTATTCTTTTTTTTTTTTTTTTGGTCAATATTGAAGGACTGGAAGACCATAAATTTTGAATACATTTAAAGATAAATTTTGTGCATTTGCCAGTAACACTTTATTTAGTGAAAATATTGCAACAATAGCTCAATCAAGTTGCTAGTAATAGGATTTTCTGGAATACTTTCCAGCACATTTCTTCCTTATGCATTATTTTGTATTATGTCAACAGGTTTAAATATTCCCCTGAAAACATTAAAGTTCAGAGAAAAATAATTTTTCTCAAGATGAAGGCTCAGCATGTTGAAGAAGAGAATACATTTAACACACATTTGCAACTGTCTAGTGCTGTCTCCTCACACCATTTTTTTTCAAGTCTGCTTTGACAAAATGCTAAAGAATGACATCATTTTTCAAATTACTGAAAGCATATCCTTAGCAGCAATTGCTGCTTGGATACAAAAAACATATCTTGTATCTAAAAATCCAATTATTTGGTGATTAGTTAACAAAACAAAAGGTAATGTGTTTTCCTCAGTTTAATTAAATGGAGAAAAAGACAAGAGTTTTGATTCCAGAGCTGATGACATGGGCTAAAATACACAGATTGGCTACAGATCATATAAGTTATCTCCATCTCCTTGAAGTCAAGGATCATGCATTATTAGGAAGTAACTCTTATACAAATGCTATTATTTTATAGTGGAAGTGATACAAGCATCTTAGGATGATATTACGAAACAACCTTGTGTGTCACTCTGTGATATAGTTTTTGTTGTGGCTGTGCACTAGGTTAATCTCAAAGAACAGAATAAACATACAGAGTGTAGATACCTCAGAAATCTTATTTTGATGTATAGAATTTTGACCTGGTCTTTCCTTAGCAATATGAAAATTTTTTGAGCAGAGTATAAAATTATTTTAGACTCTATAAATATGGAGTTAGAAAAATTAAGTCATTTCAGTCTTCTGTGCAAGCAGGATTAGAACAAGACTGGAAGATAATGGGAAATAAATAAACCAATCAATGAGTCAAACAAGAAAAGTAATGTGAAAAACCAGTAGACATCAAAAATCTCACCAGTATTTTTTTCTCATTTTTCCCATGATTCCCATTTCCACATATATGCACTTATAGACAAGAAAAAAAAAGAGACAAAACAGTCTGAAGTAAATCAGATTTTAAAAATAACATCTTACAATAATTATTTTACAGGTGGACATGGAGTATGAAAGCCAAAAAAGTAACAAAAAATTTATATACATGATTCTTCCTAACAATATTTGTATTTAGACTCTTATTTATTCTTGTCTAACATTCCTAACATTTAGTGCCTGACCTGGGTGGCCACTCTGCACATTATTAGCAGAGTACACTGCTGATTGAGCCATTAGCACCAATAGCCCCATCTTGTACAGCATCTGGGTGGTCACTGCGGGTTGTTGAATGTTTGAGTCAATAATCACTAGCAGTTCAATCTCTTTAAAGAAAGCAAAAGACCAAAATACCTAAAAGGCATATTTGGAGAGAAAAAGAAAAGGTGGATACCAGAATTCTTGTGTAACCCAGGACAATATCAAGACTGCAGAGATGGGTTGTAGGAGATGATAATTTCTCTTCTTCCATGAACTTTACGGGATAGTATGCTTTGCACTCAAATTCTTTTGCTAAGATACCTTTTCCCTCCCAGGTCTTTTCTAGTTTGGCTATTTGAAGAAATCTATATTTTAATGTACTTTTGTGCAGGACTAGAAAGGACACAAAAGGCAAGTGTGTAGATGACACAAAACTGGAAGGAGCTGTTGACTCCCTCAAAGACAGGGAGGCCCTGCAGAGAGACCTCAACAAATTAGAGGACTGGACAGTCACCAGCCACATGGAGTTCAACAAGGATAAGTTCCAGATTCTGCACCTGGGATGCGGGAACCCCTGGTGTATGTACAGACTGGAGAATGAGATTCTGGAAAGCAGTGCTGTGGAAAGGAATCTGGGGGTCCTGGTTGATGGCAAGTTGAATATGAGTCAGCAGTGCCCTGGCAGCCAGGGGGGCCAACCATGTCCTGGGGGGCATCAGGAAAAGCATCACCAGCTGGTTGAAGAGGATTGTCCCACTCTGCTCTGCACTGGGGCAGCCTCACCTTGAATATCGTGTGCAATTTTCACAGAATCACAGAATCAACTGGTTTGGAAAATAACTCTGAAATCATCATTTGATTTATGACCTTACACCACCTTGTCAACTAGACCATGGCACCAAGTGACACATCCAGGCTTTTCTTAAATGCTTCCAGAGACAGTGACTCAACTACGTCACTGGGCAGCCCATTCCAATGCCCAGTCACTCTTTCTGTGTAGAACTTCTTCTTAATGTCCAGCCTAGACCTTCCCTGGCACAGTTCCTGGACCACTTATGTACTCTCATCCTGTCACTAGTTGTCTGGGAGAAGAGATTGACCCCCACCTGGCTACAACCTCCTGTCAGGTCGTTGTAGAGAGTAATAAAGTCTCCTCTGAACCTCCTCCTCTCCAGGCTGAACAAACCCAGCTCCCTTAGCTGGTCCTCATAGGACTTGTGCTCCAGTCCCTTCAGCAGCTTCATTGCTCTTCTGTGGACATGCTCCAGCACCTCAACATCCTTCCTAAACTGAGGGACCTGGAACGGGACACAGCACTAGAAGTGTGGCCTCACCAGTGCTGAATACAGGGTCACAGCTATGTGATTTCAGGATTTTGATAGACAGAATCTTTATATTCTAAGAAATAACTGGTGGCTTATGTGGTAGTCTGTCATCATATTAGAAAAGAAAGATGAAAAAGGCATCATTTTTCACAGTAAATTCTTTAGGTGTCCTGAGTTAGAAATCTAATCTACATTTTTAGAAATACTTGGGGAAAAAATGTGGGCTCAGAATCTTAATTATGCCACTGTAGATTCATGAATAATCAGCTGTCATATGAACCTGGATAATCTCCTCCTTTTTGGCTTTCATTAACACACTCACTTTGGGTCTGTGTTGACTGAGATTTTCACTAACACAAAAGTTAATCAAATGAGATTTCCAAGCCCCAAGTCCCATCACAAGCCTCCCCTCACCACTTATGTCATATATAAAAATAGGACCCAGGCTCCTAAATTTTGTAGTAACACTTGAAATGTTGTGTTTCTGTTTGTTTGGTTGGGGCTTTTTGTTGTGGTTATTTTGGGGTGTTTTTTAACTATCTATTGCAGCTTTCCTTCATATATTATCTACTTGTTTACATTTGGATAAAATGAGATTTAAAAGATGCCATTACTCACTTTCTATTTTCTCTTCCTTATTTTATTCTCTTCCTTTATTCTCAAATATGCCACTTAGAAATATTTTCTTTTGTGGGCACATGTAAGAGCATACATAAACCACAGGAGAAGTTTACAGATGGGTTAAAATACCTGTAAGCCAGACAAAATCATTAAATAAAGCCATCTGGGGTCCTTTTTCTTCTTGTTTTCCACAGCATTAATCTGACAGCAATGATTTACAGCAACAAATTAACATTTAGTGCAATAATCAAGAGCAATTGTTTTATTTCTTCTTCCTTTAAAACTTACTTTCATTATAATTTTACAGCTCATCTTTCCTGGCCTTCTGTTCCCAGAAAGAGCTTCCAGCTGCTGTTCCTAGCCAGCAAGTCATGCTATTGAATGCCTGTGGAGTACTCAGCACAAAATATAAATTCACAAACAGGTAAGAAAACCTCAATTTTCTACTCACTGCAGTTTTCATCACTTTCAGAATGCTCACTTAGCAAATCCCTTCTTCTAAACCCCAGGGTTTTGTTCAGTTTTTCCATTATTTCTCAGAGTACGATGACCTGTTCTCTCTACTGAATGTCAGCTCCCTATTCCAGGGCACAGAACATGTAAATCTATGAAGCAGACTAAACAGTAGTAAATCAATTAAGAAAGAAAATAGGGGAAAAAATCAGTATAGAAATCTAACCACTATACCAATTTCTCCTAATTGAGCCTGTTGCACATTCAGAACCCTTGTGGACATATTTACACAGACTTTTTAACCACTTATTCCAACACTTTGTACTTCAGAATTACTTACGGAGCAGAATTGCTTTTTCTTCTTCTAATTTCCCAAGAAAAAGACTCTCTGTGCCAGAGACTATTTTATTGCTTTCATAAGCAATCTGCTGCTGTGCTAGTTTGAAGATGTTGCCCCAACCCAACAGAACCCCTAAGTGAATTCAGAGTAAAGGATATGGCTGAAGAGATTGTTTTATAAGGCCTAGCAGGCACATGAATCATTCAGATTATATATGGCTGGAATTACATAACCACCTCCAGTAAATTTTCGCCTGTTTCTTTTAAGCCACTAAGCTTTTTCTACCAAATTCTGGGATTGGTTTAGAAGTCTTCCACGTTCCCACTCCCCTAAATATTTCCCATTCTGTCAACAGATGGAGCGAGCTCTTAAGGGGCGTGTAATTATGTCTGTAGGGAAGAGGACAAGAATACTGGACTTGATTTACTGTGGTTGCACATTTAATTTAAAACTGAACAGGATTTAGTCAGCAAAACATTAGGCAGAACTGAAATCCCCCTTGAAGACCTCTTTTTTGGGTGTTTTTATTAGCCTAATCTGTGTGGCAAATTGAAAAAGTGAATGTTTGTTAAAATTTAGAAAAAAACTAGAAAATCCTTTAGCGTCTCTCTGGTTTTACTGCAATGAGGTTTGAAGACATTTTTTCTGCTTAGGTAATTCCTTAAAAAAATACAATTTTGCTTTGTTTTTAAAATTTTCTTTTTGAATACTGTTCACTGCTTTCTTAATTTAGGACTTGGTTTGGGAGTATCATGAACTAGACTGGAATAATCTAGACAAGTGAATTCTAATACCCTGCCCCATGGCTTTCTGCAGTGAGGCACATTAATGAGATTGGAGCACACTGAGCTGACTCCCTGAAATAATTGGCACTCCAGCACTCAAAGTATACTTTGATCACAAAGTAACATGAATTTATTTAGAGTTCCAAGATACATGGACTCGACTGCCCTCACACTATTTTTAAGGAGAAACTTTTTAGAGCCCATGTCAACCCACAAAAACTATTTCAGCTACATTTGGAGTTATACCTCTAAAGTCACTCCAAAATCAAATTAATTATTTGTTTCAGAGAGTGATTGTGCTAAAGCTGTCAACCTTCTGGGAGAAGCCAGGCTGATCATTGCACTTCTAGAATACTTCTGCTACCAGGATATTTGAATGTCCTGGAGTCTACAGAAGGGAAGTAAATTGTCTGGAAATCTCTCCATGTTTCCATCACTTTAAAAGCAGTGTGGACAGGCACAGCAATTCCTATTCTTCATCTATTTGATATCATTCTCTAACTTCCATACAATGTGGTGCTCCCTGTCTTATTTTTCTCCTGATTTCAATCACTTTCTTCTTCACTGTATTTGCTGTAAACATCACTCATCATTGTGACCAACACCTGAAATGGTTAAAGTAATTTGATCAATGATTATTTTGGTGTTAAAATTTCCTGACCCCCTTTTGCTTGTTTGTATTTTCAACCAACTGTATTTTGTATCTATCCATTAATCCAAGAACAAAGCATCTTGGGAGTGGAGAAGGGAGTCCCTTAAATCATGTACTTAAATATTGTTACTTTTCTTATTTCAAACCAAAAAGCTGATAAATTTGTTGTCAAGCAAGTTGCTTAGATGGATCTGGATGGAGGAGGCTGGATTTATACAGGTGGCAGTCTGCAGCCCCCATGCCTCATAGGAGAGAGAAAGTGTGGTTTGTGTGAGTATGTATGTTCTGGGGGTTGAGATGAGTGCAGCACAAAATTGTGTTCCAATAAATCAAAATATCTGAAAATCAAAATATAGACATTGCTTTTTATATGTGTTATGTTTCATTTCATCTCTATTATATTAATCTCTTTATTCCCATGTGTTTTATTTATCTGCCCCTGAAAGCAATGCAGATACATTATTTAATCCTGCAGAAGTTCAAAAATACTATTGATCTCTTATAAAAACTCTCCCAAGACGCTGCATGAAACGACCTTCGAAAGAAAGACATATATATAATGTACTACATCGTGGATGGAAGGTGCTTTGTGGACCTGACTCCACCCAAACTGTTTAGGGGGGAGTTAAATACCTTTCAAATCAGGTGAACTTCTGGAGGAATTATTGGACAACAAATTCTCTAGCAGAGCTGTTAAACATTCATTGGCTTTGGCTTGCAGCATCTCTGCAAAGGTTGTATTCAGTTTCCTTTACTGTAGCATTTGCACCCATCCTTGCTTTGTTCAGTAGAAGCTCACAATTTGATCAAATGTATCCAAAGTGCAGGTTAACTTAATTTGCCTTTGAATTTAGTTACTCTCTGAAACTGCTGTATTACAAAAATAATATATAAAGCAGTGTTTGCTATTGAAAATTAAAATAAGCTAAATTCAAATGTTTTGAGTGTAAGTGGTTTCTATAATATCCCTTCAACATCCCTTTCAGTGAAATTATATTAAAAAAATCTCTTTTTTTCATATTTTTCATACCAAAACCAGGGCCACATGAAAAATATTTTAGGAATTCTACTGTAAAAAACTGTGTCTTGCTGTGGCTCTCCAGAGCCATGAACTCCACTTTGAAGATTTCTCAGACAATGTCAGTATTCTGAGACAGAATACTTTTCCAGAGACAGAAGGGTCTCCATCAGACAAAAGAAAGTTTGAAATAAGGGTTACCTGACAAGACTACAGAGGACAGCCTAATATTTAGCTTTCCTAACCTTTCAACAAACAGTTTATTACAAGAAATTAAGCTTTCTAAGGGTTCATGTAAATTTTTATACTCCAGTAATAGCTGGTTCATTTTGTATGCCATTAATAGATGATTTTTTTTTTTTTTAATATCTTTCATGTCTGGTAGGCAAATCCCTGGCACAAGACATTGTTTGGTTTTTAATTAGTTTCACAGGGAACTTTAAAGGTTTGGGGGCTTTACCATAATTAAGAAACAGTAATTTATGATATGATATGATATGCTATACATAGCAGATATATATATCAAGGACAAACAATAATATCTTTAAAAATCACATCACTCTCCTAAAGATGACTCTAACCCAAATAGATGGTGCTGTTATAAGTTCAATGACTCATGTTAATGGATTTGTTAAGACTGATGGGCACTCTATTTGAGACTTTTGATGGAGACAACTAATGAGATGTGTCTATCGTACACATGTCAATGGAAAAGATGGGCTTCGTCTCACCCAGATTTGGACTTTCAAAAGTTAGATCTCAAAGTCTGAGTTAATTACCTTCTACTCCCTTTCTGACTGAGAATACATGGAAATAATTATGTGTGCTCACCTGTTTTAGGGACCTGTTTTAGGAAGTGATATATTATCTATAAGAAATGCACAATTCTTTTCAGTGCATATAAAAGTAAATCATTTTGGGAATAAATATCTAATTTTAAAACTCTTAGGTTAAAACAGATAGCTGCTATGCTAAGAATGATTTTCACAATTTTAAAAAAAGTCTATTTACTTTGCTAAGGGCCTTACAAAGTATGCACAATGTGTCCACTGAATGTGAATGTACACAACGGATTAAAGCATAATTTAAAACACAGATCCCCTTCTGATATTTTAATAACTGTTGTTAAAAGATCCTTTCCTACATCTTAGCACTTGATCTGATTTATTTAGACCAGATAAATTATTACTTGTAAGTTCAATTCGCTTTTATAATTTGAAAATACTTGCATGTTTTGAATAAAGTTAAATTAGTACAGTAAAATTAGAGCTGAACAAATAATTCATAACTTAATTTATTTGACAGATTTTGCCTCTCTTTTTTGTTTAAAGATTATCCCTTCACAGATAATAACAAAAAGCACATATCATCCATGAATAATTATTGAAGTACAGATAAGCCTAGGGCAGTTTTTCAAAACATTTCATACTTAAAATTCATGATGTGTTGGTTAATTTTGATTACACTTTTGGGTTACCTGCTACTGACATTTTCTTTAGGACATGCATTGCAAAAGCACTGTGTTTGCTATTACTGAATTATAAATCTAATGTTACAGGACCAAGAACATTAATGCACTTTGTCTGCTTATGCTGCTCCAGTTTAAACTGAGTGGTGAAAGTCATTTTAATGTGACCATATACAGGGCAACATGGAAAAAACAGTTTTGAGTCTGTGTCAGATTATTATAAAGTAGT
Source organism: Dendrocincla fuliginosa (assembly GCA_035047845.1). Lineage (NCBI taxonomy): Eukaryota > Metazoa > Chordata > Aves > Passeriformes > Dendrocolaptidae > Dendrocincla > Dendrocincla fuliginosa. Next base: position 20,081,812 of record JAWWMO010000043.1, on the reverse strand, counting down.
TATGATTAGTTATCTGTTTTGTTTGATATCATTTGAGTTCACTTGTCACCTCATACCAAGAATAAGATTCTTTTAAAAATGCTCCTACTGAATCATTCGTGAAAGCATTAGACTATTATGGAATTAAGGTCTTGAAAATTGTAAAATCTGGCATTTTTTTCACACATTACTGATTTTTCATACAGTTGCAATCACGCCTTCCTAAACAAATTTTTTTCTGTAATGTCATGACCAATCTCTGCTACTGTTCTGTTTTGTCCTAATTTAATAACTTTTAAAGCATTTTAAACCTTACTACTTGAAGCCTCAGATAAACACCATGAGAGAGATTTGGTTTTCATTGTGGCAAACCACACCAGGATGACTGATCCAAAAGAGTAACAGTTATTGTTCTTTTGCTGGGATAGTTTTCAGTTAGATCTACACCCTGAATTTCTGTCTGTGCAGTGAAATGTTTGTTGCAGTACAGAAAAAGCTTGGGAGTGAATGACTGTGAGTGTCAGTGAAAGATGAGGCAGACTGCTTCTTTTAGTTAACAGCACTGTCTTATACCAGTGTCATTCTCTACTTAAATTGTTCTCTGGGCCTCACTGTGAAATGTCAGTACTGTTATTGAAGAGCTGTTGCCTACTGGCAGGCTCATGTGACCTTAAACATAAAAATTAAGCAGTAGTTTTGGTTCAGTATGTGAGACAGGATATAGTGCTAGGATTCATGTCAATCAGCTTTTGATATCCACCAGGTACAGAGTGAGGTCTCCTATGCTGAAGATACTAAATATAGTTGTCTACACAGAAATATCCACAGCTATGCTGTGTTACTGAATTTGCGCCGCCAACAATGCAGATGAATGGCTCAGGTTTTTTGCCTAATTGTGGACGTCTGAAATGATACTTGAAATGTCTTGAAGTACTCTGCTGCCACTCCAGTAAGGCTCATGGACTTTTTGTCCATAGCTTCCAGGCCTGGTAGGGTGTCTCAGATACTGTAGGGAGTTTAGAGACTTGATTTGTGTTATTTTAGTGTTGATGTCAGCCTCATCCATGATTTCTGTATCTAGTCAAGACTGTTTCCATTTCTAGTAAATGGATTTTACTTACAATTTATGTCTTCTAAGCCTTGATAGGGACATAATATGAAAATAGAAAAGCCTCAAAATCAATTCTAAAAGATCTGAGAACCCAGCCACTGAAAATTAGAACAGAATAAGTCATCCTTTAATTATTAATCAATTTAGCCTCCTCTCTATGAGAATAAAAAGCTTAGTGGCTTCCGTCTGAGATGACAACTGTCTCTTTAAAAGCTTATGTTTGGGAAATAATAATAACTTCACTTCCTGCACCTCTTGGCTTAGGAGCAGGAGATCAGCCTTTCGAGCATCTAACAGTGTAGACACAAAGGTAGTGACACACATCTGCATCTGTAATAACTTGCATATACAAAGTGTTTAACAGGCAGAAGCAAAGACATAAAGGAGTTTGTGGTGTCTCTGTGACTGCCAGTGTTCCCAGAGGTCATGTTCAGTGTCTAATGAGGTATTTAGTTGCCAAAGGCCCCAGTGAGAGTCTAGTCTGTAAAACATGCATTAACAAGTGTGAATTATAAATTATAATTAATTTTCCATTTCTGTTTATTTTAAAGAAATTTTAAATTGGTGTCTGTTGATATTTCAAGCTATTTACTGACTAATACAATGATTTAATTGCAGCATTTTGGAAGCAGTTGAAAGGAATCCGAGTATAATCATTGAAGTCATTGTTTTGTTTAAAATAATTCTGACATAATGGGATTTGGTCTTAGAGTAATCCTGTTCAAATTGCTGAAGAGCTATCTCATGTGAAACCAGAAATGTTATGCAGCCTGGTAATGGAGTGTTTATGTGGTTACACATTAGAAGATCAATGAATACTTCGTAAGTTCCCTTAAATGTCAAAGAATAAGATAAAACTTCAGAGATGTATTTAAACAGCTCATCTCTAGATAGGCAAAATTAAATTCAGCATATCTTATGTTAATTATTTCTAACTATAAAATATAACCTGATTTTTAAAAGTATAAATACAAATAGTTACTTTTGTCTGATCCATCAAAGAGTATTCTTATTATATATGCACTTCTTTGTTCCATAATGAAAATATTGAAGTAGAAAGGATTATAAAATAAACATGATATACACGATATGCACAATACTTGTCTTTAAAATCCTGGAAATGTTATAGGGACTCCAACCATTAAGTGGCACCATAAAAACCAAAGTGAAAAAGCACTTAAGATATGGTCTTAATGTAGTTATGTGGGTCACAGACTCCTTCCCTGGTGCACTCAAGACATTTTGGAATAAACCATGAGTTCTTCCTTTGTAAAGGTATATATTACACCTCCAACAATCTGTATGATCAGTCACTACCAAAACATATTTTTAACACTCTAGTAAATACTATTTTAAGGAATGCTACCATCATTCTCTTACTCTCCCAATTCCTTTTTTGTAAAATATATTGAAAAATACAAACTAATACTTATTGTAGAGTTTACAGATCAAAGCAAATAGTTTGTATAAAATTTTTCAAAGTTTATTTTGTAAGATTCACTTACTCTTTCATGTGAGAAATAGTTGCCTGTTTTATCTTTCTTTCAATAAATATTATTATTTTTTAACTGTTGATATATGCTGCATAAAAATAACGTGAAATAGTGCCAGAAACATTATAATGAATTTAAACCTGCAGGAAATTCCAGTATTTTGACATTTTTCCTTAAGCTTTGTCTTGACTGGGAAATAATGGAAAATAATGCAATGTGAAAAAACTTCCTGGAACTGAAGAACTGAAGGAAGAAACACGGAAAACATACATTAAAAATAGTAGATCACTTAATTTTGACTTAGTTAAACAGTAAAATGCATGTCTTTGGAGGACCAAAATCATCTTCTGCAAAATATAGTTCAGACACAACTTGCTATCAATGTTTCTTGAGAGCATTACAGCTTCACTATCTGTGCTGAATATAATTTGTCAGCCTGAGAAAGATGAGAACGTTAGGTTTGCACAATCAGAGGTGTGGGTTGTTCTTGGGCTGTAATGTCTATACAGTGTAATAACACTCTATACAAAAGTTAAGATCAAACTCAGGAAAAGATTAGTACAAGTAATATGACTGTCTCTGGATCAAAATTAAATATTTTGCTTATGGTTTTCCAATAATGAAGTTAGTTACAGAAACCATACATATAGTTCAAATTGCTGTTTTGATTTTAGTTGGAAATTACTGACTAGTGCCAACTGCAGAGATAGTTAAACTGCAGAGAGTTTCATAATTATTGTGCTATTGACAGTATTTTTGTAGCCAGCTTTTACACATCTAATCTCATTGAACAGCATCTTTTTTCTGTAAGCACTTTCTTGAGCGTTTACACAAGAAACCTGCTCACTGTGAGAAAGGTGTAAGAGTCAGGAAGGCAGACTCTAAATTACTATGATAAATTACATGATATAAAAATGTATTACTATCTCCATACATGTTTCCATGTGCTCTGTATGTTTTTTGTGACTTGGACAGCTCTTTTAAAGAGACAATCCTGTTCATAATCTTTGGCTCTTAGTGGTTGAATTTATCTAATCTGACAGCTGTCTTCATCTAAGATCATACCTAAAACATCATTTACAGTTGGATTGGATCAGGTGTCTCTTAGTCATATTCTAGGAATTGCTGTTTCTCTCCTATTTAATCTGGAGTAATAGTTCAACTGATCAGAAGCCACAAATTAGAAGTAAAAAATTAGAGCCATGTCACAATATGGTGGCTACAACAAAGGAAAATAGAAGACAAAACCAAATCACCTCAATTTCCATTAGACAGGATTTGGGGGATATGCCTTTCCTGCAACATGCCATACGATGACAGTGTGACTTCTTCCATAGCTAACTATTTAATCTGTCACATTTTATTTACTTCCATAGCTAACTATTTAATTTGTCACATTTTATTTACTGCAGGATATAAATGTACTTAGAAAGACCACAAATGACCACCACTAAAGTGCTGCATGGTAAATTTACTATTTAAAGCACAGAAGATCATGTAGGCTTCCAAAGAGGATTTTGATGTTTTGAATTCTTCGTAGTTTATCTCTATTTGTTAAAAAAATTCAAGAATTCAGAAATCTGGACATTATTTTGAAGGTTATTGGTTAGCTGTGACTGATCACCTGGAATCACACTGCCTCATTTGTTTCTGATGCTCATGACATGTACTATGATTCATAGTCACTTCTGTATGTGATTTTATTTTATAATTTCTCAAGTTCATGACATTTAAAGTTGCCTTTGTACTAAACATGTTTACCAGAGAACTTCAATTCTGCAAGCATTCACTTAAATTGAATAATATAGGAAGGTAAGTGCAGCCAGAAAGATTTAGGTACAGATTGGAAAGTTATAGAATCTATTTCTTTTTATTATCGTTATTTCCACTTTAAAGCTACCATGCACAGAATGAACAGAAAACATTTGTAGTTTTATTTCATCAAGCCTTTAAACAGTGTTGATATCTTTCCTTTTGGAAGCTATAATATTCACTGTTTCCTGTTACACTAATGAACTATACTTGCTGATCTGATAGAAGCAGGCACAAGCCATGACCCTCTGCCAAAATACAAGATACAATAAAAAAAATCTGTTCTTATCTCCTCAGTCACTAAATTAAGCTCCTAAGAAAAACAAGGCTTTTCCAGCACCATCTACAGCATCCTTTGCAGGCAAACAGTGATTACGTGTTTTACAGTAGATGCAAGAAATACTTCTACTGATTCTACTGATAATGTAATAATATCTATTCAATGCTTATCCTTCCTCATCTATCAAATTGACTCATTCATCAAGTGTTGACATGAAATGCCTGACTCATTGTCTTTAACTCAGTAAAAACATGACTTTAAAGAAAACTTTGCTATGCAGGGTGCATTAGGATTCTTTACAGAAATCACTGGTCTTTGGTTTATTAAAGGAAAGAGAACCCTGCTAATTGTGATATAGCCTACCTCAAGACAATTAAATTATTTTTCTGCTTTCATAATTTTCTTTCAGCTTTGCATATGTTTTTATTTTGAAGTGAAACCCATAAAAGCTATTGATTTTTAAAGTTTTGCAACACCATAATTTAGTAATCTGTTAATATTGCAGAATGTACATGATTAGTAGTTGTTATATGTGGTTATCACTGTCAGTTCCAAGAAATTATTTCAATTGATGAACTACTTTACTGTGTTGTGTGTTGTGCATAATGTTTGCTTTGTTAATTCTATTTGTAGCTCTTTGTCAATTTTATCAGGTTGCCTCAGTGAATGCCTTCAAAATGTTTTGATGATTTTTACTTCAATGAATTTGGAAAAGTGCCTGGTTTTTTAAACCTAAGAATGAGGCTTTAAATATTCTTCATGGCAGATCCTCCTCACTGTAAAGAAAAAAAGAAGGTTTAATTGCGAAAACAGTTTTGAACTCTCAAAAAGGTGTTGTTTATGATCCTCTTACACAATTTAACCCACAGAGGACTGTAGGGACACTTAGCTTTTGCATTAGATACACTGTAGTTAAGAATTTATTTTTACATTTCCTCATAACATTTAATATATTTTAGTTTTTTTCCCCAAAAGACTGCAACATGATTTAAGAACTTAATCTATGTCAAAGAAGATAGAAAGAGAAAATTTCCCAGTCCTGACACAGCTACAAAGAGGTCTGCAATACAGCTGTGTTTAGGCATCTCTCTGTAAGGTTTAAACATAAATATCATAGCAAATTTTTTCCTCTATGTCATATATTTCTTCACTATCTTAACCTTTTCTATTAATGTCAGACTTACGTTGGTCGTAAAAAATTCAATTTCACTACAAGCGGAACAATCTTTTTTATTTAATTTCATCACTGTTCCCCCTATAATTATAACAGTGTACTATCTTAGACACTTATCTCTCTTTTCCTTCATGTAAACAATCTTTTCCTCCATAAAACGGAGTTGTCTTGCACTTCTTTTACCCTTGGATAGCCAAATCAATCTTCACTACCGTTCATGTTTTGAGGATCAGGCTCACTGGACTGTGGACATCTCAGAAGCCATTTACCTTACAGATGGCTGGATATCAATGCTAGTTATTTTGTACTCCTGTTTTGGTTAGTGATATACAATCTTTCAGTAGAAAGAAAATAGGACTAGAATTAATCTATTAACACACCTACTATAACATGCTAAGAATTACAATTTCTTTCCATTTACTAATTGGTTCTCCCTGAGCTTTTAAAATCTTAATCTCATGATATTTTTATTACTATTCCTCCTCAGTTTATCTTTTTCAGTCTAGTTCTCATATCATTCTTCTGCAATATAATAAAACTAGTTAAAATTTTTAAAAAAAGAAAATACATTTACAGTTGAATGTACTGGACATAAAAGCTTCCAGAGGGAAAATTCTGTATTTATGCCTTATTTCTATCCAAACTGACAGAGAAGCAGCAGAGTTAACTCATGGATTGTGTATCTACTCTGAGCAAATACAAGAATGCAGGTATGAAGTCTACGCAAGGGATTTCACTATCAGTTTTCTTGTTTCTTTATCGAACCTAACAAGCAAGTAACTATTTCTCTCAAAGGGGACTTAAAAAAAAATCAGTGCAAATTCAATGATAATGGGAAAATTTCACATCAAGGAGATGAAAGAGTAGGGAGATACATTCCAGACTCCTCTGTTCAAATCAGATGCAAAACAGAATAGTATCTTCATTGGAGTGAAAAAACACATGTTTTAATTATTTTAGATTGATTATCTTCTCTGGAAATTTTAAACCCTATTTTAGCAGAAACAGATCTTGGGACCTTCTTTTTCACCTTATGGAACTCTTGGGGTTTTGGCTTAGCCAGATACCTTTTGGGAATTCTAATTGCTGTCAGCAAGTGACTCACAGAGCTTGTTGAAGCTAATGGGTCTGTCAAACAGTTTCTGGCTGAATGAAAGGAACAATTTAAGTCTTTTAATGTGTCAAAGATAGCTGGAAGCAATAAAATAATCATCCAAGGCAAATAGCAGATCAGAGTTATTTTGAACACAGTCTTTGGACATATGAATATATTAATTTATGTCTGTTCTAGTTGTTCAGATTTCTAACATAGTTGTGAGCATATGACAAATAAAGTAGTTATGTTACACCTTCTAGGTAAATGAGAACTAAGCATCCTGGTTTTAAAAGTCCATTTTTCAGTGAATAGCCAGCACAAATCTCATACTTGTCAATGTTTTCCTTTATGCAACTGACATAGTGTAATCTGTGCAATTTTTAATGCTCTAAATATTGCCTCCCTAGATACCTATGAGTCTGATTGAGTGTGATAATTCACTGATTGAAATTGTATACCTCAGGCATTTGGATTGCAAAAAGGTGGGGTTTACATGCAGGAAGCTGGGAAAGACCTGAAGAAGGAACTGTCAATGTCTGTGTCCAGAGGTGCAAAACTTTGGGGGTAAACAGTTCTCTGCCTCGAAGACCGTGGAGCAAAGAAATTGTGTCCTCTTTTATTTCAGTTGCAAATCGGAGAAGAGTAATTGGGTTCATATTCCTGTCATGTATAAACAAACCTAGGTGTGCCAGGAATACATCTTTGGTATGTAACGAATTCATCCTCCCAGCAGAAGCAACACTGCCTGACACCTCTTGAGATCATCTTGGTAATCTATCTCAAAGGGTGCAGCCAACTGCTGCTTTTTTTCTTCTCTGCTGACTTTTACTACTCACTTCTCTCTCCAAATGCCCTTGATGGCAAACCTTTATTACTCTACTAAGTTTAATTTTCCAGGATTGCTGCTTTCAAAGCCCTGCTGCACTGCCTGAATAGACTTTAACAGGCTCTCTTAGGTAAGCATGCATTGCTCATCTTGAGTAAAGTTTGAAAAGTCTGGCCATAAGCGAACACTAGGGTTTGTTTTTTTCTACAGCCAATTTTGCTGTTGTTAAGTCATCCTCCCTGGCCCCTTTTCATTAGCAGATCTATTTCTCCTGACAGATAGCTTTGAGTCTTTCCACAGCCCAAGCTGAGAGCAGAAATCAGTATTCATTTCATTCACTTCTAAAGTTCCTAATACACAGGAACACACTATATGTAACCACAAAACACAGTGATTGACACATTCAATGTTGTGCTGTATGTGTATGTTTGTGTATTTACTTATTTACTAATAATGTCAATATCTTTGCTCCTTCACAGTTTTGCTCCCCAGAACATAGCATTGTATATATGTAGTTTCAAACTCCATCAGACAGGAAATTCAATACTTTAAAGCAAACAGTCTGCATATTTTTTCTATTTCTTGTCATTTCCACAATTGGTGCAGAAATACAAATAACTGGCCTGAAGAAGTTCAATTTTTTGTTTGGTAGATGGAATCACAAAATTTTACTAGGTCATGAGGTTGTGTTCTTTGCATTGCAAGGATTAGCACTGCATTTATTCACTACCCATTAAAAGCTTTTTGTGGGCTCCAAAATGCATTCATGCATGTGATACCAAACTTGTGGTTATATAACATGAGAATTTATGTTGGTTGGTTGTTTTTTAAAATACATTACATGACTGAAAGGCTAGATAATGGAAATGTTTATAACATTTCTGTTTCAAAAACACTGGTTTGACTCTGCAATGGCAGTTGGAATGGCTAAGACAACAGACAGAAAATGGATTTTTCCTGAGTTCATTGAATTCTTAGGGAGAAAGAGAACGTTGAAATGCTACTCTTGCTTTATATTCATTTTATACTGAAGAAAGAGATGACAAAGTTATGATAATTCCCTTGAACATGTTACATGCTCACTTCAAGCATGAAAATACCTCTAATATAATTAAAAGCCTCTATATTTAGACTTCTTACAGTAATGTCTGCACTTCAAACATCTGCATCTTGCTGATGAATGAAAAATTTCCCTCAGACTAGGGATATTGGTTGACCTCTGGGAGGAGCTTCTCCACTGATAAAAGCAAACTAATATAGGAGAATATCTTTTGATATTTACCTAGAGACACTAGCTGAAATTTGGTGTGACTGCCTGCCCAACTGTGTTTCCTGTATCATGCTTAGAAACATTTTTCATCTTCCTTCTCTATTTATTTCATTAAGATTAAGAAGAAGGAGAAAACCCCATGTAAGAAATTATATTCTTCTTTCCTTTGTTGTTTCTGAATGTACTTCCTGTCTTTTCTGCTTTTAAATTTTGTGTATTTTCCTCTCCATACCATGCCAAAAGTGCTTATAACTGGTAGGACATAATTTTATTTCAAATAAATTTTTTTTCCAGAATTTTTGCCCTTATAACACAAGAACTAGTAATCACTTTTACTGCCTCCTACTCTGAGTATATCATTGATTCAATGATGTTAATGGTTAGTTGGTTATATTAGAAAGGTTGTTTGGTTAGTGGGTTTTTTTCTTCTAGTTTCCTTTCAATGGCAATTCCTCACTTTTTTTTAACATTAGGACCACTAAGGTATGTTTAAGTTTTACACCAGCTAGCTATTAACTGAATGGTCAATGAGAAAAAAAAAAATGGTGTATATAAAAATACTAATGTAGATTTCTTATTCTCATCCAGGAACCTTTGTCAGCTGGCTAGTCTAATATTAAGACTTTTTTCTAATAATCATTTAAGACTGTTGCAACGTCATTCACATCTCTCTTCTCTTTATGTTCTCCCTTCATTGGATGGCCATTGTTGTGGCTTTTCTGGCCTGCTTTCTAAGTCTAAGTAGGCTGCAAATCATGTTAATCTCAGCTGTGCTGATTGCTGTATTAGGTGAATATTTCAACCTATACTTTTGCTATCAGCACTCATTTTCCCACTATGTAGAACCTGTATTTAATCCAAATAGTTAGTTTTTACATATCAGGAAGCAAGTCAAACCTACATTTAAATAGATCTGTTAAGTCCCCAGTGATTGGAGAAGAGGGTATATTGCAGTACTTTTAAAAAAAATTAAAATGGAGAATTCTGGCAACTGCTGACCAGATAGCCTTATTTCAGCATCCAGTAGGATCATGGAACATATCCTCCTGGAAGATACGTCAAAACATATGGAAGAAAGGGAGGTGATTATTGACAGGCCATACGGCTCCACCAATGGTAAATGGTGACTGATTATTCTAGTGGTCTTCCATGATAAAGTGACTGCGTCAGTGAACAAGGGAAGATTCATATGGACTTCTGTAAGGCCTTTGATATGGTCCCCCCCAACATTCTTGTCACTAATTTGAAAAGCTATTAGTTTGATGGATAAAACTGTTAAATGGATAAGGAATTGGCTGGATGGCCACATGCAAAGAGTAATAGTCAATGGCTCAGTGTCAAAGCCAGAACAAATAACAAGTGATGTCTTTCAAGGGTGTTTACTGCAACCGATGCTATTTAATACCTTCACCTGTGACAGAGACAGTGGGATTGAGTGCACCCTCAGCATATTTGTTGATGACACCAAGCTGAGTGGTGCAGTTAATTCACTTAAGGGAAGGGATGTCATCCAGAAGGATCTTGACAGATTTGAGAGGTGAGTCGGTGTGTAATCTCATGATGCTCAGCAACACCAGGTGGAAGGTCCTGCAGCTGGGCTGGTGCAATATCCAAAGTTAATACACACTGGAGGATGCAAAGATTGAGAGTAAGCCTGCAGAGAACTGGAGATACTGCCGGATGAGCAAACAATGTGCACTTGTAGACCAGAAAGCCAATTGTATCATGGGCTGCACCACAAGAAGCATGGCCAGCAGGTTGAGGGAGGTGATTCTGTCCCTCTAATCTGCTTCGGTGAGACCCCACCTAGAGTACTGCATCCGCTCTGGGGTCCATACAAGAAAAACATGGCCCTATTAAAATGGGTCTAGAGGAGGGCCACAAAAATGATCAGGAACACTTCCTCAATTAGTAAAGGCAGAGAGGGAGGGAGAAGTCCAGAGAAGAGAAGATTCTGGAGTAATTTTTTTGTAACATTTCCATACTTCACAGGAGTTTTATAAGAAAGCCTATAGTGATAGAACAAGGGGCAATGGTTTTAAACTGAAAGAGAGTAGATTTGGACCAGACATAAGAAAGTAATTTTTAAAATGGGGGTTGTGAGATGCTGGAACAAGTTTTCCAGAGAAGTTGTAGATGTCCCATCATTAGAAATGTTTCAGATCATGTTGGATTGGGCTTTGAACAACCTGATCTAAGGAAAGATCTCCATGCCCACAGAAAAGGAGTTGGACTAGGTGATCTTGAAAGGTCCCTTCCAAAACAAGCCATTCTATGATTCTATTATTCTGAGATTATTTTTCTACAAAATTAAGACACTCTTTTTTTTCCTAATTAATGTATAATTCAGGAAGAAAAAAGTTAAAAACTGAAACAAGTTCTAAAATGGGAGAAAATAATTTTTCATAATATGCATTTTTGTCTCTGTTCTTGGTGTTAGTTTCATTGCCTGTTGATACATTACTGGGATTATACTGATGTAACAGTGAAAGCCCTTCATCAGGGGTGAAGTGGGCTCAGCCACAAGTTCCCAAGAAAGGAACCGACTTCCTATGAGCTCTCCTACCTCTCAGTCATTTCTCATGTTCTCCTAGCTCAACAGTGATTTACGATAAGAAAAGGGATTTTGATAGAAAAGAGAGCAACAGAGAATTACTGAAAAGAGCTCTGAAGGTTAAAAGTAAATTGTAAAAAGTAGGATCTGAATAGAGGTTACAGTTAGCTGTCAGAATTAGTACGAAAACAATGGTTCTGGAAGCCATTACCACAAAAGAACACACAGCAATGTGGTATTCTCTGTAATTTTAAACATGCCTGCATTTTTCGGGCTTTTTCTTTTGTTATTGCTGCTTACTTAGTTATTTCTATACTATCAACTATGATATTGCCTTGTTTCTAACCTGCACTCCAAGAGTGAATCATTCACACTACTGTTTATATTCTGAGGACAGATAAAGAGTACAGTCATAAGAGGTCTCACAAGGACCAGGATGTGACACAGCAGAAAATACTGAAAGAAATTAGTTGATTCAACCTAAAGTTGAAGTTATATCCCTTTCTCAGTCTTCAAAGAATGAAATAGACTTGTTCTCCTTCTATGTGATGCCTATAGCCATATTCCCCTAAAATCATCATGGAAATAGCCACTTTTTAGAGTTCAGCACTAGTAATGGCTGTGAGTTTGATTCTTTCTTTACACACTTTTTTTTTCCTATACTCACATGTTTCTCTGTCTTCTCTCTCCATTCCTCACACCATTTTAGTTGTTGGTCTTTCAAAGAAAACACTGTAGACTACATTGGTTATTGTGTTTGAGCTCTGACTGAAAGATCTGCCACAATCCCATACAAAATTATCACATATATTTAGTAATTTATATATATGTTATTTAGAAACATCAGAAGAGGTGACCCAAAAAGGTGTCCCCTCTCAAGCCCACAGCTCTAAACCTGTTCTACTGAACATGTAAGTTAGAAAACATTGGGTGAAAAGGTATGATGGAAATAGGGGAATTTCTTCTTAACTGTGGGAATCAGTAACTGGCAATCCAATGCAATCTCAGGCTACACATTCCAAGCTTTCCAGCAGGAAGCCTGGAATGAGAAGAGTCACTGAAAGGAGGGGGTGAGAAGTATTAACTGCTGAAGCTGTGTGATTCAGAAAAATAGGAGAATGTTCTATATTTCTCTTCATTAGAACTTTAAAGTTGAGCCAACAGCCCATTATAATCCAGTGAACACAGTAGCTGGATCAGATAGCAGACACTTAATTAGAAAGCACCATTATTTTTGAGCAACTCTGATGAGTCATCTGCCTATATATTATTGCACTTTAAAAGTAATCCAGACTGAATCAACGCAGTTCAGAAACTCTATGCATATTTTTTATATTATATATATGTAATCTGAACTAAATGTTACGGGGAGAATTTTGTATTGTTATAGTCTTGGATGTCATAGAGGTTCATGAATCAAAAATCTGCTTCAGAATTTATCTTGCAGTAGTGAGTGAAAAGCAAACAGACAAGCAGGGAAAGCTTGCAGGGAAAATGGCATTACAAAACATGAACTAGCTGATCTCTGTGACAGAGAATAGAAGTAGTTTCACATCAGGATCATATGAATAATTAATTCACCTTTCATTCAACAATATGCTCTGACTGGAAAATATATGTGAAGTGGTATGTTACCTTTACTTAAAAACATTTTTTGTTGGCATGATTTAACTACTGAACTGAAGTGTAAAAAGAGAAAATGCTTTTATTATTAATCTTTAATAAGCTATGCCAAATAGAAGAGCTGCAACTCAACAGGCTACAATAATTCAACATCATCTTGGATGTTATATAACTCTAATTTATTGAGAAAATATAAATTAAAAAAAAAAAAAGACAAACAGTACTGTATATAAGGATGCTAGTTTTATAAAAGGTTGTAACTAAAATTTGATTAATGCTGGCAAAGAAACACAGTTTCCACTGCCTGAAGTATTATATTTATTTGTCTGTGTTGTAACACTTCAATGCAGTGAAACAAATAAGTTACATCTAACTTGGTTTCCTGATCACTTTTTGACACTACATATGCAATGACCTCAATAACCCATATATTCTCTGACTTGATTTTATAAATGAAGTACAAAACCACTCTTTGCATTAATAAGAGTCAATAATTTATGTTAATTTTCAGCTTGCATGAAAGAAACTGAGACCTAAAGTAACCAAAGTGAAAAAGATCCATCCAAATGCAAGAAATACCAAGTTTTGTAGGTACATTCATAAAATAAAACAAAATAAAATAAATACAGAATCACACTTTCTGTATTGAAAATTTTTGTATAACTTTATTTATCTGCATTTTGTTAGCAGACACCAGAAATATGCCAGTAGAAAAATAATAGAGCACTGTCTACTCAATTATGATCAGATATTTGTTTGTCTATATCATGTTTATATATTTGTCTATATATATTTTTATATATTACACTGAACAGCAATTGTTCATGACAGCTTATGCAGGAAGACAGGAAGGAGAGTAAAGTAAGAAAATAGGTACAACTGTCATTCAGTTAATTTGTGCAAGTAAGTCATTGTATTAGACACAAGATTTGGATTTAGGAGACCTAACATGGCCTTCCTCTGTAATTTGGGCGTATTACCTATTTTGTATGCATGTTCTCTGTTTCAGTCCTGTAAGTACAAATCAATTGCTGTTTGATAATTACACACTTAATTCAGTATTACAGAACAGAGACATATCTATTCATCTAGATCAATTTCAAATCTTAATCAGAGCAGCTTTTCTTGTTGTTTTGCTGATTTTTAAACTCTAGTTTACTCCTCTGAAGCCTCTGAAGAGAAAAAAAAGGTTGGGTCAAACATTTTTTTTTTTCTCCTTCAATCTGATTATTCAATTTGTTCCAGCAAAGCTATTGGCATGGATAAGCTGGTCTCCTGTAGGCAACAATAATTGAAAGTAAACATTGAACAGGAACTAAAATAAGTAAGAAAAAAAAAAATATGGCAAAAACCCAACATGCAGCAAATGAATAACTGTTCCTACAGCCTTGAATTTTATCTATGTACACGCTTCAATGTTATTATCATATGCTTTTTCATTTCTTTTTCAAATAAAAAAAAACTACTTTACACTACATTGTATTGAAATTTACACGCCCTGAATAAAAAGTATTGTTTGAGATGGACACATTCTATAGGCAGATTTGAACCTCACAAAATTGTCTGTATCATCTATATTATGGTGATTCTCTGATGCAAAATTACCAAAGATTGAAAATAAGGTAAGGATTTGCCTATCAGAATCTGAAATTTCTACACAAAAACCCAAACTTCTGAGGTTTCAGAGGGTTTTGGTGAATCCTCCCCTTCTCTCCCTTCCCTTCCCCTATTCTCTTCCCCCACTCCCACTCCCAGGATTCCAATATTTATATGGAAGATTGCAATCTTTTTTTAATACCAGAACACAGAGCTGTAATGTAGCCATACAACATGAGAAAACATAAGTTTTAATAAATGTAATAAAAGCAAAACATATGAGTCTTACCTCTAGGAATTTACTACATGCATTTGTAAAAAGCCCTTCTCCAGCTCTCTTGTAGGCCCCCATCAGGCACTGGAAAGTGCTATAAGGTCTCCCCAGAGCCTTCTCTTCTCCAGGCTGAACAACGCAAACTCTTTTAGCCTGTTTACAAAGGAGAGGTGCTCCAGCCCTTGGATCATGTTGGTGGTTCTCCTCTGGACTTGTTCCAACAGGCCCACATCCTTCTGTTGGGAACCCCAGAGGTGGACGCAGGACTCCAAGTGGGATTTCATGAGAGCAAAGCAGAGAGAGAATAGCCTCGGGAACTGAAGAATAAAGAAACAAAGAACCAAAGACCCCAGATGAACCCAAAATCCTGGCCCTGGACTAAGAACGACAAGACTGGAAGAGCTGTGTTGACCTCCCAGACTTTTCTTCAGAAGTGCTTTGTGCCCCCCACAGGACAGGGAAATCATAGGAGGAACCACTGTGCTAACCTGTGTAAATTTCTCTTTAAGCAGAATGAATGAAAAGAAAAAAGTCCAATAAATCATCAATGAAACTGGCATCTGTTTACCTCTAAAGTTTTCTACTCCTGATTAAAATTTTTAGTGGCAAAACAAGTCCTGGTGTGTCATCTACGTTTTACAGACAATGTAGAACACTACAAGAAATGTTTGTAGAACATTAGCATTTATTTGTAGCATGAGTGCATAAGTACGGATTTATTGGCATTCAGTTACAGTCTGTGAGACACTAGATTATTATACTAATTATTGTTTTGGACCAATTCGTCTGTGTGTGTGTGTGTGTGTAAGGGACAGGTGGAATTTCACAAAGGTCAGGTGGTACCCTGTTCCACACCCCCATCCCTTCGACCCTTCTTGGGCAGCCCCAGAGCAGCTGCCAGTCAGAAGCAGACAGGGAGCACTGCCCCACACCACACCCCCTGGAGCCCCAAACCCGGCCTCAGAACAGCTGGCACACCAGAAGTCCCTCCTGGAGGAGGGGCGGGGGCAGGAGCGGTTGGCCACAAGGTGCCAGAGCAGATAAAACTAAAGACATATGGTCTCTGTGTTGCTGTGTCCCTGCCATCTCCTGGATTTCTGGTAGCTCGACCTAGCCTGGATCTAGGGGTGGTAACTACAATTCTCCCTTTTCCTCTCTCTTTCTTTACTTCTCTTAATCTCCTTTATTGACATTTTGGGTAACTTAAAGATGGACGGGTTGAATTTTCCTAAATTGTGTGGTTTATCATGTGCTAAGTCAATGCTTTGTGAAATGCTTTATTTTGGTTGAATGTTGCCCTTTGAACTTTGGCAAAGTTTCATTATTTTCTAAAATTTGCCAGTAAAATGTGTTATTTGACCTCCTGAGAAACACGTGTAGTGTCTTCTCCTGTGTGATGTCTCTCAAGGTATAAAAGGAACCAAAGACCCTTTTAATAAATTCATCAGGCAGATTTTTGGAGCTTGTATATCTTTAAAGTAAAACTCCTTTGATGAGCTTGTGATAAGAGCCTGGGGTATTACACAGCCTTATTGTAGCAAAAGATGAAAATAATACCACAAGTGATACTGATGCACTTTTAGAGCAAACATAAATGGAGAAAAAAATTAATATATTTTGAATTTCCCATAAAATCACTAGGCTGTAACTGTGAGAATGTGCAAGTCTTTTTTATTTAAACTGACATAACGTAAGCATAGGCCTTTTCATTCAAATTAATTCTTTTTAAATAGATATTTTAATTACTTCTGTGATAGTGTTATGCCTCCTGCATAGGCAAATATATTATGCATGACATATTAGCATAATCAAAAGGTGATCTCTGCTTCATGAAACAGTTTATTGTACTGATCACTCTTTCTCTACCTGCAGTGATCCTGCATGACCACTGTGGAGCCTTTGGCGTCCTTACATTGTTTTCAGCGGAAAATATGATACTCTTCTCAGTTAAAACATTTAGTAAAATCTGTGCTGTTTCATCCTCCAAGATCTCCATACTCCCTCTTTAGATATTGATCTATACTGGTGATAGAAACATAGACTTTGCCATTCAGACCCACAGACCAGTCTCTCCTGGGATGCTTCTGTTCCTTTCCTGTGTATGTCCACTCCCAGATCCTACTCTTGTCTTCTGCCTTCCTCCTGACTGGTTCTTCTTCATGAAAGAGAAGTTCAAACTTCCTCTTATCTTCAGGATCCACAGCAGCTCCATCCTTTGCTGTTCAGTCTCTCATCTCTGTCAGCTTCATTGCCACATTTACCAAGCTTTTGTTCATATTTTCTCTTCCAATACTCTATCCTGGTTATAAAAACCTTTCCTAATACCTAAAATCCTCTTGATATTATAAGTAGATATGATCTTTAGCCACTCATTCTTCAAATTCTAAGTTTTAAGGACAGCCCTATTGAACTCACAAGGATTATTTTTATTTTAGAAATTTTTGTAATGATTTTTTTTAAAATCACTAGTCTTTTAGTTTGTGTTTCACTGTAAAGACATATAATGGATGATATTACAAATATATCACGCTTTTCAAATCTTTAAATGAAAAGTCATGGTTTTGAGGAAAAAAATCTAAGAACAATATTGTGCATCTTGGTAAATTTTCATTTACAAGGTGTGGAAACATGGTTGGGGATAAAAATTCGAGGAAACTGAGAAGTTATATTCACATCCTAACAGAAATTATAAAGATACAGAAATTATAGGGTAAAATGCAGCTGCTACTCCCTGGATGGTATGCAGTTGGCATGCTCCATGATGATTCCCCACACAACAGTATGCACCTTCAAAGAGGGATGGAATGGAGGGTGGAGCAAGTTGAAGGCACCATGGCCAGGCTTTGTAGAAATCCCCACAGAGAAGGGAACTCATTGGTACTTTGCAGTTGATAAAACCACATAGCACCTGTCAACCAAGGGAGATAAGAGAAGATGTCCTGCTGCTGAGCTAACAACTGTGATGAAATCTCTCTCCTTGGATGAACTTAGATCATTAAAGCCTAATTGTAATGCTAACACACACCTCCATCCCAAAGTTACCTGCCTCCAAGGTATGACCACCCCCTACTGGGCTCTATATTTCTTTTAATGTATCTTTAAAAGCAAATTTTACACCAATCAGCAACAAAGGTATTTATGACTAAAGTCACTCAAGCTCCACCTAAACATAAAGAAATAGTATAAAAGTAAGTTGAGAATGGGGGGAAAGCGAGGGAAGATTCCATCATAACTGCTAAGATTGGTTGCTGTGCTGAACCTCTCTTCGCCCCCACTGGGACACTTTTGGGTAAGAACTGTATTATGTGTGCTCTGAATACTTTTACTAGGTATTAGAGCTTGTCTGCATATTGCTTTGAATATATTTTTGCAGTCAGATACTGTCACCAGCAATCTTTGAACCTTAACCTGTCACAATTTTATATTACTAAAAAATGGAATTCTGTAAACTGTTAAGAGTGATTCTTCCACAGGCACTGGCAGTAGCCAGCAGCAGTTAACACACCCAAGTGTGAAGACCCACTGAGGTGTCTCCCTTACTCTGTTGGTTTAGCTCCCTGACAAGGGCGGTCATATTGCCCTCCAGTCCAGCAGGACTGCTCTTTAAGGGTCCTCATAATGGGATGCTGACAGACTGGTCGGGCACAGGGGTCTTGGCTTCCTTGGGGCACTGACAGACAAATTAAATAATAAGATCAAGGACACCTCCCCACACAAAGAGTTTTGGAAATCTCCCCTTTCCATGTGATACAAGATAATAATTTTTTTTCCTAAGCTTGGAGTGATTGCCTATTACTTTTGTTTTCCCCATTTTACATTATTTTTCTTCATTTGTGTTTATATGTCTGGTTTTTCATTCTTCTTTTCTTGCTATCTTTTCAGCGATCATCTTATGATGTAGAATAGAACCCCTACAGAGATCATGTAGAAACATAACATAATCATTAATATTAGTCAGATGGATTGGAAGATAGAATGCCTTTTCATTTGTTCTCTGTATTTGAACAGATAACAACCACCACCATGAAGATTTTGATGATGATAAATGAAAACTAAGGGTTTTTTTCTCCTAACTTAGTTTGATCAAAAGATTAACACAGACCAATTCCTATGCTTTATAGCTGAATATATGCAAACATAGGGATACCAATGCAGACGAAAGGAAACCAGAAGTATAGCAATGTACTCAGGAAA
>JAWWMO010000043.1:20043099-20062430 GCA_035047845.1 Dendrocincla fuliginosa | reverse complement strand
ATAGCTGAATATATGCAAACATAGGGATACCAATGCAGACGAAAGGAAACCAGAAGTATAGCAATGTACTCAGGAAATTAAAACTCAAGCAATCAATCTACACTGAAGATTCTGCCTCAGGCAATGACCGTGTTCACAGACTGTGACTCTCTAGTTTTCTTTCAAAACAACCCCATAATGTGTAGGGATAAGTACTTCCAAATGAGAAAGCAGAGTTTTTTCCCAAAATCGTTGAAGAGATAAAAGTGATTCTAGAACAACTCAGGGAAAATAAAAGAGCAGAAATTAGATGATGATTTTCTTCATTAAAATAAAGAAATTATGTGAGGTTAAGACACAAAGAACTAGTCAGGTAGTGCCAACTAGCAATTCTATGTGGTATAATTATATAGATAGAGGAATCCCTTGCATCTGATTAAAGTCATGATGCATAATGATCTGTCAAATTTTAAAGAAAAAATTCTAATCTATAATATAGAATAACAACATAACATTAAAAAATAAATACCATGGATAGAAAAGAAAGGTTTCAGACAAGAAAGTTATAAGAAGAGTATAAGAGGAAAACAAACAAAAACTTGGGAGAAATACTATAAAAGTATCAGAGTTAATCACCTCTTCTAGCTTAACTCCAGCTGGCAGCTAAGTGCCATGCAGCCATTTGCTCAGCACTCCCCCACCCCTGGGAACAACGAGGAGAATCAGAAGAGTAAAAGTGACAAAAGTCACAGACTGAGATAAAGGCAGTGCCAATATTTAATGCAAAAGTTGCACACACAATCATAGCAAAACAAGGAATTTCTCTGCCATTTCCTAAGGGCAGGCCAGTGTTCAGCCATCTCCAGAAAAGCAGGGCTCCATCATGAGGCATGGTGAGCACTGTGCCTGAGAATATTCCTCCTTCTTCCCCCAGCTTTTATTACTGAGCATGATGCCATATGGTCTGGAATATCCCTTGGATCAGCTGGGGCCAGCTGTCCCAGCTGAATTCCCTCCCAACTCCTTGTGCAACCTCAGCCTCCTCACTGGTGGTGTAAGAAGCAGGAAAGGCCTTGACTTTGCGTAAGCACTGCTCAGCAATAACTAAAATATCCCTGTGTTATCAGCACTGTTTTGAGCACAAATACAAACCAGACCCTCACACTATGAAAAAATTAACTCTGGCTAAGCCCAAACCGGTACATCATCTTAAAACAGCCACATAAAACTAAGAAGGAATATTTATTGTTTTCAGAGACAGTAGAAGAGGATGTTAAGTTAGAGAGGGGAAAAGTAATATTTATCAAGGCTGTCCTTGGAAGATAGGTAAAGGTACAGCAACTCTTTCTAAAAGAGATTATCACACTCCAGGAAGAAAAAGAGCTTACATAGAAGGGCAGTGACTTATGACAATATATTATGCTTTCAACATCAACATTTGAAAAGAAACAAAAAGTAACAAATGCAGATGCAAATGCCAAATGCAAATGCAAATACCAGATGGCATCCTTACCAAGTCCAGCACAGCTCCTGGTGAATTTGTCAGAACTCTATCAATGAATGCTTCATTTCAGGGCAATGCTAAGTCTGTCTTATGTTTAACCAACATGAGGGATCTATTAACACTGTTCATTTCAGAGCATAACTACAGCAACTCATTTAGTCAAAGATATTTCCTGTGAGATGCAAACATTAAACAAGAGGTAACAAGGTTCAGATTCTGATTGACAAGCTAGTTATAAAAACCTGTTAAATCCATAAAGATGAAACCTCTGGGGTAGCATGGATGGATTACAATAATGATTTTTATTCAGGTCTCTGTGTAGAAATGTTGAAAATACTGAGACCATAAACTGTTGTGAATAACAAAACAATTTTTAGACTTTTATTAATCATCAAGAAAGACTGATATTTAGCTATTCTTGATATCAGCTGAAGATCTTTTCAAAAAACTTTTTCCCTGTTTACTCTTCAGTGCTTGCATTTTGATTCCCCTTTGAAAAACCATTGGATGGACTTTAGAAGATAAAAATCATCTACTATTGTATAGGTAAATACTTGCAACATGAGATTAAGAGAACTGGCCCAAGATGTAAGCAGAGGTTGTCTGAGGAAGTAACAAATCATGTTTTAAAATAATTGTTGTGTCCTCGATAAGGGTGACATCAATGGATTTAAATCCATGAGCCAAAAGGTTTCAACTACATAACACTAAAGCATTCACAGAAATTAGTTTATTTGTGAAAAAGACATAAAGCAAAGTAGAAATAAAATAGGATGGTAAGCACAATGTGATGTTATAATGTGTATTATTAGGTCTGTTCAGTGTTGATGCAGAACACCCACCAGAAAGATCATAAACCATGGAATATTTTGGTTTGGAAGGGAAGTTTAAATGTCATCTCCTCCAACTCCTGCTGCAACGAGCAGTGACATCTTCAACCAAATCAATTTGACCAGGCCCCTCCAACCCAATCTTGAATGTTTCCATGGATGGGACATTACCACCTCTCTGGACAACCCAGACAGGTAGATAAATTGTGTCCTTTCGGAGGAACACCTCTCATACAGGGGTTGAAAGAGGTAAGAATGTTGCCTGAGGACCAGAAATGATTAAATAAACTTCATATTGCGTTTCCACAGGCTGTTGGAAGCCACAATATCAGGCACTGTATTGATTCAGAAATCTTCACATTCAAAAAGCATAGTCATAAAGACCATGAAAGAAAATGTTTTTTCTTTGGACAAATATGTCTCAGAGAAAGAAGAAAAATTCCTCCACAAATAATAATGAGAGAAAAAGAGAAAAATAGCTGTTATACATATAAGTGCCCTGTGGTTTAAAAATCTTGTGTTCTTAACCAGTTGGTATTTTTCTTAAGTATACAGTCTCCAAAACTCTTGATTTTAAACATTTAAGCCACCTACCACATGTATGCAATATGTTGACCTGTAAGTATACAACTGACACCAACCACTCAGATTTTATTAGTTCATATCAATAGAAAATAAAGAAGCAAAACAACAAAAAACACAAAAAAATTGCCAATAGAGTACCTATTCATTAGAAAATACTCCTGTTATTCTGTGTCAAAAAACTAAATCCTACAGGTGATGTCATAACATTGTCAATTGTAAGCACAGAAGCAACAGTCCTAGTCTCAACAATGTCACTGTGTTGACTTCAGATATGAGAAATACTGAGGCTGAAAATTAAAAGTATACTGATGGTTTTTCATACGAGAAGTAACTAGTTGCCCTTTTTCAGAAAATAAAGACTTAAATTTTTGCTTTACATTCAGTGCTTGACTTAATACCTTAATTGAACCAACCCAGAAGAATAAACAAACCTTCCCCAACAAGGATGTGTGCAGGAACAATAATTTACTAATGCCTTTATCAGTAGAAAGCTAGGGGGGAAAAAAGTGAGAAAGTTAATGGATCAATTCTCCAATCTCTTCTCAAAGTCTGTTATTACACAAAATGTAACATGTAAAGAAACAGCTGAAGCTTTTCATAATCACAGTGAATTTTAAGTGGAATAGCAATAAAGACTTATTAAAAGTCCATTAAGAAGCTAAGGCTTCAGGAATTAAAGGTATCTTCAGATAAACAGAGTCTGTGAACCACAAAACATAATAACTGAAGAATAAAGAAGTGGGAAAATGTAAAGAATTTTTACATGAAGTTGCTGTGCAGCAGTCAGACTTTATTTAAAAAAAAAAAGTCCCTTATCTTGAATGGATAGGACAAATTTTGCCTCAGCAGGTGTAGAAGAATCTATAAGATTTTGTACAAATATAATTAGATGTTAAAGGTACCAGCATTTACCTTTATTAATGTTTTTAAAATCCTTTTAGTTAATTAAAGAAAATAAAAAACTAAAATGAAAACAAATATTCTATTGATCATTTCAGATTTGAACAGAGCCACCTATACCTATGGAAGCGCAAATATCTCAGCATGCAGTACACAATAATACTCAGAGGAATTGTTAGGAATTTGCTCCTGGGTTTTTTTGCATTTGAACTCAAGGTCATGCATGGATTAATTTGGGGGTTTCAGAGATAGGCCAGTCTTTCCCTCTTTTAATATAGGAGCTGTGAAAAAGCTTAGTGAAGCTCAAAAAAAGAAAGCTTAAACAGAAATATAAAAGGGAAATAGATAAAGGAAGGTGATAGGGTAATACTGGATTTTGGTTGCTTTCGTTCATCTGTGGTTTATTAGCACTGTTTTGTTTGGTTTTGGGGTTTTTTGTTTGGTTTGGGGGGTTTGCCTCCCATTACAGAGGAAAAGTTACAATTACATCTTTGTTTTAATGGAGTACCCTGGGTCTGCCTTTTATCCTCAACAGTCACAGGAAAACATAAATCCACAGGTTTGTGCAGGGGGAGCTGTTGATTTGACTATGTCTGAATGCCAGGTGTCCATCAAAGCCACTCCATTGCTCTCCTCCACAGCTGTGCAGAGGACTAAAAAATATAATGAAAGGTTTGTGGGTTGAGATTTGGACAGGTACAGATCCCTCACCAATTACCATCGTGGGCAAAATAGACTCAGCATGAGGAAATTACTGTAATTTATTGCCAATCAAATCGGAGTAGGGTAATGAAAAATAACTAAAACACTTTCACCCCACCCTCCCTCCTTCCCAGGCTCAGCTTTACTCCTGATTTCTCCACCTCCTCCCCTCAGTGGCGCAGGAGGATGGGGAATCTAGTCTGTGGTCAGTTCATCACATGTTGTCTCTGCTGCTCCTTCATCTCAAGGGAAAGACCCCTCAAACTCCCTCCTCCAGCATGGGACCCCTCCCACAGAGACAGTCTTCCATGAACCTCCCCTATGTTAGTCTTTTCTTTGGACTACAGTTCTTCACAAACCGTTCCAGTGTGGGTCCCCCATGGGGTCACCAGTCTTGCAGAAAACCTGCAGCAGCAAGGACTCCTCTCTCCACAGGTCCACAGCTCTTGCCTTGAGCCTGCACCAGTGTGAGCTTCGCACAGGCATCCACCTGCTCTGGTATAGAGTCCTCCATGGGCTGCAAGGGCATAGCCACCTCACCATGGTCTGCACCACAGGCTGCAGGGGAATGTCTGCTCCAGTACCTGGAGCATCTCCTCCACCTCCTTCTTCACTGACCTTGGTGTTTGCAGGGTTGTTTCTCCCTCACTCATATCTTTTTACTCCTCTCTTTTGTAGCTGCAATTATTGCCATTGCTCTGCCTTTTTTTTTTCCCTTCTCAACTATATTACCACAGAGGTGCTACCACCTTTGCTGATGGGCTTCATTTTGGCCAGTTGGCTGGCTGGCATTGGCTCTGTTGGACACAGCGGAAGCTTCCATCAGCTTCTCACAGAGGCCACCCCTGTAGCCTACATGCCACCTAAACCTGCCCATGCAAACGCAACTTAGAAACATTTTGCTTTTTGTGCCAAGTTTTCTGAATCTGTAAATTTACAGTCTATACTTATCTAAAAAAAATTACTTGCTTCATATTTCCAGATTTTATTCAGTGCAAAACCATAGGTATGGTAACTGTCCATTTTACTAAAGAATGCCTAATATCGATTTTGATTGAGAAGAGTCATTATCAGTGTCAATAAAATCAAAGTGTCTGTACAGAGAAGGTTGCATCAACCCAGCCAAATGATCAAAAGAATTTTTCTCAAGAGCAAATGTTCCAGTAAAATGGAACATTCATGGACTATTGATGTTTGACATAAGATTAATAACCCTGCAAATGCATATATATGTAGTTCATAGAGTTTTACACAGACTACCCAATGGATCTCATAATTCAAGTAGATCTTAGATGCATAGAGTTGCATTGACATCTATCGCTTTCTGTTAGGTGGACACTAAAACATCAGTTCTCCACTACTAATTTAGAGCCTAATTTAAGCACCTGAAGCTAGATGAGATTAGGTCAAGACAGGATCTCTGTTGATAGATCTGTATTCATGACTAGAGTCCTTAGGTGCAGCAGCAATAAAAATATCATGGGACTATTTTCTCTGTCGTCTTATTGTCATGTTGCAGTAAACTCCAAATCTGGAGTGCAAAAAATAATTACAGCATTATATTTATAATATGAAATGCACACAATGCTATGTGCACTCAAAACAAACTTGCTTGATACTATACAGCATGGAAGAAAAAACTTACACACCTTTTCCTCATACTATGGTCATTCAGTTATTTGATTCCCTTCCTTCCTAAATCTTCAGTTAGGGTAACTAAAAATCAAGTGATAAGATCTTGTTTTGGAAAACAGTTGTTGTTTCACCACAATTTTGTGTCAGAAGAAATGCCTCTGCAGAAATGAGATATACCTTTGACAGTATTATTTGCAGCCACTTCAGCTATCAGATTCTAGGATAGGAGTTTTCAAGAAAAAAGAAATCTGATGCAATTAATTTATCACATCTATACTTAACATAATGCAGGGCTTACAAAGGTCAATCACCCCAGTTGAAGATTGCAATTATTCTTCCATATTCTTATTGTTCTAAAATAAGTGCTGATAATAACATGACCATTAATACCATCTAATGACAATAAGTGAATATAATGTAGGAAAATTTATTATTATGTTATCAACATAATTAAAAATTAGTTGCTGCTACTTTGAAAAACATATTAGTATTTATCTGTTTCTAGTCAAAGAACTCAGGAACTAGAATCAGTAATGACAACTTATGTTATCCTTTGCATCTCAGAAAAAAAATAATAAACACCAGTTGCAAATGCATATAAGGAGATAGTATTGATTTCTTAATTGCCTCTCACTAAAATATAGAAAACTCATATGTTATGAAAAATGACAAAATATTTAAATGTACTTTTTGTTTAAATATAGGTAAAAAAAAAATTGGCAGAGAATCCATCACAGGGAATGAAAATATATTAAATAAGAACTAGGAAATCATGCAAAACAGAAGGGGGGAACCCACAAAACAAAATCTTAGAAAGAAAAAACCAAAACACCTAAACACTTCAAGCTTTCAATACTCAGGTACAACATGAGGTTGTAAATTCAACTGTAATCCAGGTGTTCCCAATGTTTCTTTCCAATGGAATCTTTTCCACAGATAAGCTAAATCCTCAAGTCCTGCTGATCTGTGACAACTCCAAACCACTGAGTGATAATGATTTAATTCATTGTTGTCAGTAAGCATTAAGATGTATTTTCACAAAATCACAGGGTATGCCAGGTTGGAAGGGACCCACAAGGATCACCGAGTCCAACCCTTAGCCCTGCATAGGACCATCCCTGAGAGTCACACCCTGTGCCTGAGAATATTGTCCAAACACTTCTTGAACTCTGTCAGGCTTGGCGCTTGTGCCCTGGGGAGCCTGTTCAGTGCCCAACCACCCTCTGGGGGAAGAACCTCTTTCTAATATCCTACTGAAACCTCCCCAACACAACTTCAGGCCATTCCTTCAGGTCCTGTCCCTGGTCACCACAAAGAAGAGATCAGTGCCTGCCCTTCCCCTTCCCCTCACAAGGAAGTTGTAATTGCAATGAGGTTTCCCTTCAGTCTCCTCCAGGCTGGACAGACCAAGTGCCCTCAGCCGCTCTTCATGCGGCTTCCCCTCAAGGCCCTTCACCATCTTTGTTGCCCTCCTTTGGACACTGTCTAATAGCTTAATATCTTTCTTATATTGCTGTGCCCAAAACTGCACACAATATTCAAGATGAGGCCGCCCCAGTGCAGAGCAGAGTAGGACAATCACTTTTTAATATGAATAACATAGTAATAGAACCGCTCAATCTGAATTGAAGGTCATAATGTTATCATTCATGAAATATGATTGTCTATGTAGTGTGAGGAAAGCAGCTAAATCTAATCTTACTGAAATAATGAATATTTTTTCTTTGTAAAGAGTATTGTTATAAAACTATTTTCTAGTTTCTGAAGGAAAATTAAGGTATTTAATATCTTGGTTTTATCACTTCAAAAATATTTCCTTATCAAGCTGAAATTATATCAAGCCATGAAATGGTAACAATGATTTTTATTTTTTTTAATTAATAAGCACAACTTAAAGACAAGCAAAAGGTTTGTTTCTATTTTTTAAGGTTTTACATCTTTTCTGTTATCTATTCCCAAATATTTGCCTACTTTTGATCTCTTTTTTTGACACTCTCTATGTTTCAAATTCATGTTTTATTTTATGCTTACCTATGTCTTAGACACAGTCAGAATATGAAGTTCTGGTATAAGCACAGTTGCACTGAGGTAAAGAAAACATTGTTTGGGTAAGTTAACAAACTTAGCTAAGTAAATAAGCATCTGAGCTAAAGCTCCATTTTGAGAGAATATGATTTCAGAAACCCATTTTAGAATAGGATGAATCTCTCTCTGGAGTTCCCTATATCTTTCTTTTAAGAGCAGAAAAGTTTTATAGTACAGCACACTACTAAATATTTAAGTACAGAAGACCTGAAACTATGTGATACATAACAAGTTGTCTGCAGCTATTCTATAAATAAAATTACCCTGGATGTGTATTCCTGCTGAGACCAAGAAAAAGGATCATTGCAGTCTTATCTGTATGACCATGTCTTTCTCAAGCCTCTTCTGGATAGCACGCAAAAGGGAATGTCAGTCTTTTCTAAAAACAACCTCCCTCAGTGGGAATGGTGAGCAGGTGGAGTCTGCAACTTCCCTTCTGCGAGCTGTAGACTTCCCCCTGGCCCAGTCAGCTCAGTACCATGTGCTCAATATCAACAACAGGCTTTCAAGCCAAGTGCCTTTTCTACTTCACTGCTACTTCCTCCCACAAATCACATCATTTGCCATGTGTTTAGGGCCCAGCTGCACTCAGTTCTTTGGAAGGTAACCTGTAATAGCAGTTGTGTGCCTAAAGACCAGGTGTTTATTAGTTCTTGTCCTAAGCACATTCACTGAATCCATTCACAAAATCTGTGAAGGTATTTTATCCTTTTTTTTGGCATAAACATGAGCAACTATATGATAAATAGCAAATCTTGATATAAAGTCAACAAACCTGTGGCAAATTGGGAAAAGTGAAATAGAGGTTAGCTATTATTTGGGAGGGAATGAAGGTGGTAAGAAGGGTGAACTTGGGAGAAGGAAAAAGTAAATTATATGACAGTGACTGTAGGATGTTCCTGTTAAGCAGCCCTACACAAGTTCAGTGGAGTTTTCAGTAGAACAGCAAATCTGTCATTTCTTTGATATTTGCATCTGATTTCATCCTTTGGCACAGGCACTCCCTGCTGCTGGCAAGGGAATGCCAAGAGGGGATAGATGAGATACCCTGATGTTGTAACAGCTGACACATACCCAAACAGCAGACACAAGATTCATTTCCTGAAGAAATAGGTCTGATGTGCCTCTCTGGCATTTTGTTGTTCTTTTACCGTGAATTAGTTTTTGTTTTACAATATTACACAATGATTTATAAAAGTGTTGTTAATTCACATTTTCATTGGTCTGAGATAAAAAGCAAATGCCAAGAGAGTTTTTGTGGCAAAATATTCCCCTAAGGCTTTGCTCTTCACTGTCTTTCTTGCAGCCAGGTGCTATGCACAGAGTAAATACTGTGCTAATATTTTTATTTGATGAAGCTTTATATTGAAATTAGAATAGTATGGAATGATCGAAATGTAAATTGAGTTTTCACACTCAGTAGCAATGCTTTTCATGATTGCCATTCAATCCTAACTGCGGTTTTCTCATTACCAAAGCCCAGTTAAGGACAACTTTACCTTGAAAGTTCTCCATTAATAAAAAAACATCCAGCACAGGCTGGTAATTGGCACAATGAGTTATGTTATGTCTTTCAAAGTTTGTGGTAAAGGGTTTCCTCCAAAATAAATGATTATGCCCTTAGCACACTCCAATAATTTCTGCCTGTCAGGGCTGTGGTCTTGGAGTAGAATTAAAGTAGCCACATACAAACCTAATTAGGTATATGTTAAACACAGAGGTTGAATGGTGACAAAGTTCATAGGACAATCAGTGAAAATTCTCTTCTCTTCCTGAAGTGTTACGTTGGTGCTAAACCTGACACTGCCAACCAGTTCAGTCAGCTGCAGTTTCCCATGCCCGATTTTTCATTTTCCATTACTTCATCAAGTAATTTTCATGTACTCTATAAATGGATGCTATGGTTTTGGCGTTTTTTTGTTTGGTTTTTTTTTTGGGGGGAGGGGGTTTGAGTTTTTTTTTGTTTTGTTTTGTTTTTTTTAAGGAAGCATGGAGTCTGTTTCAAAGCACAAAGAGAGAACAGTGCACATGAGCTACACACTTCGGATGGCAGATGATTTATGAGTCTTGACAAGACAATTTACAGATTTTCTCTTTCTACATTCAAAATATGGCTTGTGTCTAACAGGAACTCCTATTAATTACCACTTGAAACAAAGTCATAGTTGCTGTGACATAAAATATGGAAGACTATTTTAAAAAGTACACACTTGATTATGTATCATAGTTAAATGAATTCAGAATCAGTATAAAGGAAATTTGATAATGATTTGTCCCAGCTTTTGGTTTCTAAACGAAAGCAAAATCCTATTTCTCAGGTAAGTAAAAATAGAGGGTACAATAAAGGGGAAAATAAAACATCCACAGCAAGTTAGTTAATAAAATATATCTTGGCAGTTTTAGTTATATTTAAAGCCAACTTTGGCAGATTACAGGCCTGGATTTGCTGCATTTCTCTTCTAATAATAAGGCAACATAATGTAAGAGGATTGCTTCACTAGAGTATTTACTACTGAAGAGAAAATTGTTTTTCTAATTATGCATCCATGTTAAAATTTACAGAAACGTTGAAGACCATAAAACAGTCATCAAAAAATTATAAAGTTTGAATTCTCCCAGTTACATATCAGTACTGTTAAAAGAATTTAGATACCTGCATTAAAGGATAAGCATAGCTGAATGGATTTTTCATTGTAATTTGCATTGTAGTTTATCCTGCTAAAGGTTTTCTACTGTAAAATTGTATTTATTATAACTTTTCATTCTTAGTGATTTTAAAAACAAAACATATCAAATTTCTGTGATAAAACATATGTAAATGGCTCCCAAAAACTTAATTTCTCTCTTCTTTTATTCACTTCATATGTAAAATTCAGATTCCAGCCATGTGACAGATTGTTTAACTCAAATGAGGCTGTTTCTGCACCCTGTCTATATATATGTATATATACATCATACACACACACACACACATATATATACATATACCTATACACTCTTACCTGTCATGATGTTTACACTTTTACTGCACCTGGAATCGAACTGACCATTAGAAAACACACTATCTTCTCAGTAGAGAAACCTATTTTTCTATTTCAAAAAAATTATAAATCTGCTATAAACCTCTCTAACAAAGACCTTCTATTAAAACTCACATGTACATCTGCTATCTGAACCACATTGTCCATAATACTAACTTCTTAAGCAATAACTTTGATTTTGCTTCTTAATATTTTGGAAAGTCAGAATATTTTTTCAGGAGCCTAAGTATCAATTTAGAAAGCTCTACTTCTCTAAAAATAAAAAAAACTTGGGTTTAATATCATTTGCACCAGCTAGACCTATTTTATGGCAGCAATGGTTATGCTATGTTTTCCAGTAGGAAGGCAATATATAAATAAAGAACTATCTTCAAAAGGTGATTTGCAGACCAAGAGAAACTAAATTTTCCTCTTTTTAAAGCTGGAATAGCAATGATATGTAATTTTGAAGAGGATTATTGATTAGTGATAGAAAAAAATTATTTACTTGTTGTGCTACTTGTTGTATCTATGCAATGAAAAAGAATTAGGTGCCGTATTTGCTTATGGTGCAGAGGGATTGATTACTGTGCTCTGAACTACAGATCTGGTGAGCATATATTCTTGAGAGACATCTGTTAGTTTGGATGTTTCTCAGTTTCTGTTCCCCACCAAGCCCATCATTGCAAATGAGAGAATGGGTAAATCATTGGCAGGAAATACTCTGTCTGAGTTATTCTTGCTATGTTGAGCATATGGCTTCATTATCTGTCACTGCTTAGATCCCTTTCACTTTATTTTGCTGTTAAAATGCTTCTCGATTTCTAAATGCTCAAGGGATATATAAAATTCTCGTGGTTCAATTTGATCATGAGGGCTTTGCTTCATAGGCTTCACAAGAATACTTTTTTTCCTTTAGGACCATGAATTCTAATTAAAACAAGCATAAGACATTTAAAAAGAGTGTAATATGATTAATACCACTAATTCTATTTTTTCTTATGAATGTCTCTAATTAACATGGAATTGCCCTTTGAGACAAAACGTTTAAAAAACTCCATTCAAGCACTTTTTCTCTGCTTTGCCAATTCTTGCCTAATTTTTTATATGTCCATGGATTTATAAAATAAGAAATGGACTGTTTTATTGTTGTTGGGTTTTTTTTGTTTGTTTGGTTGGTTGGTTGTTTTTTGGGGTTTTTTTTTTGGGGGGGGGGGGTGGGCTGGGTTGTGTGGTGGTGGTTTTTTGGTGGTGGTGGTGGTTTTTTGGTTTTTTCCCCAAGCTTCAAGGTAATTCATTCCAGAACTAGGTCTGTAAGAATGACCTGAAAAATAATTGAGAACAGAGAAGTGTGAAATTTTAAAGCATATTTAGGAGATATCCAGTGCTTTGAATACCTGGCTGAGTGGTATGCAACAGTGAAGAACTGAAGAGATGATTAAGTCAATTAATAAAGCCACAGAGAACTACAAAATATTTGCAACATGTCACCCTGAAATGACCTAATGATTTTTGTATTGATGCAACATCACAGTGAAAACACTGCAAGGCAATATCAAGGCATCCTGCTGTGATTATTTTGTGGTTCTCCATGACTATCTGACACTATACTTTTTATCTTCTTTCTCTTTTCTCTTACTCATGACTCCTTAGGGGACCCAGATCATTTCACATTGTATATCTCTTTCTCTTTTAACTCCTTTTCTTTATGGTGATTTTGTTTGTTTGCTTGGTTGGTTTTCTTGGTTGGGTTATTGGGTTTTTTTTTCTGGTTTTTTTCAGTGACCTGGGTTTATTTGTTCATAACTTTATGATTTTATTAAGCAACTACAGAAATCTTACTCTCTGCATATTTTCTGGTCATAGACAATAGAAAAAGAGTTTTATATAGTCTTACTGACCATTCAGGAACTATAGGCAGGGATCAAAAAATATACATGTCCCTGTACTCCAGAAGGATCCCACTAACTCAGCCCTTTGTGAGCCTTGATAATATGATTACAATATAAGGAAATATATTGACTTTTTAAGAAGGAAAATCTTCAAGCTTTCAGTATCTCAAATTTCAGCCCTAATGCAAGATGTGAAAGGTACAGATTCAGCATGGCATATGACTTTAAAGTTGTTATTACAGATTTAGAGCATACCGCCATTTTCTGTCCTATGAAATTATTTCCCATGAAATGTAGTCTTCAATTTGCATTTTACTCTGCTATCCTCTATTATTTCCCCTTCCATTTATATTTTAACTCCCACAGCACTCACTACTGGATAATGCCAGCTGATGAGTCAGCGACATGAAGGTAGCACAGACGCTATGATTACTAAGTTTCATTTTCTAGTCTCTGAAGACGCAGCCACTAGTTTTGCTGCAAAGAAAAATGACTTGTATTGCACATGAGATATGTGGATATTCAAAGTGAGTTTTATATGATGTTCAGTATGAACTTGAAAGGGAAATATAATGATGTGTCCCACAGAAGGTATGACAGTAGCTAAAGGTAAATTTGGGAGATTTATGGTTGAAGAATGTGCAAAATAAAATAAGGATCAGGGAACTTTACTCTCCCCGTTCATCACTATCTTTTCACATGGTAGTCTGAAATGGTCTGAACACATAGGCAAGAAAAATTTATAGAATAAGTGGGCTATAAGTATCCTGGTTTTGTTTCTACCTCATAGACACGAGAGCTGCTTAAAGGTCAGGAGTAAACAATGTTAATTTTTACCTAGGAGACTGTGGCTTGGATTCTAGTAGTTTAGATGCTGCAAATGAAACCTTAGATGTAGTAAAACAGGTTACATATCTGATGAAAAATGGTGAGTATAGGAGGATTGTAGAAAAGCAGCAGAATTATATTTTTCAAAGCCATCCAGTTCAAAAAATGTTCCATTCCTGTTAAAAACTAGAGAAACCAGACACTGAGGCTGAAATTAATCTGATGTAAAACTTAGAGCTGACTTGTAGAGTTTACCTGGTCACCTATAGTTTCCTATATTGAGAAAAGTATTCCACAGATATATCGCACCAACAACAAATCCACAAAACACTTCTGAATGTTACAGACAAGCAAGCAAATTTAAAAAAGTATTATTAATAATGGTAATGATAATATAAGAAAAACTGCCTTCAGTAAAAGTAAGTAAATTTGATTAAATTTTGCCTTTTTTTAATCATTCACTGAGAAGCAGAAAGTGATAAAAAATTATCACCTGCATTCTTCTTCTCTGTCCTCCTCTGATGTGCTGTCATGTTATTGTTTGGTTAGTATTTCTGTAATAAAAGAATAAGGGAAGCAGCAGTCCACAGGAAACTCACATAGAGGTAGTGAAAATGATAAAGCACTGAGTATTGTTTCCTGTAGAACCAAAAAAAAAAAATTCCTGTGTCTCTCTCTGCACCATTCCTAAAGAACATCATCTTTTTTCTGTATTCATGATTGAATATTGTCTTATTTCAGAGAAGAATAGCTGTTGCTACTGCTGACTTTTAAAAAAATTTCATATGAAAAAACATAGATTTCCAAATACATCAAAGAGCATCTCAGTTGTGCAGTTTGAGAGTGAGGATTGTTATAACTACTGAAAAGAGGTATCACATTTTTCTTGCTGTAAATTTGTAAAACCATAGTTTTTGTTTATTTTCCCTTATGATGATTGTGCCACACTATCCTGTGGCTCTAAAATACAACTCAGCAATACTTTTAAGCTTACTAATGAGGATTTCCAAATTCTATCTCTTTTTCCTCTAAAGCAGAAATCACTCTGGCTGTGATGCCTATAAAGAGCAGTTGATATGACAGTCTCACATGGAAAATATTCCTATCTAAATGTCCTTATTCAGCACCATTCATGAGCTGTGTGTCATTGAGATTTCCTGAAAGGGTAAAATTGCTTCTGTCAGCAAATAGCATGAAATACTGGCCTATGAATACTCACTCTTACAATCAAATTTCAGATGTCTAATACTTACACCTAAAGTATTCTCCTTTTCGTTTGGCTGGTTGGTTGGGTTTTTTTGGAGGTGGAGGTTTAGTTCTTTTGCTTTTGTGGACTTTTGGTGGGGGTTTTTTTGTTGTTTTTTTTGGTTGTTTTTTTTGGGGGGGGTGTTATTGGTTTATTGCTGTTGTTGCTGTTGTTTTGGTAGTTTGTTTTAATACCCTAGATGTTTGTGGGTTTTTTTATTTCTTATATGTAGAAAAGTGTGACTAGCTGAGAGACTATGTCATAGCCTTATCTTCTGATAACATATTTAGACAATCTATTATAATGTTAGGCACAAAACTCTCTTTGGAAATCTTCAGAAGCCACAAACTTTTTCCATGTGTTTTATAAAAATTCAGGCATTTTTCTAAATAGAGCAAACTGTCCATTTCTGTATGTAGAATTTAGATGTCTACAATGCAGAGGTCTACATCTGAGCTAAACAGAAAGATCTTCAAGGTCCAGTGAAAGTAATAGGGATTCCTGGAATCAACTGAATTCCTACAATCTGCTATTAATAGGAAAAATACAGTTCTACATATGGCTATTTCAAATTCTTAACAATTCTCAAACTTCGACACAAGTAAGCTAGAAGACTGTCTTGGGCACAAACATCCACATTGCACTTATCCTGAAGATAAGCAAGTTCCATCCCTAAGAACCCATCTTAGGTGACAGTAACTGGTATATCATCTGATTTATATGTCTCATTCAGGTTCAGTAAATCATTTCTGTAATTCTAATGTAGCAAAAGTTACCATTTACATAAGGCTAAGAAAATCAACAGGAGTTTCTTATGCTTTTTTATTAAGACTTTAATCAAATTTTCCCTTTAAGGCTTTTGTTATTTGTGAAATCATTTATTGAATATTAGAAAGGTAATTAATGTTTCTGAACAAATTAAAAATCTCTGTCATGGTGACTGGAGAATTCTGATTTCCTCATGCAAACTCATCTACATTTTGGCAATATCGGTTCTCTAGACACTAATTGCTTAACAAAATCATTTGATGAAAACATGCTTTCTAAAATATTTTGCTGTAATGAGTAAAAGTTGGTAGATTAATTCTGCCCTACATAATTTGTTATATCCATTATATCAAGCCATATCATACTGTAGACTAATGCTGAAACAAACTATTATCATGATACCAAAGGCTAAATGAATGCTGGTTGATATAATTCAGGTTATTTTCACTGATTTCGAGTCTTATCTGAGCAAGAAACCCATCAAAACCCATTATCTTGAGTGCTATACAAAGTTCCAATGTAAAGAACAATGTCAAGGTACAGAGAAGGACTGGTGGGTGATGGCTGGAGGCCATCCTGGGCACAGTAATAACAAAACAATAGTTTCTGATTCTTGGAGAAGTAAGGAGGGAACCAGCAGAACTGCTGCTTTGGATTTCCAGAGGACAGGTTTTGTCCTATTGAGGACACTGGTTGAGAGAGTCCCTTGGGAGGCAGTCCTGAAGGTCAAAAGGGAACAGGAAGGCTGGATACGTTTTCAGAAGGAAATCTTGAAGGCAGAGGAGCAGGCCATGCCCATGTGCTGAAAGGCAGAGAAGACTGGCCTGGCTGAGAGCTTTGACTGGAAATCAGGAAAATAAGGAGAGCTTATGTAGAGACTTATATAAATCATAGTATGCAGGAGCAAAAAACTGTTTGAGAGACAAAACTTTAATTGTATATGTAGACCACCTTTTCTTCTGCTAAATTTTGGGAAGCAGGAGATTTATGAATTGCTGACTATTGTAAACATAATCTGAAACAGTGTACAGTAGCAACATTATCCTTGTACATACATCCATTAACTGAGGCAGAGAAGAGAAAACTAATATTAGCAAAGGAATACCACTGTTCACCCAAATGAACTGCAAGTGTGGTTATATTTAAAATTAAGGTATTGCTTTTAGTTGCCTTCAAGTTAAAGTCTTTGTATGAGTTAGAAATCTGAGCTTCTATTATAGTCAGTGAAAAGAGACTACTATAGCCAATTGTGCTCTAATTAGTCCATTTAAATATAAGCCTTTAATGACATTTGAGATATCCCTAGGATATTTGAGAAATCTGCAAAGGTCCAGCGGTGGGAGACTGGTTACCTTCTGGAATGGTAGATGGGTGGCAGAGGCAATTCCCCAGCTCAACTCAAATTACGTTAAACATCTCTGTGTGAGCAACTGAATCAAGTTCTACATTTCTGTATTAGACTGATCCAATACTTTTGAAGACTTCATGGACTGTATTGACTTGGTCTCTACTAGTTATAATCTATCTCATTAATAAATCTACAAATGGACATCTCAAATTAATTTTAGGTACCTTCTAATTTGTTTTGTCTTCCAAATCCTTTCCTTTTCCCAGCCTGCTTCTTTTATAGCTAGAGATAAAAAGAAACTAACAACCATGGTACCCATGATATTTTTGCAAGTATTTTGTAGACTTCAGTTCCCTTCTCATCATACCTAGAGTAGAAGTGAAAGAACACTGAATCCCAATGCTATTTCTTTTTGTAGAGTCATCAGGAGTGGGGCAGAAGTAAAAGAACACCGCACCTTACATGAGGAAAATGTAAAAGGATTGCTTTTCATGATAAACTCTTTTGTTCTTTCATTCTGTTGCAGCCTAGCTTCCTCAACAAAGCAAGCAAAGACAATGCAAGACTCATAGATTATTTCAATGATATGCTTTGTCAGATAATGTGGTGAGTTTTTAAAATCTGAAATATGATAATTTTTAAGGGAAACTGGCTCCTTAGGATTTGATAATGTTCTGGTTCTGACAAATAAGGTTTTAAAATCGACCCATTTTAGGGTCACTTGGTTTTAAGAGTTTAACAGAGAAGCCAGAGATCTCTCCCTCACAGTCTCCTTTCTTACTGTGCATTAGTTAGCATCTTACTTCACTGAAGATTCCTAAGATCAAAGCATTCTTTTTAACCATTGCTCATTGAGACAAGTGAGCAGCAGCACTACAGGTAGTCCAGGCAAGAGATCTGTCTTTGTTTTGCAAATGGTGCTACTGTAATGCAAGATAAGCAAAAAAACAGCTGAATAATTAGTTTTATTTTTACTCAACTTTCTGTTTTAACCTTTCTTATCCAGGATAATTAGGTATCTTTAATGCACTAGTGTTAAGTGAATAATGGTAATCTCACTAGGAGACATTCCTAAAACTTCAAACCATAATGCCTTCAAAAAGTAAAAGAAACTACAGGGAAAAAAAAAAGTCATGTAAAATCAGACAAAAAAAAATGAAGGCAATTTTGAAAGCTTTCTAACCAACCTAAATCTAGTAGGTCAATACATTATTTTGAAATGTATATTTGGGATTCTCTTGTAATTTCTAATTTGAGATCGTATTGTAAAGGAGACTAAAGGTGTCACAAAGGGATAAATTCTAATAGAAGATCCACAGTAGTCTGAAGAACAGAATGAGAGCAGATTAGAAGTACTCTCTGAGAAACTAGACTATCCTGTGGTAAAATGAGGCAGAAGAAGAAAAATCTGCATGCATACACTACTTGAGAAAAAAAAACAGTTTAAAGCAAGAAATGCAGCTACTAAATACAAGTTGATTTTTTCTCTTTTTTTTTTTTTCCCTTGTCTTTTATAGGCAAAAGACAATAAGCTTGAAAATTTGGAATATTAAACTTTATTAAAGTAAAATTAAAGGAAAATGAGCAAAGCAGCGCGCTGGGCGCCCGGAGAGTCTCCTTCTCCGCACGGACCGCACCCCTAATGGATCTGCAGTCCATCTTTATACGCTCTGTTCTCTTTCGGTTTCTCCAGTCAAAATCCACTCTGTTCCTGCTTTCATACGAGTCTTCCAATTAAAGTCCACTTCGTCCACTCTCCGAGCTCTGTCCCGTCGCTAGGGGTTGTTCTCTTTGGTTTCACTTTGTTCGCTCTCCAAGCTCTGTCCCGTTGTGAGGCATTGTTAGATGTTTCAAAGATGAATGCAGCGAGTCTTCCCTTTATCAGTACAGCCCAAAACCCACAACCAGCACAACATATACAACACTGTGGTTTAACATTTAGCAGCCCAAACATAACATTTAGCAATTTAAGAAAACCTTCACAAGTATAACACCTGGCAATCTTTAAG
>JAWWMO010000043.1:20024673-20042999 GCA_035047845.1 Dendrocincla fuliginosa | reverse complement strand
CACTGTGGTTTAACAGTTAGCAGCCCAAACATAACATTTAGCAATTTAAGAAAACCTTCACAAGTATAACACCTGGCAATCTTTAAGAAAACTCTCACAAGCTTCAATTTGATTAGCAAATTATATGTTGTTGCCTCTATTATCCATTACATTGTCTTTTGTCTTTAAGACAAAGACTGGTACTGTAAACCACAATTAGTGGCACAAAGACATTTGGAGGCCAGTAGCTACTGGTCTACCCTCCACTGACATTTGTGTCTGCATAGTTGTTCCTCTCACATGTTTTCATTCCACTCTTCTCTGACCACAATGGTATTTGCATATTAACTTTTTTATTTTTTGGTTCTTCAATATCTTATCACAGAGGCGTTACCACCATTTCCAACTGGCCCAGGCTTGGCCAGCAGTGGGCCCATCTTGGAACCAGCTGCCAGACATGGAAGAAGATTACAGCAGCTTCTCATAGAAACCAACTTTATACCCCACCCTGCTACAAAACATGGCCATGCAAACCCAATACAGAAAACTTATCTGGCTGGGATGCTATGGGTCCAAGAAGTTGTAAAGTGTCTGGGTCTACACCTGGAAAAGTAGACCTAGATCGTAGCCCATAAGAGCTTGGTCTGCTGAGCAGCTGGGCACATGGAGCAGGAAAGGCAAGTTTCAGGCTGGGGTGGTTCTCAACTCTTCACTGGGCAAGCTGAAAGCAAGCCTAGAGCCTTGAGGCCTTGGCTAGACAGAGCAACCTGGGAGCCAGAACTCAGCTCCTCCACAGCTTACCATGTGGACTGCTGAAAAGTTGCTAGCCTGGAAGTCCACCAACAGCCTTCATAAAAGGCAGGTGGGTGAGCTAGCATTGAGGATTACTGTTGGAAACCTGCTTCCTTTCTGTCACAGCTTTGTCAAAATTGAATTGTCTCCTGCAAACACTTTAGTTTTGATAAATTTGTAGTCTCTGTTCCATCTAACAATTTCCAAAACACTGATTCTGGAATCTTCAATTTGGAAAGTAAGGCTCTTCACTAGCAAAACAAATGTTCTTGGAAAACACATACAATTTTATACAACTGGCAAACAAAAATCCCCACTAAACTAATTGAAATATTCTTTCGTGCATGGCAAATGAAATCTTCTTTTCCTGGCTTCTTTTCAACATTTTTAGTTTGTTGGATTGCTCAGCTGCACTTTTGAGATGGAGAATACTGTTTCTTCCTTGTGCAGTTATTTGTCAGATATTTGTCGGTTCTCAACATTATTTTGGAAAGGGATGACACTAATGGAATACATCAGTGAAGTAACTCAGCTAATGACACCATCATTAAAAAGTTGGTATTTCTTCAGATTAAAGGCTCCATCTAAGACTGAAAACAGAAAGATACATTGGTATCTATTTTTCCTTTTTTAATGGTCCATATAAATTTAGGATTTAATCTATATTGATTGTTCTTTAATCTAATGGTTCTATAACTTGAAAGACCAGATGCAAAAAAAATGAAGCTTGTTAGTAAAGTCCTGATTTTTGAATTTTCATATTACTAGGATAACTTTTTCAACAAAAGAAATGTCATGTATTTCTTGCCCTTTTTTAATAAATCATTCTTTATAAGCAGAGAAAAATGTAATATGATGTTTAAATAACTTTATTTGTGTTATTTCCCCTTTTAACACAGAACAGCATTGAGATTTTGTGGGGTTTTTATCTCTGGTCTCTGTAAACACTATTTAAAAGACATACTGTATCTGTAAAACAGATTTCAGATAGTTCACAGGAGTATTAATGGAAATAGATAACACAATGGTAATACTTCAGCAGAGGTTCAGCAGTTCTCAAGAGTATCCTTCACACAAATGTAACCTGACTGCGCTGGCAATTCCTAGATCTTTTGGATTTCAAAAGAAATGTGTGTTATTCATTTATTGTGCCTGGGATTTTCAAAGGGACAAAGGGACTGAAATCAAAGCCAGTAAGAACTGGATATTGTCCGGGTATTTTTTTTGTTTGTTTTTAACACATCCTCTCTCACTAGATTCCATTTTTTTCACCCTGAAGTTGCCATTTCTATGAGAGTCTGTTTTATTGGAGCTTTAGGGTTTGTTTTGTTTTACTTTGAGTTTTTTAAAATTCTATCACTTGGTCTAATTGGGATTTCACTATGCTTTACTTTGACATAAAACTAGTGTGAGTTTACCTCACTAATGTGAGTGTACCTAATTTTATAGGTACTGTGCAGTGGTAACTAATTATATCATGTGCCCCACAACAGAGAGAATGACAGAACTCCGAAAAAAGACACCAACAAAGGCATGAATTCATTTGTGTTATTTCAGTGAAAATGTATTGGTTCTAGCAAACACCATGAAATCACCAGAAATGTTATCCTTTATAGCAATATGAAGACTCTACTGATCCTCTCCATGCTGAAAATCACCATACATTTACAGAACTTTTAGCTGCCTAAACTTACCGAAATTAATACCATTGCTTTTTCTTTTTTTTTTCTTTTTTTTTTTTGTTTTTTTTTCTTCAGAGTAGTGGCTGTAGATCACAATCACATCACTTTTTAACTGGTGTAGACTGTCCATTTCAAGAAGGCAGTCATATAGCCTGGCCATTCCAAATATTGAGACCTTTCTTTCATGGTTCAAAGCACTCTGCCCTGAGAATGTAACACTTTGGATTAAACTCTGAAAAGATCATAAATGCTGTACAAACATGCTGCAGAAATTCAGGCATTGGTTTGATATATGGGCACCTTAATGTCAGCTTCTTGTATCTCCTGAAAGAGAATGTAATAAGTAGT
Source organism: Dendrocincla fuliginosa (assembly GCA_035047845.1). Lineage (NCBI taxonomy): Eukaryota > Metazoa > Chordata > Aves > Passeriformes > Dendrocolaptidae > Dendrocincla > Dendrocincla fuliginosa. The sequence goes on along the minus strand of JAWWMO010000043.1, from coordinate 20,040,198 downwards.
TTTCATTTTCTTCCTACAAAAACAGAGCAATGGATCAAAATATGTTCATGCTATTTACAGGCAGGGAGGCAGATCGAATCTAATGAATTTTGAATTACCACTCCCTCACAGTGAGAAATATGATTGTGGAAAAGTTGGGGTTTTTTATTAACAAGGTGTGCTGTTAGAAAAAAAGCCCATTGCATATTTCAAGTGACTAATCATAAAGACAACAGAGAACATAAACCAGGAATCAGTTATTTCCAACTTCAAGCTATACTGAATTTGCTTCAGTCTTACATGTTTTTGTATTTGTTCTAAGTTGGAATGAAAGAGGAGTGTAGAAAAGGGAAAAAGTACAGGAAGAAAAACAGAAAAGATAGAAAGCTCTGAAAGCAAGTATAAAATTAGACCAAATAAAGGCTTAGATAAACAAGATAAAAAATCTAATTAAAAAGAAAACAAAAAAAAAGTCAGATCACCTTTTACCATCACCTGGATTATTTGTATTTTTTTAACCTATGAACAATATATAGCTTTCTCTTTCCTCTAGCTATCAGTAATGTCAGCTTTAGCTTTATTGACTTCCCTAGTGGGAAATTAACTCACCTGAAAAATTTACTCTTTCTTCTTTTTATTTTTTTTTCTGGAAAACAAACAGGAAACTTAAAACCAAAACAAGATTTCCTATGAAGATAAATTCTCTCACTTTATTAATAGTTCAAAAATTATTTAAAAAATAAGTATTCCTGCCTGCTATTTGGTTAATTTACACGTGGAACATTTTCCATTCAAGTACAAATGTTGCATTTCATGCATATTGACAGGTATATGTTTTCAGATCTCTCAGTAGTGTCACAGAATGCCCAGAGATCTTAACTTTCAATTTTTCTAAGTGGAAAATTAATGAACTACCTTAATCCAGTGCTGAGGACAGAGTATCTGGCTTTATTCCCTGTCTTGTGAGAGAACTAGAATGTATATCCAGGTCATAATATTGTAAAAGGTCTATCTAAACAGCATATTTTTTCCTGAAGAATTCTTCAAAGTCCTCTGATGAAAAGGATTCAATAACCTTTTTGTGCTTCCTCCTGCCCACTATGTGAAAAGCTTCAGCCAAACATTTAGAGCTCAGCTTGCAATCAGCTGAGAGTGGGAGTAGGGGAATTGGCATGAGAGAAGTTGCAGAGCCTCACTAAGAGCTGTAACATGAGAAGAGAACTAAGTGACACCAGAAGCACCCCATGGGGAAAAAAAACTAAAACAAAACAAAAACAAACAAACAAAAACCAACAAAAAAAACCACACAACCAAACAAAACAAAACAGCTCTGGAGTGGTGCAAGTTCTGAGGTGACAAGAACTATGATGCAGCTACGGTGAGGTCTAATGATATGCACAAATAAGGTTTAGGTATGTTTTCCATGTTTGTCTTCCAGCTGGCTGACTTATTACTTTACAATTTGTTGGTCTTTAGAGTAAATGACACATTAGAGGTAAAGATTTAGTGGAGACATAGAGGTCCTAAGATGTCCTAAGATTCTTGTCTTTGGGCATGGATTATGGCTCCTGGAATTCTTCACCAGTTGGAATTTGAGACTGTCAACTTTTATACAGATTTTTATCCCACAGTCTGTGTCAAGACTGGAAACTCTCAGGTATTCAGTAATGTTTCCTGAATGGAAACAGATCAAATAGGTTGAATAATTATAGTTTTATAAAACTGCTGTTTTAGTAGGCCTACAGCACTTACCTCATGAATCAGTATGGGCTGAGCATATATCAGAAAGCAATTAAAGAAAGTAAAAAACAAACATGGTATCAGCATTAAGAAGGGAACTGATGCTGGACCTACATGTCCATCCAGTTATAGGAAACATGTTATTTAATTCTTTAACTGAGTTTCAGTTATTATCTTCATCACCATGAATCTTTTTAACAAAAATGGAGAGTATAAAAGCATATTACACAACTATGAATTATGTCCAAGGGTTTGAATTTTCTTCTAAGACTGTTCTCTTCTTCAGTGAGTTACAGAGAAAAATAAAGGTTTGCAATAACATTTATTTTAAAGAGTTGCTGACAATTAGATTGATACTTCTGTTACTGCTATTTGGAAAAAGGTTGGATGAGTTCTCTGAACTTATTTCCAATGTTGAAATGGAATTCAGTGGGTTTGTGCAAATCTGTTTCATAAAGCTTTGCTTTTCTGCTTGAACTGTTCATTTGCTCTAAATAGGAAGTGCAGATGAGAACTTCAGAGAGGACAGAGAGATAACTGAAGGTTCTATTGATATGCAAAGTGATGAAGCAATAAAGTAGTAAAATTAGCTACAGTCTAATGAGTGATGAAAAGGATTAACATAACAGCATGTGGAAGAGAGTGGGGAGAAAAGTCTGTGTGAAAAACTACATTTACAAGTAATTAATCCATTTATTCTTTAAAAAAAAACCAACCAACAAAACAAAACAAAAACCAAAACCAACCAATCAAACAACCACAACCACAAAAACCCCTACAAACACACACACCCACACACCCACACACCCACACACCAAAAAAACCCAAACAAACAACAACAAAAAAAAAAAAAAAACAATACCAAATACAAACTGGGAAAAAAATGAAAATTTGGGTGAAATTGTGCCCTGCTGTTCTAGTCATTTCATCTCACAATCCCTTTCATAAACATACTGAGTACTGTCTAAGTGGTAAGTTTTTTTCCTCGTTTCAGCCCCAACAAGCTGTTCCTGAGCATGTCTAACTGATCATTAATAGCTTTTATTTCACTCCAGATTAAATTTTTCATCACCAGTTTGCACTTCTGTGTGATGTGACGTGATAGCTTGCCACAGAAGTGCTGCTATACTTTTTCCCAGGGTCTGCCAGTTTCAGTAATTAATATTTAGGGACTTTGAATTCCAGAACCACAAACTGACCTGGGCACCAGAAATGTCACTCTGGTTTCTTTCACTGGCTAGAATAACAAAGGAAATCTTTGGCAAAATTATGGAAAATGATAAAAATTGTCACATAACTGTTCAGTGAGGAGAATCTGTATGTGACAAGCCAAGTTTATTCTTTCTTTACAATATATATTGCAATCTATTTTATATAAAGAGATGCCTGCAGATTTGGGGCTTCAAACTGTATTTATACAGCCCAGGAATCCAGGTCAGGAGTATCAACTTTAACTGTTTGGCCACAGTTTGAATACGGTCTTTTGAGCTAGATGTAAGTATGTACTTTTCACAAAGTCCAGTTCAGAGCAGCTGAATTGCATCCTGTTGTTGTTTTGGTTCTTTTTTTCCAATAATCTGTGTAAGATGTAATAGATGACAGTTCTTTGTTAGCCACTACATTTTGTATTTCTTATTAGCTACACTTATATCTACAAATACTTTTTTGATAGATATTAGCAGACAGCAATTGAGTAACTTCTTACCTTCCTTATCTGGATTAAACAGGTCACATTCTTTAACCTCTTGTCAAACAGTAGCTGCTTCATTCTTTGAGCATCTTCCTAGGCCTTCCTGTGTTTGCTCCATTCTGAGTTCTCTTTTCATAAGCATGAGTAACCATAGTCATATATGCATTCTGTAGGGCATAAATTGTAGTGAGATCAATATCTTCCTGTCTCTGCTGGAAATCTCTGTTCTGCTGTACTAAGATTTCTTATATCTTTTTCACAGCTACATCAAGTTAGCAGCTGGAAATTATTCTGTGATCAACAAGTAGAACGAAGTCCTTTCATCTGTTTTTCTAAAGATAAGTTCCTAGACTGATGTCACAGAAGTTTATCTAATTAAGCCTGAAGCATATGATGCCGCATGTTTACAATTGCATTGCATCTTAAAATTCCTGTCATCACAATGGTTCGTTCCTCACATATATATATATATATATATATATAATTTAGTAGACAGCCCTTCTCAACTTTATTTCATCATAAATTGTTCTTGTGAAATACCACTGAACTGGCGTCTGATCTTTCAAAATCTCTTGTCATCTTCTTGTCAGGTTGTTTCTCCTACACATTTTAATTAAACTATAATCCCATCTTCAGTACTTTTTTTCCATAAAGAATTGAAAAAAGATTCTCTGCTCTAGTCCAAATACAGAAAGCACTGCAAGTCGCATCTATCTAAAAATCCCACAAAACTGTAGCAATTTATGTTAACATATTTTATGATTGACAGACCAAGATTACACATTTCATTTTTTATTTATTAAATCTTTACATATTCTTAATCATCTGTTGCAAAACTCTTCAAACTACAAAAGTCAGACAGCTTCTGACCAAATCTCTTATTCTCAGATGTCAACATCCAAATTTATTCACTAAACTGAATTAAGTTATATTATTTTTGCTTCACCTGAGCTATGATTATCTCTACTCTATGCATATATTTCCAGTACTCATCTTACTTTCCTTCATCAATATCTTCCTCTTTTGTGTGTGCAAAGACAAAATATTCTTTTGGTATGTGTCTGTAGCCGGTGGCAAGTTCCCCATAGAGCACAATCTTAGGGAGGCGGTGATCCCCCATCCTGGAGACATGCCCTGCCTGGCGCAGCTGCGTTTTCAGCAGCATGGCCTCAGTGCGGGTGATCTCTGCCTGTTCAAGGACGGCCACATTAGTCACGTAATAAGACCAGTGGATGTTTAGGATTGTACGGAGGCAGCGCTGATGAAAGCATTCAAGGAGTTGCAGGTGGTGGTGGTAGATGACCCAAGATTCAGACCCATATAGAAGAGTAGACAGTACAATGGCTCTGTAGACACTGCTCTTTGTGCTTTTCTTCAGGTGTTTATTGCGCCAGACTCTTTTGCAGAGTATTCCAAAAGCTCTGTATGCCTTTGCTAACCGGTTGTCTATCTCCTTGTCAATCTTACTGCCTGAGGAAATGATGCTTCCCAGATAGCTGAACTGCTGGACTGACTTAAGCTCTGATTCACCCATGGTGATGTGGGGATGATGGAAGACTTCCTGAGGTGCAGGTTGATAGAGAACTTCTGTCTTCTTCAAGCTGACTTCCAGCCCAAAGAGCTCAGCAGCCTCTGCAAAGCAGGATGTTAAGCACTGCAGAGGTGCTTCTGTGTAAGCAACGAGGGCAGCATCGTCAGCAAAAAGCAGCTCACGGACAAGGTGATTCATGGTCTTACTGTGGGCCTTCAGTTGCCTTAGGTTGAATAGGCTTCCATTGATGTGATATCAGATGCAGATGCCGTTTTCTTCATCGAGGTTTGCTGTGGCCCTTTGGAGCATCATGCTGAAGAAGATTGTGAAGAGGGTTGGTGCAAGAACACAACCTTGTCCCAAACTGATGATATGTGACACATCACGGTATGATTCCATCTTCCCTATGTACTATCCATGACTGGCATTAACTGGATTGTGGCAGCCTTGAATTTACAGCATTTGCTTTTAGTCCTATGAAACATTATTATGAACTAAGATGATACAATAGTTCAGTTTGTGCTTTGCTAGCAAACATAAATACAATAACTACAGAAGTAAGAAATGCCCCAAGTGCCAAGGCCTGGGCTGTCTTCTCTTGCCTCCATCTGGAGAGACCCAGCCTTGAAAAGTTCATAATTTTTATTATACCATTACCCGTGTGCTCCCAGAAGAAAATCCATAAATAGAATGTCTGCCACATTTGTTAGTTCCTGAGTTTGTTTTTGAAGATGTTGGTATTTCCTCCCCTTTTCTATCATGGCCTCTTCTAAAGATGCTTCAGTATACTTGTATCTCACAGTGATATCCACCCCATATGCCCGGGTTTCTTTCATAAATATTAGGTCCAATTTATATGACTCATGGTTGTTGTCTCTTATATGTGTTTCCTGGAACACTATCCATTATTTCTTTTCAACTTCCTTCAGTAACATTTCACAGAGGTAGTTGTGCCTTTTAAATCTTGTATCCTACATGACCGGGCAATTCACGATGATATAGAAGCGTGTGCAGTGGTGCAATCCCCTCTCCCACCCCAGACCACACTATGATCTGAGAAACACTTGTTAGGCCTCGACCTTGACAGCATCTGGGCTGAGCTCCTGTGAGCTTATCAGAAATACTGTCTGTCCCAGAAATTAGGGCTGTCTAACCAGTTCCTTGCTTTCTTAATGAGGAGGCTTGGAAACATTTTTTTCCCTGAATAACAATCCAAGTGGAATAATATTTTTGTTCTCACACTTTCAAAGTGTGAGAATTAAAAGCGTGGCCAACATGAAACGTTATTATGACTGAAGCCCAATCTCCTGCCACCCTATAAACAGCAGTCCAAGAGAGACTCATTGAGCTCTCCTGGGGTACAGCAGGGTGTGATCAACAATCTCCATCTTAGTCGTGATACCTCACAGAGTTAGCAATTCACATTCACTATTTCTTGGTGGATCACTGGCCAACAGATCCTGGACTGACATCTCATTCCTCAAGACTCAATCTTTTGCCCACTGAGAAGAATGTATAAATATTCAAAGTGAGTATTTCACAGAACTCAAGGCAAAACTCTATCTCGTAGAGACTCTTTATGTCTGTGTGCGTATGCTATATCAAATGTACTAGGGATACTGTTTTCTTAAATTGTTAAGTACTTTAGATTTATAAGTAAGTTACTGTTATAGTACAGTAAAACATATATGGATCCTTTGTCAAATTGTTCAAGTTAAGTCATTGGTTAATTTAAATGTTGTTAAGTGTTGCCACGCCTTTATTCTCCTTACCCTTTCTGTCCTTCTGTCCCCCTGTCCCGCTCCCCCCACTCCTGCCCCCTCCATCTCCACTTATCGGATCTTGTGTTTATTTGGGTTCAGACTGATATTGCTTTTAGATTTCTATGTGCTTTTTCATAGTATATTTTACCTATCTGTAAGTAGGAGTGTGAACCTTGACAAGAGCTCTGTCATGCTGTTGCTTTTATATTAAACTTGCTTTCACTGATACCTTTGCCGGTCATTTTTTTAAATGACCTTAAAACACTCATTTCATGACAGCACATTTCAGTCTCAGTCTGTCAGTGTCTGAGAGATTTCATGTACCTTTCTTGTCTACCCTTTGCCAGGCATTCTCTTGTGGGGTGAACATTGGGTCTCAGCTGTAATGCTGTCATGAGCTTTCTGTGTGGTATGCCTTTGTAGTTCTCATTCCAATGGTTGCTAGTCTTATTCTCTTCAAATTTGGTAATACCAAGGCCCTGGAATACCAGGTTAGTTCATTTTACAAATTTTTTCTCCAGTTGCAAGGTCTTGGATAGCTAATCTTCAGAGTAGATACCTCCCATTCTGATATAATTTCCTCATTACCCCCTTCAGATAGTTTTTTGATACTGTTTCATCAGATACTGTTTTGGGTTCACATATTGATGACATCTTCTCTTTGTGCCCTCCATCTTTTATCTAATGCTTGTTCAATTCCTTCCTTTTTTTCAGAATTGTTCTAATTGTTTCATCCAAGGACTGAGTGAACCTGTGCAGTCTTTGAACTTATGCACTCGAAATCAATCCCATCAATCTGGTAGTACCTAAACGTCCAACCTTTGTGCTTGAATATAGAATGGAGTCACATGTGCTTGGTGGTAGATGCAACCATTCCTTGACAGTTGATTGTATTGCTAAGTCAAGAGAAACCCCACTTTTATATCAGTGTGGTCTGCAAAGTAGATTAATCTGTGGATGGTATAAGTTTTCAAGATGTCAACCTTTGATAATGGTTTAGCAGTGCCTTATTGATCCAATTTCCTAATTTTGCAGACAGTTCTGATTTACATATATCAGTCCAAGGGTCAATCTGCAGGACCAAATATTTCTCAGAACTACCAGTCAATCATATTGAGAGGTGTGCCATTAACAGTCCTTGACAGTTTCATTGAAAACATATGAATCATTTGTTGAATTAATGTAGAAGCCATGACACTTTTCTCCCCATCTTGAGACTAGTAATATTGCAAAAGGTCTCTAAGATTTTCATTGCTTAACAGAATCCATTCAACAAAACCAAGTCATCAGCAAAAGCCATAGCTGATGATTTTTCTACCGTGTTGGTACCCTTTTCCACACTCCTCCAGCTTGACCAGCAGAGGGTCTAGAGCCAGATTGAATGAAATCAGCAACATTGGTTCACCTTGTTTCACACCAATTTGTATCTGGATGTATTCTGTCTGTTCATTCTTTGTGTCAATATATGTATAGATATTTTCTTAATCAGGGTCTATGCCTATGAGGGTCTATGCCCTTCAGTTTAAGACCCATTGAGATGTGTTGATGGCCCACCATCACCAAATACCTTTGTGATATCCACAAATACCACTCCCAGTTCTTGGTGGTCCTTTTATTGGTACATAATGTCTCTTTTTGATGGTCCTCTTCTTCACCCACTATGTCAGAGTTTCTGCAGACTGTGTTCCTGGGTCTTTCAGCAGCCCCGTTCCTGACCCGCTTTCTTGATCTTACACATCATACCCAGGCATACATAGCAGTCTTGAGCATTCTCATTAATCACCAACAGTAGTTCTTGTTGCCCTTCAATCCATCTTTTCAAACACTCTCTGATAAATGGGTAGCTTGTATGATGATACCCATTCTGCAATAGTCTTTCAATAAGGGGACCTCAATTGCTCAATCTGATGACATCAATCCAGTTCTTTTTCTTTTCTTCTCAGGGGACTTTTATATAACATAATTTGTCACTTATTTCTTTTGGGGTATTAGATGTGATGTGTTCCACAATTAGTTTATTGATGTTTTTGTTACCCCCATACTCCTTGTCCAGCTTCTTCAACAACTCCACCTCTTCCTCTGTCCGATATTGTCAGTTGGCCCCTCAAGCAGATTTTATTTTGGTGCGGGAGGCAGAAATCCACTCAATATTCCTCACAACTGGATGCACCAGTCTTTAATGTCATCCCAGATTGATTTTTGTTTTGAAGCTTTTCCCACACACCTCACAGGACCACTCTCCAGTAGGACCCATTTCTGCAGCCCCTTTACATTGTGGGAACTGGCAGGTGATATTGTGATATTTTGCATTCATTTTTCCACATTTGGCACATTGAAACAAAATCTTTCTTCTGCCATGTGTTCTCTTTAAATGATTGATTAGCCCCAACACTCCACCTGTCCAGTTTTCACAGTATGGACATGATGGATTTTTGTTCAGGACCTTCACCCTGTGTCCTCAGAAACCAGATCTGTGCCGCTCTCCAGGATAAGTGAGTTTGGCACCAGGGAACTGTCCTCCCTCTTCCATGCTAGTCTCACTTCTCCCTTGTCATGGCTGATATTTCTTCCAGTGTCAGGGTTAGAGGTAGGAACCTCATATACTTGAGGATACCTGGCCAAGCCCTGTCACTGGATGGAAGGATGATACCCCTCCATATCAACAACCACAGAGTTATAAAATTCCAATCTCATCAAAACAATGTAATCTTCCACTGATTCACCATGGATTGTGGTCAAAGGTGTGACTAGGTTGTCATTCCACTCTGAAGGACTGGTCTGTGTGGCTCTCCATATGAACAGTAACTTCATTGATTGAATCATTTTGTCAACTTTCATCAAATCAATTAATTAGTGTGAGGGTAGGATAAGTCAACAGTAAACACTCAGTAACAATTGTCAGCTGTGCCCAACTAAAAACCTGGGTGCCAGGCTTTGAGTAACAAAATTTATTAACATAAATTTGTTTCACTTTATTTAGTACTATCACTAGTCAGAGAGTCCAAATAACAGGCAGAGAGTAATTATAACTTGGTTACCCCTAGGTACATCCGGTAGGATCCCAGGGCAGTGCAACCTCTGCAGGTCAGCCCAGAGAAACAACTATCCTGTCTTGAGATAATCATATTATTCCTTCTACAGAATGGGTTCTAGATGCACTTTAGATGACCTGAATAACTTCTATGTATATGTGCCTCTATCACATCACTGCATGTTTACATTTACACAGGGCCTGAACTCACTAATTATGTCATTTCAGCTTATGCTGGAGATATGATGCAGAACAGCTGTACAGTATCAAAGAATCTGGCAACTGATGCATGCTACGTTAATCTTATGGGACTCTGCTGCCTCCTGATTCAAGGAAGTCCCCAATGTTAGGGATCCAGGTGGAAGATGATTATACAACATCCCATTTGTGGTATGAGTATTCCCCAGTCTCCTTCATGGTTATTTTGGAAGGAAAGAGGAGGCTCAGACAGACAGACAGACAGTGCTTCTTTACCTATTTTTTCAGCTTCAGTAGAAACAGCTTCAGCAACTCATCCCATTCTACCATATGTTATGACCCATATCTAGGTCATATCTCTGGAGAGTCCTGCTCTGAATGATTTTCTAAAGAACTGATTACAGATTTAAAATATTTTTATATTGATAAAATAAAATCAATTGAGGACTGTATGAGGAATGAGTCGAAGATGAATAAGTTAGATAGGCAGGAGTCTGAAGGCCTGCAACATTGTGAATATCTTTATTTGGACCTTTGGCAGAGGGTCATCCAGGAATAAAAGCAAATTTATTATAATGGGTCTCAAGATACTGTCAAAGACTTTTGGAAAATAAGAGATTCTATGTCTATTTATGCAATTTAAAACATTTCACTGGTGACTACAAATTGTCTGCAGATTCTAGAAATGAAATCCCTAAATGCATCTTTGTGTTACCAGGACGCTAGACTTCTAAGGAAAGCAGTATTGCTTTCAGTACATCAGCAATACTAGTGAGCATTTTTTCTCTCTTTTGATGGGGCTTGGGTGTCTGTCTATCCTTCCCTCCCCACTCTCCCATTGGTAAATAAAATACTTTATATAACACATTAGCATACTCTTTTGTTGAAAAAAAAACCCCAAAACAACAAATTGCCCTCCCCCCCTTTCAGAAAACAAACAAACAAACAAAAAACCTGAAACACCCAAAACCAAAGCAAAGATAAAATAACCACAAACCTTTGCTCTGTTTGAACTATTTTTTCCAGAATAATAAGTCATAGATAAAAAGAAATATACTAGATTCCAGGAAGTTTTGTAAGAACTAGTGGCGAAATACCAAGAAGAGACCCACTAATGCTCTCAAACAATGCTATAAGACAGAGAAAGCTACAGTAACCTTTTTCAGGATCCACACAGAACCTCTGTGTAAAGAAACAAAACCTGCAGTAACCAAAATATTGTTCGTTTCACTACTGACAGAAAGAGCCATTTTGCAAAGCTTCTATGTGTGTATTGCGATAGGAATTCAGAACGTTGAAACTGTGGATGTTCAGATAATAAACTACAATATAGTCCTTCACTATTTGTTTTTTTGTTCTTAATAGATTGTCTTTTCATGCACTTGAACACTTATATTTCATTTGAAATCAAGATTTCAGGGTTTTTTTTTTTCACAGCCAGGCTCTCTAGCACTAGAATGAAACATTAACCGTGGAAAGATGACCTAGAGACTGCCCCTCTTTCCTACCTCAGTTTTGTGTGTTATGTGAACTATGTTAAGTGAACTTTCATCAACCCATAAAAACATACTGAAATGAGGGAAAAAGTTGGGATATTGAACAGATTTAGGTTATGACTTTAGACTTGAGGTAACTTCAATCTGTAAAATAAAGCCTGTGTCTGGGTTTAAAATACATGAAGTTAAGAACATTCCCTGCCATGTTTTGACTATGTCCTTCCATACAGGAATAAAAGTTTCCTTATATGCATATATATATGCACACATATATACACATGCTTGTTGGGTACATGTATCTATATTATCCTCCACATCAAAAAACAGGGGAAGAATTAGATGTTAATAAAAAACATTTTTACAATGTTGCTTGGAAATTATATTCTCTGTGGAAAAATATGAGAATATAATAGATGTGATTCATCATCAAAACAAATGTAATTTGTATGTTTATCTAGATGTAATGAAAAAACAATACGTAGAATACGAAATATCTTTGATCTGTTCACAACAAAATCAAAGAACATGCTGGAAATTTCTGTATTTGTCATTCAACACTTTTTATTGCATTCAAAGAAACACCTATTTCTTTAGAAGACAAAATGGCACATATATTTTATACCCAAATATATTTACAATTGAGAGATTGAGGACAATGTGCCCAGGTTGAAGCATTCCTTCATTGTAACTATGTGCAGATTCCATGAGAGGCTCAAAACATAGGAAATGTAAAGGTGTGCTCTGTAGGAAGAAACTGTCCTGTCAATTGAGATAAACTTTTATTGTGTGTTATGCACAGTAGGCTAAATGTTTTCTGTTTGCTTCTTTGCATAAGAGGTGACTTCATGAAGGTAGCACTGTTTTTTCACATTTTCTGATGCATGGAAAATTGTCTGATGCCATCCAAGTATTCAAAGTCAATCTGCTTTAAACCTAGTCCTCATAGATTTCTTTTTTTAATATTTCTATTCATTCCATATAAAGTAAGAGAATGTGTGTTCATTCTTGGTATATTTCAAAGAAAATATAGAGAAATTTTAAATAAATGGTTTATTTTGCAATCAGAATAATTTAATTTTACATTTTATCCATTTTGCTTTACACTGAATTAGATTAGGTATGGTAGCCAGCACAATGTCATTTTCACTGAGAAATTACCTCTTGAACAGTTCTCCAATGGTAATCTATAAATATTCAAATATTTCTTAATGTTTATTGGAATATATTATTAAAGACCTGATACTTTATAATGGAGATTTATTTTGACCATGCAGAAAATTTGGTCATGTATTAGATGTTTCCATATGTATTTTTTCCCATCTACTCACACATCAAATAGATAAATGTCAGCATATGGTTAATTTTGTTTTTAAGAATGTGCAGCAGTAACTTCTAAATAATGTATGTGAAGTGTTTCACTTCACAAGCATATTTAATTTAAATTTTCAAATGTCTGAAACACTTGGCTTTAAAGATATTTTTCAGCTCAGAAAGTACTCTATAATTCATTTCTTATTTGATTATATTCTCTTACTTTTCTCAAAATGTATTGATTGTTTTCCAACAGATCAATATATCTTAACATTTCTTTGGAAATATTATCTTACAGAATTAATGACTTTTGATCATTATTTGATTTTCCATTTATGCAAACAGATGTGACATTGTTTCTAATCTATAATAAGTTAAGCACTATCTAGGAAAAGCACATTGAGAATTCATTTCTCATTAGTAAAAAAGGGCAAAGCTTTAAACTGTTCCGTCTGTGAGGATTCAGAACATTAAAATCCAGTCACAAGAATATTGGTGAATGTCTTGGTTGGTAATAGGACAGACACTCTAAAGCTGAATACACTTTTTAAACAGTTGCCATCAACAGGCAGAGCAGAGAATGCTGGGTAGGTATCACGAGCTCTATTTTTAACAAGTGTCTTTGTTTCCCTCTTCCGGTGGTACTGGCTCTTTGTGATTAACCCTGTAGAAGGAAAATGGACATTTTTAGCAGGATTAATCTGACCAAATGCAGAGCCTAAAATATGGGCTGCTGTGTCTGAACTGGTCATCTGATGTTCCTTTATAGTCAATGGGAACAGGAAGACACTTTAGGATTCAATTAATGTAGTGTCATCTGAATGTACTCATCTATCAGATGAGTCACACTTTAAAAGAGCCTGTTCTTTTCAGTGACTATAAAGGGTGCTAGAAGTGACTTTCTTGGATGCAGACACCTCCTAAATTTAGGCGAGATAAGGTCTGTGCTTGAAGATGGTCAACATGAGGAACAAGTATTTCCATAATGGCTGAAAATTGTTTAATTGTCATAAACCAGATACAGGTATAGTATTCTGTAGCAATTTACAGCATCCTTTGTACATCACATGGGAAAGGCTCTATTTCCAAACTTTGATCGGATAAAATAACTCACATTGTAAGAACTTTCCTGAAAATAAAATAGGTCAATATAATTTGAGTACTGACTAAATTACCATTAGTTTTAGAGCAATATAATATGGCAGGACTTGTTCTCTCTGACGAACAAAATCTCAACAGTCTAGTCACCATGTTACTGTATAGCTCAGTGGGAGAGGGAACACAAGTCTTTTTTGATATTACAGGTATAGAAGTAATATTTTACTATTACCTGTAATTCAATCAGTTTCTCAGCTTATTAAATGATGCATGAAAGACTTCAGACAAGGACATATTTTGAAGCATTTCTTATTGTGTATTTAGTGAACCACTATAGGGCTACCTTTCCTTCTGTTATTTCAGCTGTTAAAGTTCTGAAATGGGAATGATTTTCTGTCATGAAATTCTAGATACTATTTAAAGTCAACAATATATGCCCAAGGACATTGAGTGTGATGTGTTAGTCTGTCATCTGTTTTACCCATGCAGCAGAGTCTATTTGACTAGCTTGTTGGATGGAAAAAGCAGAAATAAAATAGAAGAAAATTGAAACTAAGCTTGTTCTTTTTAATTTTGAGGACAAGGTGCTTTCAAAGTTATGTAGAACTTTGGGAGTCTCACACACACCACACAGAGCTAAGAGTAAGAAAATAAAACCAAATTTATAATTTACTTTGTAGAAGCTATGGTCACCAGCCTTTTCCATGTTAAGAATTTATAAATAATTTTATCTTATAGATGAGAGTGAAACTTCCTCTCTCAATCACTAAAAATAAATTTTTAGAAATAAGCAGCTCTTAACTTTCCCAAGAAAGGTACAACTACACTTTAACCGTAGTCTGTAGCCTTATTTATACTAGTTAAAATAAACAGAAGTCACTGATGTTACACAGCATGAATCTGTGGAGAAGCAATATGTATATAACTATAGGAACTTACTTTATATGCTCTCCAATACGTGATGAGCACAGCATGCTATTGTTTGAAGAAATAGTATAGCTGTAAGATTTTGGCAATCTATAAACCAAATAGTATTATTACTGCATACTTTACCCTTAAATGCCACATTTGGAATTAGTTACTGCTGAGGTACCTCAGACTATTATTTGTCAACTCTTCTATATATCATGTGCATATATATAAACAATATAATAATAAAAAGAAAAAACACACAAAAAACCCCAAACACCAACCCCTGCCTCCCCAAACTAGTACAGTTATATAGATATCATTTTATATCAGTGTATGTATAAATATGCATATATATATATATGAGTAGATATATACATAAATATACTAGTGTTTTTTCCCTAAGAGAAAAAATTCAGAACCTATAATAAAGTCCAGTATGTCTGTATAGTGATATATATATATAGATATATATATATGGAAGGGAGGGGGGAGTGTAACTTGTCTTTAAAACTTTCTCTTTGAGTTTTTTTGGTGGTTTTTTTTTTTTTTTTTTTTGTGATGCTCAGTTCTTCAGAAAATCACAGAATCAGAGAATATACCAAGTTGGAAAGGACCCACAAGGATCACCAAGTCCAACTCCTGACCCTGCACAGGACCATCCCCAAGAGTCACACCATGTGCCTGAGAGTATCATCCAAATGCTTCTTGAACTCTGTCAAGTATGGTGTTGTGACCACTTCCCTTGGGAGCCTGTTCCAGTGCCCACCTACCCTCTG
>JAWWMO010000043.1:19991792-20011289 GCA_035047845.1 Dendrocincla fuliginosa | reverse complement strand
CTAACCTTCCCTTCCCTAACCTTCCCTAACCTTCCCTTCCCTAACCTTCCCTAACCTTCCCTTCCCTAACCTTCCCTAACCTTCTCTTCCCTAACCCTCCCTAACCTTCCCTTCCCATCCCAAACCATCCCTTCCCAAACCTTCCCCCCTGGCCCCTTCCATTCCCTTCCCTTCCCTTTCCTTTCCTTTCATGGAGGTTCTGGAGCTATTCAGCCACTGAGTCATGTTACACAATTCAGGAGGGTGCACCAGAACCTACTACTGGATGGACATTGGTGTTGTATTAGCCCTGTCAAACTGCATTGTAAAATCACCAGGTTTTTCCATGGGATGGAAACTGAACAAGGAGAAAAGTAAAAACTCTAAACATTAATGATTTTCTGGATGTGCTATATATCCGCAGTAAAGATTAATCTCATTTTGCCTCATGTTCTCATGCTTTTTGAAATCATGTTATACAGCAAAATACTAGGTCTAGAATGATACTGTAACAAAAATTCAATTCAATGTTTATATGGAGATGTTAGAAAAATGCCACAGTACATGTAGAGTTCCAAAAGGTACTTTGGCATTGATACAGAACATTACAACACAGAACTTACTGGCAGGTGGCCCACAGAGCAGGGTTCACAGCTCACAGATGTCCTCAGGAAGTGTTGATACATAAATATCAGACAGGAAATAACTGGCTTGGTAACAGTTCTTCAGAAAGTATTTTAGGTCATGAGTCAACAGTATCATGCTGTTGAGAAATAAAAAAAGCATCACACAGATGTATATGAACAGGAACACATTTTGGGGAAAATTAAAAGAAGAAAAGTAGAAGAAAGAAAGAAAGAAAGAAAGAAAGAAAGAAAGAAAGAGAAAGAAAGAAAGAGAGACTTACATTATGCAATACACAGATTGATATTTCCAGCTCTGAAGATGCTCAGACTTCAAGAACATAAAAGGCTTTCAGAAAGTAATAGAATAATCTCTCATGGCAGATGGGAAATAAAAAACAGCTTAAATTGCAGTGAGACAGATAAAGTTTTGCTAATAATAAGAATGGTAACCATTAAACAGACCGTCTGGCAAAGTTATAGCCTCTGCCACTGAAAATCCAGTGGAACAGGTTGTTTATATCTGGGGAAAAAAACATCCTCAAAAATACATGGAAAGAGGAATGGAAAACAGAGACTGGAAGAGGTTTCTAGACTATATTAACTTCTGTATGTGAAGATCTGAACTTTGTTCCAACTGCAAATGCATGTATTTCAATACTATATCTAGTAACACTATATCCATTCACTATTTCCTAAAGAATATATCACTCCCTGTATTTAGGCTTAAGCAAAATATTTCATAATTTCTAAAATAATGTCCTAAGCATGATCATAGAAAACAATTCTATGTCTATTTCTTCTCTGTGGTCATATGAATCCTTACATGTGTTTGCTTACATAGTGTATTTTGTGTATTTCCTCTCTTTAACCCCAAATCTGGTTGTTCAGGTATGCCTGTTGAGGGCAGAGCTTCCATCTTCCTCCTTCTGGCAGAGGAAGACATTGATTATGGTCTCCAGGTGTCTGAAGTTTGAATGCATGTTCTAGATCAGCTTGTGATATTGAATTATGTAAGACCCAATTCTGTTATCTTTACTTTCCTACAAATTTATTCAGTATTCCTGCTATTTCAAATAAATAACACATTCAAAAATATAACACAAAAACTGCTATTCAAAGTACTGATATTTTAATGACATTTGCAGACTTTAATTGACATGACCAGGTTTACAGCATGTACTAACAGTAGTTGAAGTTATGGATTTACAATCCAAAGTGATTTGATATCATCAACAACTTATCTTTGCAGATGCTTGAAATTAAAATGTTATTTTAAAAAGTAAAAAATTCAATACTAATTTTCATGAAATGCTGATGTTTCAAAAGAATGCCATTTCCATTAATATCCTTGAGCTCAGCTTTGGAAAAAGAAAATCTTTCCTATTTTCTGTGGAAAATACAAAGAGTTAATGCTTGGGAAGTGCTGAGATAAATGCTTATTGATGACTCAGTTAAAATCTTGGAGTGAACAGAGTATAAAACAGACAAAATATGTCTTCTCTTTTTTATAGCCCAACAAGTGAGGAAATGCAGTAATAAAAGAAGGAAATGGAATGAAATTAAATCAAAACAAACAAAAGACAAACTCTCAGACTGTTGTACTGATGACTCATTTTCAACCCCCTTTTCAAATTGTCACTTTATTTTCTGGATTGGACTCCTCACTTGGGCCTGCTTTTGTGGCATTTATAAATGAAAATGTGAAACTTAATTATGTAAGCATTCCTAGTGTTTCATGTGCATCTTACATGTATTTAATTCCACCTTTGGAAGTGTGAGATAAATTATTTCCAGGCAAGGTGGGGACTGCACAGTGGTGCTGAACTGCTGAGTCACAGGACAGACAGGCGGTGCTGCATGCTGGCTGAGTGATACCCACTGTGCCTCCAGTGCACAGAGCCCTCACAGTGCCTCTGGGATGTGGCTTACAGGAACTTGCTTCACTTGGATTCAGACTACACTGATGACTGTAGAGGACAAGCAGCTCCACAGCAGCCCAGCAGCAGCTGGCATTGCAGAGGAATTTCAATTAGTCAGGTGGCAATCAGCTGCAGTCCCCAAGGAGACGGCTATCACCTCTTCTGCACAGAGCTCTGTCACTGCTACAAAAAGCTTAATTGTGACACTGCTTACAATACCAGGTGTAAAAGTAGCTACTTGGCTGCACTTGTCCTCTCTGCGAGGTTTAATTTAAAAACCGAGAACTTCTATTCTGTGTTTGTCAGAATATGAATGAGTCAGTTGTAAACAAAGAATTAAAAAAGATGAGTTTGGTGTGGAGAGGCAGCTGAGTCATTCTGTAGTGCCTCTCCCTTGAATGTAAATGGCAGAGGTTTTCTTCTTTGATACAATATAAAGTATTTTAGCTTAAAAAGCTATGAGACTTTTGTAGCAAAATGGTGCCTGAAAGCTATTGGCCCAGTCAGTGCCTCCACTTTAAACTTTTCTATCCAAGATTTTACTTCTTGACTACTATGAAGAGAAACTTAATATATTATATTAAGAAGCTTACTTTTCATCTTACTTATTTATCTTAATAAACACTATTTGAACTGAATAATTCTCTATGGTATAAAGATAGCATTTCTTCATTGCACTGTGTTTTTATACCACTAATAAGGGGGACACAATCAAATGTTGGTATTAAATCTTTGGAGTTTTTGTTCAGAAGGAGATGTTAGCACAGGAAAGAATTGTTTCTAGTTTGGATTAAAATAGCTAAAAGTAGTACTATAACTCTTAGAGGTTTCAGCAAATATATCCACTGTTCAAGTGAGGAAAACTTTCTACAAAACATGAAACAAAATTTATTTTCCTTCATCAATACAATTTTGAAAAGACACAATATGAATAAAGCAATAATAATCCACAGAAACTGATAAAATTTATCTTCTGGGCAACAATATACTAATTTGCTATATTGTACACATCCTTTGAAATTAAAGGAGACTTCTGTTTTCTTCAAATACCTTACCTAAATAGATTTACTGCTTTAAAAGGCTAAAGAAAGTGTAATATCCTCTAATAAATTCTTAGAAAAAAACTGAATAATGATTTGGATGCACATTTCCCCTAAATTTTTATTGAAAGGAAAACATGAATCTAAGTCAGAACATATTCCTCTTGTCATCATTAATGGCATTGGTAATAGCCACATAAGACAGGATAATTAAAATTAGCAGAGAACAGGATTCTCTAGAGTAACAGGTTATGATACAAGTTGGCAAACACTATTCCTGGGTCCATGTAGGAATGCTGAGTGTAAACCAGTGATTTTACTATCTTCAGAGCTGATAAATCCTTAGCATTTCAAATTTGGGACAATGCAAGTTAAAAGGAGTGATTCAACTAAAGAGATTCTCAGGGAGAACAGGAGGCTTTTCAAAGGTCTGTTAAAATCAAACACTGAAAGGAAGATGAAAGGTTTAAGTATATTTAGACTAAAGAAAGAAAAAGACAGTAGTGTTGCTCATATATATAAAACATAGCTTCTAAGAATTTTATTCCCTTCTCAAAACTTATTGCAGATCAGACATTAAATAATGGAAAGGAAGGTCCGTGTTAGAATGTGTAGCAGTGAGGACTGTGAAGTACTGCAGCTGTTTGTTGGGAGGCCGTGGCAACTCCCTCACATCTGCTTCCTCAGAGCAGGATGCAAAAGTGTTTGTTCAGAAATGGCATAGATATAGCTGACCCAACCTTTGCAAAGGAGGGAGTAAAAATTCTTCTCAAATTTTGTTCAGCCTCAATTTCTATTCTTTTGGTACTTTTATTGTCTGGTTTTATTATACAAGTTATTATTCAGATAATAAAATCATGAAGGAGTTAATTCAGAGTGTTAAAGCAAAATTTTTACAAAAACTGAAACACAGGGCTGTGTCCTGGAAATCAGACTGATATTCTTTAAAAAATAATTCTTAAAAATTAATAACACTTTTATTTCAACTTTATAGCAAATATTTCCAGATTGAAATATTTTATCTTCAAATGTTCTAACTTCCACATAATTACTATTCTATTGATCTATAGAGTTATTTCTTTATGTGCACAGGGGTTTATTTACACATCATATAATATCAGTATTAAGCACTAAAAAGGTTGATAAATGTTATTTAAGTTTGCCAGCTGGGGTAGTAAAGGGTTTAGAAATTTCATGTCAATCCAACTAAACTACAAAATATACCTGCGAATTCTTCTCTTTCTTTTTCAATCTCCTTAAATATTTTACACTGATCAGTCAGGCTGAGACAAATCATAAGTTAATTTTAAGAAATATAATGAACAGCAGTTACATTTGTGTTATTTAATATTTTCATTATTCTAATTATCCTGACAAAGGCTGATGCTGTTCTGCCTCATTGTTCTCATGACAGTTTGCCAGAGAAGTGCTGTATCAGAACACTAATAACGTGCCACATCCTCTCTTTGACAGTCAATAGTAAACCTCAGCGCTCTGATCTTTCTAATGTTCAAGTTTTCAGTGGTTCCATATCACTTTACAGTGGAAGCAACCCACATGGAAGAGTTAAGAATGGACTACTTGTCAAAATACAGAAGAGGTTCAACCCTACTATATAAAGTCTATTATATATTTAAAGACTTTTTAAAATAATGTTATAAGGCATTGCAGTTTATTTATATTTTTTAAAACTATAAGGCTAAAGATATGCTAGCCCATATTTTAAGTAAACCATTCCGAGTTATAATTTGAGTTTATCTAGGAAATTTATATGTGATCATTGAGATGCCATATATTTTCTCTGAAAAAGTCTTTTTCAATATCCAACCAGCCAAACAACACATGTGCTGTTTGATTCAACAAAATTGATTCAACATTTGTCTTGCAATGTCCTACCTCAATAATCAAGCAGGATTGCTTTGGCTAAATTCTGTTTAGAAATATGGTATCCTAGCAAAATACAATGGGTTTATTTAATATTAATGTGCTCATCTACATGGTCCAGAGCAGCATCCAGGAAGGACACTGATCAGTTGGAGTGAGTCCAGGGAAGGCCATCAAGTTGATTAGTAGGATGGAGTGCCTTTCTAATGGAGAAAGACTAAGAGAATTGGATTGTTCAGCATGGAGAACAGAAGGCTTCAGGCTGACTTAATTGCAGCCTCCCAGTATCTGAAGAGAGCCTACAAGAAAGATGGAGAAGGACGTTTTACAACGGCATGTGGAGACAGGACAAGAGGGAATGGATTCAAACTGAGAGTAGGTTTAGATTTGATATTAGGAAGAAATTCTTTGCTGTGAGAGTGGTTAGGTAACGGAACAGGTTGCCCAGAGAAGTTGTAGATGTCCCATCCCTGGAAGGGATGACACAGGTGAGATGGGGCTTTGAGCCATCTCATCTTTTGGGCCAATGACCAAGGGTTTGGAAGTACCTTTGGGTACTTGGGACCTTTAAGATCCCTTCCAACCCACACCATTCTGTGATTCTATGGTTCTATGATATCAATCGCCCACAATAATTTTAGATATTCATTTCAACATGCACATAACTGAAGTTGATGGGTAATCATCATACTCTGTAAAATATAAATATTCATTTGATTTTAGGTTCAGTGACTCAGACATTCTAACTTCCCTAAATTTGAGGAAGTGTTTAACGGCTACGCAGTGAGAGGGCCCAGAGTATTTAGTGAGACATTTACTCATTATGGAGATAAAAACAAGAAGCTGGTTGCTAGTCATCTAACATTAATTTCTCCAAATCTCCGAACTCCCAAGTTCATGAGGAACAAGCTTAACTTTGGAACTGGAGGGAACTTAATTGTTGTGGATCAAAAGCTGATTCTGTCTTTGGATGAAAATAAATAAACTGATGATTATGGAGTGGATTATTATTGTTTAAAATAAAACCAAAAGAACAGATAAAAAGAAGGGTACAATTCTACTCGGATTTGACAGAAATTATTGAAACTCTAGAAGTAGCAGAAAAAATAAAATGTCCTTGCTACTTTACCAGTATCCTGCTCTAGGGAAAATTTTAGTGTTTCTTACAGATTTAATAGAGAGTGTTGCCATAGGACAGAGGGATTGCATAGCAGTGCTCTTGAAGAATTGAATTTGAGACTACATCAGGGTGTTCATCCACTTAAATTATCTAAACATATTGTTTTCAATGAAGTCAACTCATTTGCCTAAACATTCAACACAACATTTCATTTTATTAATTTAGTATTATTTGAAGACAGGAAGGAGTTAAGGGGAAAAGGGGAGATATTTACACTTTTACAGATCTGGGTTGTAAGCCTGTTCTCCAGTTTCTCGTTCTAACATAATTTACATAGGAGTATAACTCAACAGTACGAAATTCAGCCCACTGAAGCATTTCTGCCTCTTGAATACTGGTTATCAGACGTAGCAGAACATCACAGGAGTATGAATTAGTTATATTTCTGCAGTTGTGGTCATCACAGATCTAGAACTCTTTGAAACAGTACTAGTTAAGCAATTAATTTCCTTGGTTCCTTTATCAGTTAATTCAAATGTCGATGGACAGTCAGAGTTTGGGCACTCCAAGGTTCTTCAGTATATCAAGCTTCATGGCTCTATAGCACCCTAACCTGGTTGAGACTCAAAAAACTTATAGACATTTTGGGAATTTTTAATACAAGAAATCGCCTAAGTATTGAAATAATTCACATAACAAAATTGCATATCAGCCTGAACAAAGTGACTATATTTTATAGTCAGCAGATCCATCCATTTTCCTGAATGATAATGTTAAATAACTTGTCTTCCCAAGTCTATGAAATTAGTATGCCACTGTCACCTAGGAATTTTAAATGTGTGTGTAAAAATCATTGGGCCTCACTAATTATCTTTCAGTTTGTTCCATCCTTCACTCCTCCCTTTTTATCACAATGTACTTAATAATTTGGAGTAAAACACAGACAAAATCAGAATATGCAATATTTTCTATATTTTATTTCTGCTATGTATCTGTCTGCATAAGTAAGCTCTCCTTGTATATTCTAAAAATGCAGAAACACTGAGACATTCACACTACCTTGATTAATACCTGTGATGCAGCTTAAAGAAAGTTAAAATAGGAATACCAAACCCTGAGAGTGAGAAAGACTTCATCAGCTCTTGCTAAGATTCGGTTTTGCAGATATCACTCACTTTTTCTTAAGATCCTACTTTTAAAACTTTTTTGGGAACTTAGCTCACACTTCTCTGCAGTTTGTAATTTGGCATAAAGTTGTCTCAAGCAGTCTTCAAAATATATTTTTCAGAAAGAGTTAACAATGAGTGACGAGTTATTACTATATGCGACAACAGGATTAGAAGCAAAAAAATATGCAAGCACTGTTTATACATGACTTGTTTCCCTAAAACCTAGGAAATACATAATACAAGACAGTTCAAACAACAGTAACTGCAAGTTACACTACTAAATGTAGAATCCTCTGTCAAAATTGCTTGAATTGTTTCAAAAATAGTTAGTGACATTTTAATCTCAGTATTTTAGATTCAATTTCAGTGCTACAATTTAGACAACCTAGTGTAAATATGATGACTTTTTGGCAACAGTTTCTAAAGAAAAGGGAAAATAGACACATTATACAGTCCTACTGTAAGTGTACTTTTTCATTGTTTTATGTTTCATTTCACAAAATATGCCAAAGAAAAAATATGCATAGGCTGTTCTTAACAGTGGTGCTATTTTCAGTGTTCTATTTCTGGTTTTGTGTTCTGTTTCTGCTTTGCAAAACTGACACAACTATTTTTGTAATTCTCATGACTTTACAGAAGAGTTCAGAATATTTTAATAAAATGGTGAGTATTCCTCCAACCCTACTCAACTTCCTATTGTATTTTATTAATCCAGTAGATGCTTTGGGTCATTTGTATCAGAAGTCAATTCAGCTGTTCTTATGTGTGGAACAAAGGGATAAACACTTTGTTTTAGTTACTAGAAAATAAAAATTCTATTTTTTAATTATGAAGGACTAAGCACATGCATTCCACTCTAATCTTCTATATTAGATAAAGGTGGGCAGTAGCAGTTGTGACTCTAGCCAATAAAAGAAAGTGGGAAAGTTTCAATATCTTAGGTTAAACATTTTCTTCTTCAGAAAGAAGCTTAATGACTGCTCAGACGCCCTATTTCATTCTTTGTTATGGCTTCAAGTCATTTTTGTACAGATCAACACAAATATGTCAGTGTTTGTTGTATTATCTCCACGTCTGCATGTCCTAAGCCATACATTAGGGAACAAAATGTCCTTTCAGATTACACTAAAAAGACTTTCTTTAAGTTCAGTCATTAAGAAAAGCATAATGATCAGTCAGAATAAAATGCCTTCTTTAGTGACTTTCAAGGAGACACTATTGAGGTAAGATCCAACAATAAGTTAAGAAGCAGGTAATTGCAAAGAGAATAGTACAACTGAAGGTAAAGCAAAACTGTTCACTGTGCTTCTGTGGGGTCATTCCTCTCTGCCATTGAGAAAGGTATACATTTTATGTAAACAAAAACTTCTGCAATATCTACTGATAATTTAATTAGGGGCAGTGAGAGAATGTTATGAGCACTTATCTGTACACAGTAATTGCAGAAAAACAGCTAGTTTTTTTCCTGACAGCCTACCTAAAAGCTACTACCTTAGCTGAGAGCCAGACCTTCATTGTTTAGAGTATGACCACAATCACAGTGGATAATGACAATATAATGAACAGTCAATTTCCGTCATGACCTATCTTTTCATCTGGGGAAATTAACTCAGAAGAGATAATTTAACAAGGTTTTTAATTCTTTTAGGGTCAGAGTGCAATTTTGGTATTATCTTGCTCTCATATCTCCTTTGCAGAGAGAAAAAAAGTCTATCAGTTTTTTAGAGATCTTTGACTGAATATTGAGGATAAATAATGACCATTAGTGCCCCTTGGGGAACGTAAAGGAATTTATAAAACAGAATTAATTGTCTTTTATTCCAATAATTTGCATATTTGTAGGAGGTTTTTTTCTAAAATATCACCTTTCTACCCTGGACCTACAAACAAGAGTAATCACAAGCATTTAGACTACTGTGCAATTGATGAATAACATTATTTTCATTATAATATCTTCTTGATTTTAAAAATGTCTTTATTTTATTGAATAAACCCCCTCATTTTTATTCAGTAGAAGTTTCTGTTTTAAGTAATTCCACCAGCAAATGGCTTCAGCACAGCTCTTCTACTATTCACATACTCAGAAACCTTGACTTTTAGTAAAGCAAATGTATTAATCTGAATCCAGTTTGTTCTAATTTCTTCCTTTTGAAAACAGGTGACACTCATTATCTGTATTTCCCAGTAAACCTGCACCCTACAGCAGTAAACTGCTCTGCCTGAACAAACTGTGCCTTAGCTACACTTTTGAAAGGTGCAAGTAACAGAGTGCTAAACTGAAAAAATAAGAAAAAGAAATGCTGACACCCGTGAATCACAGTTCACCTTAAGAGCAAACATGACAAAATTTTTCACAGGAAATAAAGTGATGCTGAGATTCTGTGTGAGATGGCACAGATGAATCATCACCAAATAGAGAGCTTCTGTGCATCTCTGTTCATCAGAATGGATGGCTGAATTGATACAGCACATAGTGAATATAAAGCAATGACATATAGACCTACACACGGAAAAATGAGCTTTGCAATCAAGCCTTCAAGTTCCCCTTGGTACCATAGAACAGTTATTTAGCTTTCCTGCGTTATTTTTAAAAGTTCTGGCACAAAATTGCTTTTTTTTTTTTTTTTTGAAAATCACCTGCACTTTTAGATCTTGATTATGAAAGATAACATTTATTCAGTTGGTTTGTTCTGATTCTCTGGTGTGTTTCACGTATTTTAATTTTTTGAGACATGCAGGTTGCCAAAGTATATTTTCCTCAGTAGTTTCACTTTTATAGTGGCAGCTGGGAACCACAGAAACATTTTATTCTTTGCTCAGTATATAACACAGGTGTTATAATATCAACAACATTTTCTACTCGCTTGAGAGACCTATGTGAAAGGAAGATGAAAGGCATGGTGACTGGGTAGGAAATGTAATGCAATAGAACTAGCTTCAAGCAGAAAATGTAGACATTTGTCTTCAGTGATTTATGTTTTGAGAAAGACAGCAGATCAAAAATGTGTGGGTTTATACGAGGACAAATTATACCCAATATACACATATGACTTACAGCATTTTGTACTGTTGTAAATTTGCTGATTAACTGAATATATTTTAGATTAAAGAATAGGTATTATTTTCCTTATGTTTATTAAAAATACATATTGCTTCTCAACAAAACTGGTAAAATATATTTCTTTCAAAATAAATAATTGAAAAGTCTCACTTTAAAAATGCCAATATTAAAGAACGGAGATATTTGTGATTCTTCCCCATTTTTTAAACCAAACATTCACCAACTTAATGTGGGTATAGAGACTGCTTCAATAAAACCAGGTCTTGCTTTCTAAAGGTCAAAATGGGTAGATAAGTCCTTTTTCAGAAGAATATAATAGTTCGTATGAGTCTGCCTTACTGTTAAAATGTTTCTGAATCCTATTATATTGAAGTTCTTTGCACAATCTACTTAGCAATCAGAAAAAGTTTGCAAAGAATTAATGATAAAATACAATTTAGGAGATTAATAACATAAATTTATTAAAATATTCAGATTTGTGGGGAAGCAACCAAATTTATACATCAGGAATACACTGAATTTTATTTATTTTTATTAGAGGGATTCACTCAGTTGTTCCTGAATGGTCAAACACGTGATGGTTGAAAACAACTTACAATCATAAGAACTCTTTCAGCTTTATGCCAGGGTGAAGAATTTTTCCAATTTTGTTTACCTTCTGACATGCACTGTTCTAAAAGTGTTAATTTAATCTCTAAAAAATCAAAAATAGTATGAAAAATCAAAGAGCACTAACACAAAGTCAAATTTAAAGAATTTGCACACACTTCACAGATTAACAGACTCTGAAAACACTTTATCTGTATAATTAAATCAATATATATGCATAGTGAGTGTACTCACATGGAATATCATGGGATCATGTATTTGTAAGAATATTCCATATTGATGGACTCATAAACTTACAGGTTTTAAGAAATCTATTTCACTATTTTTACCATAAAAATCCATACATGGGCAATGAGGCTTTTACAGTCAACATTAATCCATGGGTTTTAGCATCATAATGGATCCAGTAATCAAAGTCCACAAAAGCTGGTGAAAAGGATTCTTGCTTTCTAGAAAAACTTGAATCAAAGTATATAGAAGAAACAACATGTTCAGGCATGATAGAAATTAAAGGTTTTGAAAGTTTATAAAATTCTCCAATTGTAGTTATTTTATTTTTTCCCTTTCTCAGTTGTATAACTCTCCAACAAAAGCCAGCTTTTAAAATGTCACTTTAAGTGATATTTATTGTTGGACTGTTTCCAGGATCAACCATAGATAACTTACTCTAATTAATAATCAGTCTCCAAGTGAAAAACTGATTCAGTTATCAAAATTGAAAGCTTGATTTAGTTTAACATTTTGAAAATTCTTATACTAATTCTTATTTAAATTGGAATTCTCCCTTTCTCTACTCTGATTCTTTGTGTTCTTGTTTTTTTTATACCTGGAAAATACTGTTCATGAGCCCGGCAATGTATGTTCCTATTCTTATATCTGCTCAAATGTTTTTTCATACTGTTGGATGTTACAGCTTAAATGTGCAAACCCAACACTGTAATTTAAATCGAATGTGAACTTTCATAGAAACACATTACATATATAAAAAATAAGACTAAAAAATGTCTCTAATATAAGTTTTTCCTTACAAGTAAGCTTAGGTGTTTTCTTTTTCTAGCTTATTTTTTAATTGGTCCATAATATGGTGCCATTGACGTAAGAGTTTTTTTCCTGTCTGTTTTCTAAAGATGCTTTAAAATGACTGTGTCAGGGATGTCAAACCTTTATCAGAAGTGAACACCATGTATATCCTTTCATTTTTGACAACTCTTATTAAAGGAGTTAAAAGACCTTTTGCACAAGTAGTTCTGTCTTTGGAAACTGAAAATAGGTTTCCATCATCTCGAAACCTGAAAATCCAAAGGTCGCTCTTTGGACGTCACCTGAAAGAGGACTGATGCTAGCAGCAAAGGCTACCAGTATGCCACAATAAGTTTAAAAATCACTGTAAGTTTAAAAGAAGTAAGAAGGCTAATCAACCTGGTGTGCCTTCTCTTTTAAAAGGGTTTGCATTATCTATTTAAAAAAAAAAAAACCAGAGAGAGAAAAAGAAATAAAAAGAAAGCCCTGCTTTTCTTTCCTAATTACCATGTGTAAAGATAAATTCAAATTGTTTTTCATGTTTATACGTTGTCAGCTAAATGTATCTAAGAATTCTGAGAAAACATGGAACTAGGAAATCACAAAGTGAGAGAGAAAGAAGTAAAAAAAATGAATAAACAAAACAAAATTGAAAAGCTCTGAGCAAAAAGTTAGTTCTTTAGATTTCATCTGAGACATTCATAACAGAGTGAAGGTATATGGAGAAGAGATATCTGTATTAGCAAACTCTGCATCACAAGGGCTTCCAAATAGTGATTCAGAATAAAGAGTGATATCACTGTAAAAAATGCACCCATTAATGTAGGTAACTACCTAGATGGAGGGGACTTCAGGTTGATGGTGGAGAAGTAGGTTAATGAAATTAGTCATTCAATTCTAATGAAAGACATTTTCAGAGAAACAGGCTTTCAGAGCAGAGTTCTTTTCCTAAGATAGCCTCAGAAATGTAGAATACTGTGCTCTGTCTTCAGGCCCTCTGTGGATTGCTCTAGGCAGCTGCAAGTTGCAAAGAAGCATGGGAACCATGATCATGCATCAGTACTGCATTGTGTTAACCTAAAAAGAAGTGACGTAATTCTGAATTTTTGAAAACATTGGATGCTATTTGATTTATGGATGAAATTTGAGTTAACATTCTTGTTAAACTAGTTTTAACCCACATAATTGCAAAAACAGAAAGGTGAGAAACATGACATATCAACTAGTCTGTTTTGCCAGTCCAAGAGAAAGTACAATATAGAAAGATTGCTAAAAAATACTAGGAACAGATAATTCAAGGAAATTGTATATTGCAAACAACTAAAACACAGGAAGAGTATGATGATGAGAGAGTTGGGGTTCTTCAGCCCGGAGAAGAGAAGGCTGTGAGGAGATACCATTGTGGCATTTCAGTACTTAAAATGGGCTTATAAGAAAGGGAGAGTGACTTTTTACATAAGCAGATACTGCTATGACAGGGAGGAATGGTTTTAAACTAAAAGAGGTTTAGATTAGAATGTTAGGAGGAATTCATTACTCGGATGGTAGTAAGGCACCCAGTTGCCCAGAGAAGTTGTGGATGCCACATCGCTGGAAGTATTCAAGGCCAGGCTGGACAGAATACTGAGAAACTGCTCTAGAGGGTGGTATTCCTGCCCATGGCAGGGAGGTTGAACTAAATGATCTTTAAGGCCCCTTCTGACGCAAGACATTCTATGAATCTATGATTCTGTGAAGTTATTTTTAACTCTAACAAATACAAACCAGCTTGATCTCCACTTCCTTCTGATACCACAACAGGATTGTGTTCCCGCATTTGCAAATGACATTTAATTACTCTACACATCTCCCTGCATTTACATGCTTTCATGTTTTCTATATTTACTTTGAAAATAAAGTAATTCAAAAATTCTTAAATGATATATGCATTTATCATGATTGTTTTCACTAAGTTGTTTCCTTTTTACTTTAATCTTGTAATTACAACCCTAATTGGATCACTTGAGGATTAAGATATTCTCAGGGTATTTTGTAACACTATCTTCACTTTAACAAGGGTGCTCAATATCCCCTTGTGGAAATCCTTGCTATTATTCTGGTTTAGAAATTGTTTTCTATTCCAAAGTACTAAGAAATTTAAGGCTGAGTGTGCTACAGGGCTTAGATTTTATAATATTAAGCATTAAATTAGGTGTCTAGAATCTCAATACAACAAAGAATTAGATACCTCTGGTAAACAGTCACTGCCATAAGCAAAGGTTTTACATTGAGTAATAAGATATGTTGAAAAGTGGAGTAAGATATAATGCTTACATCTCTAAGAAATGTGCCCACTGCACATCAACTTTAGGAATGAGCTAAACTTACATATAGATTTACATACTTCTATCATTCCAACCAATGAGATGGTCTGTCTACTGACTAAAAAATGTTTGAAGTGTTTAAGAAAATCCTTGCAAGGAAAAGAAGTCCTTTCACCCATCAGGAGAAAGTTATTAGAGTATGTGTGAACTGTCCAAACCCAGAATCAGCTGTTAATAAGTCCTTTACTAACAAAATACCTTTTGATATTGTATTTGGAAAACATTTAAATAAATATTAGTACTTCTCATGGTAGGAGATACTTAATTAATGGTTTCTGTGAATAAGCTCATTTATTAAAATTTTGAATATTTTAATCTACTTCTCATACTTTAGTTCATAAAAACACTAATTAAAACAGGCTGTTATACACCTACTGCACTTGCTTTTTTTAGCTTCTTGCCAGTCATCATTGCTAATTTTCCTTCACCCATAAAACCTGGTCTTAAGGAAAATTCTTATCATCTTCATATTATACCTGGTTCAAGAAGCATTAGGAATAGTATATTTACTTACAGAAGTCATAAAAGGACTAGCAAATGGTGGGGAATTACAAGTTTATAAAGTCTGGTGCTGGCCATGAGGAGCTGTAGAAAGATACAACAATGATGACTATTATACAGATGACATTCAGTGCCAATAAATTACAAGTAAAGTATATGAGGAAAGAGTATCCTGAACTGGGTGTTGCCTCCATAGGGGAAAAAAACAAACAAACAAACAAACAAAAAATAAGAAAAATTATAATAATTCTTTGAAGACTGTTTAATATAAATAGACAAAAACAAGCAAACAAGCAAAAAACAAAAACCAGCAAATACTGTGCAGTTATTACAGCAAGACAGAGAATAAAATATGAAACATCATTATTCCAGTACATAAATTCATCACAGATTTAAATATTTGAGAGCTAATCTCTGAAAGTTAAAAATATTATTAGAAAGGTATAACCATGGAGGGCTTTAACTGGAAGGAGCTGGGATGACTTCAGCTATAGAGTGAGTTCCATGCAAATAGAAGTGACACAGACTGATCCTTTGACCTTGTTTGTCACGAAAGAGATATATCAAAGTCTGAGTTGCACAGAGAAGGTAGAGAGAAATTAATTATTCTCAGTTTCTCAAAAAGTAGGCAAGAATCAAATCATGACAGGTTGAAATCCAAAGGTGTACTTTCTTCAGCTCTGGAGTTCATTAAAACAAGACATTGAAGGCATGAAAAGTTTACAGGGGTTCAAAAATTGATTGGACAAATTCACTGAGGAAGTTCAGAGAAACCTTTGTCTCAAGCACTTCAGACACAAATTTTAAAAGGGTATATCAGAAGAAGCATCTACTTACCTTGTCCTGTACTTTTTCCTAGACATTCACTTATGACTAAGTGTCAAAAATATTGGACTCTGATGGAAAATAAAAAAGAAGGAATCCCCTGATATCAAAAATATGTACTATTTTTATTTGTTTAGCTGTGAATTGTCTGCACTGTGATAACTGTTGAGGACTGATCTCATGGGCTCTTTTATGCTCACTGTCCAGGATATAACCTTAAATGTTACTTAATTAAGGATTTGGTTGCTGGGGAGCAGGATGGACCAGCTCCATGAGGACTGATCAAACCATGCCTGGCCTGTGCCCTCACCAAGGAGCACTGTCCATTGGGGTGTGGGCACATCAGGCAGCATCCAGATGTTGGTAACAGGGTCCATTAACAGACACAAATATGGCAAGTGATGACTCAGGACCAGAGGATGTCCAGAGAGGTGAGTTTAGGTCTCACTTTTAGGTCTGGGACCTAAAAGTGAGGTGATGTGACTCAATGTACCTGAGGGTAAGAGCTTCAAGTCAATTTATCTCGTAATTGAGATGTGATAGGTGACAACTGACAGGAAAGGCTCTGGTGTTGGGTCTAGATTCCAGCTCAGTCCTTTGTGCTTATAGATTTGTGCATTTCACTCTACTTTATGCAGAGTCCATAAAACCCCAAAAAGCTGTTTATCAGTCTTGCTTGTACCTATGTGAAGTATTTATCTGAACATCATAAGCTTATGATTAAGTATGACATCATGGTAGCATTTAGCGTTGATATAGGCTTACTCAGGATTCTAAAATTAAAAAAAAACTTATTCTGCAAACACACAGAGGTATTAGTAAAACTGACACTTCAAAGACTACTGACAGCATAAATTTAATTTAGTTTGTATAATGTCAAGAATGAGTTGCCTTACATCTAAACAGACCATAAGAAATCATCTTAAACTTGAAGGAAGTCATATATAATCTTTTTGAGAAGAGGAAATGAAAATCAAATTCTCAATTCTAGTTGAATTGAAACATCTCAGGCAGAGGTGACAGAATAGATAAAACATTTATATTAAAAAAATGCCATGTTGCCTGAGGCTTATTGATAAATGCTGCTTTATTAGGCTCAGCTATTCCTGAAGATAAACACGTACAACTTTCATTGATTTCCTTCAGCTTGTATTTTGATAATCATTCAGGGTACCAGTACATTCTGACATTTCATGCTACTGAGTCAAATTGGCCTTATTGAACAGCCATAAAAACTGCAGAATCACTGAATCATTCATACTAGAAGGAACCTTGGGAAGCCACCCAGTCCACCTTCCTTCTCAAAAGAGAGGCAACATTAAATTCAGACAAGAGATTTAGAACTTTTTTTTTTCAGTAGAGTCTTGAATTACTAAAAGAACTCAGATTCTTAGGGCAACTTGTGCAAATGCTTAATAAAACTGATAATGATGTAGTTTTGTTTTATCTTTCGTTTAGTTGGTTTGGTTTTTTCTAGCTAGGCTGTCAGAACCTCTTCTGTTTCAATTTATGTCCTCTCACTCTTCTATTGGGTACCTTAGTAGAAAGCCTGGCTCTGTCTCTTTGGTTACTTATTTGTAGGTATCAGAAGGCTGCTATTTACTCTCACACAATGGTTTTTTACTTCCTCTGACAAAAAAAGTAATTCCCATAACACAGGATAATATTCCTTAATTTGACCTACCGGCAACTTCTGCTAGCTCAGGAGCTGTTGGCCACCTTTGCTGCCAAGGCATGACTGGCTCATGCTCATCCTGCTGCCCATGAGCACACCCAGGTCCTTTTCACAACCGTGGCTCCCCACCCAGCCTGACCCAGCCTGTGCCACTGCTCAGGGCACCACATCTGCAGTGGAGGCTGCAGAGAAGGCTGTGGCTGCCAGTTTTCCAGGGGTACTTTTGCCAGTCACTAATGGGGACTGAGCCCTGTGGCGCATTAGCACCATTTTGATTTCAGAATTTAGAAATGGATTTCTTTTTTAAAATTGTGTAATGTATTTCATCCTTGTTCCTTGTTTTGCCAAACTCAAATCAAACAAACCATGCACACATACACACGCAAAAAACCCTCTGAATTTCACCTTGAAAACCATAAGTTTATAATTTTAAAGTTGAAATTAAAACTTTTTTGTTATTGTTGTTCTACTAAGTCTAATAAAATGTGTGTCCTCACAGAAAGAAGTGCAAGAACAAGACAGATTGTTGCTTAAAATAACAAGGTATCGGGGGAGGGGGGGGGGGGAAGTGCCCTAAAATCCCTTCATGAAATGTTATGTCTAG
The DNA here is from genome assembly GCA_035047845.1 of Dendrocincla fuliginosa. Classification (NCBI taxonomy): domain Eukaryota; kingdom Metazoa; phylum Chordata; class Aves; order Passeriformes; family Dendrocolaptidae; genus Dendrocincla; species Dendrocincla fuliginosa. The sequence goes on along the minus strand of JAWWMO010000043.1, from coordinate 19,992,894 downwards.
TCAGGAAAATGGTAAAACTCCTATTAACTGTGATGAGAGTCGTGATTCCAATTCATCCCATCACATAAGTCCTGTGTCAACTCTTTGGCACAGTAAAATATTATCTTGGGAAGCAGCCAGTAGAGAGTTGTCTTCTGCCTTATGCTGATAGAGAAGGACTGGATAATCTAACCTAAACAATGTCCTCACATAATGAGGAGCAGCTGGACCTTGTGAAAAGGTGACTGTACTTCAAAAGCAGCCTTCCTTAATGCAAAAGTCATGTCTCTGTACCTGTCCTGAATTTGCCCTCTGACAACAGCAGGAACTCAAAGCTCAGGAAGAGAAGGCTGAAATATTTTCAGTTTATAAAAAGAAACTGGACTGCCAGGAAATGACACTAGCTTAAGGTCAAAGTTTTCATATAAAATCCAATTATTTTTGTTGATGTGTTTTCAAGTATCTTTATAAATGCAATTTATCACAGGCTTTGAACACACATATCACAGTTTGCATAGATAATAACATCCATAATATTGCTAAAAGAAAAAAAAACATCAAAGAGAATTAAAAAAAAAATAATTAAAAATCTGATAAGAACAAGTTATAAATTAAACATTTGCCTATGATCTTTTACTAGATAAGAGGCAGAAATGTCACTTCACTACCCATTTGTCATCCATATTTTCTGTCAAGTAGCTTACCAATTTACAATAACCTCAGAGGTTCATCACTCTTTGTGAGTTCTTTTATCTTTGTCAGCAGTTACCTATTGTTGCTGCTACAATCTATGTAAGTAAAGAGACTCTGATGGCACAGCTGCTGCAAAGAAAGGTGGTTGCAGTGATTATGTTAATGGGATCACTAATTTCTGGCATAAACATAGCTTAAAGCTGTTGTGCTGCTTCATGTGTCACTAGCTGGGTCAGTTATATATCTTGAACAGAGTATAAAAATGTTAATAACTCTGTTGTTATTTATCTGTATTTCAGTAGCACCTGAAAGGCATAATAAGCTGACACTAGTATCTGAGGCAAAAATTATCCTGTTTCCTTGTAAAATCCTATATATCAGACAACAGGACCTTACTCTCTTCCTCTACTCCACTCTTCTACCCCACTAC
>JAWWMO010000043.1:19948267-19983551 GCA_035047845.1 Dendrocincla fuliginosa | reverse complement strand
GAGACATACTGGGGGTAAGGGAAGGAGCAGGGGCCATGGTGCTTCAGTGGTCATAGGTAGGCAGTTGCTTCTTTGCAATTTGACAAAGTCTTCTGTGATTTTGACAATGCATTTCAGATTACTGAATACATGTACTATAAGACAACAGCTTAAACCTCCCTATAGAATTAGTGAAGAAAAACAGAGGTAATCCCTTCTACTTCAGACATTTAATTTAGGACATAAATTACTCTGTAAAGTTTTCTTGCTCTTCAGAAACTATATATGTAGTTTACACACCTAGATGAGAACCTAGATGAGACTGGATACTCAATGTTCAGGCAGATAAAGTTGTTTTGATTCCTTCTGTAGAGTATTAAAGTGTTTATTTGACGCAGTAGCCAAGATGTAGTACCAGTTTGGCTGTTTGTATATTTATATTTACTATCTGAATATTGAATGGGAAATTGCATAGCATTTAGGATGAGATTGAAACTGTGTATTTGTATTTTCTTTGATAATTCATCTGATGCATCTGTAACATTTTGTTTTAATGATATTATGTAGCTCTATATAAGATAAATTTCTGTGACTTATTTTCTTATCCTAGTCATGAAGGATAGTGGGCTACAAGAATAGTTTGTAAGTGTGTTTTTTTGTGTCAGATGAAGGTTTCTGGCATGTCTCATGTGTCTGGAATAAGTCTTATTTGTCAGTGTGAGAACTGAATCAAAATCAGCAGGAAACCAAAAACTTGCACTAAGAAACACTGTCAAGAACAAGGGAAACCAATCACAATTGACAACCACTTAATGAAAATGGATGGAAAAAAGGAGGAGAAAGAATTGACAAAAGAAGGCTGCTCATACTAAGGATAAAAAATGAAGTAGCACTGTTTATCTTCACTTGGCTACCTACCTAAAATAAGAGACAAGCCCCAGTGTTGACACTGCAAAGAAAGAAAAAATATGAACCCTTTCTAAACTTGTACATAACACTGAGTCCTGTTGCGAAATCTTCTACTCTGTCTCTTTTTCACATTAGAAGTTATTTTTTTCCATGTGTTTCACAGAGATCCCCTCAAAGAAAAAATTAAAAAACCCCAAAACACTGAAGCTTTTCTGGGTTTGTCTTATATTTTGCAGAGAGCTTTTCACTTAAAAAAAAAAAGTAAAAAAACAATGTAGTTCAACTCAAGAATAATTTTGTAAATTTCCTTTTATCTATTCAATTTTTTAAATAAAAAATAAAAAAACCTCTCTTATCTCTCCAAACTTTGTTATGATTATAATAAAGAAAAACAGTCTGGGTTTTTTCTTTCAAAATGAGCATATTCCTCCAAATATCTAAATTAGTAATTGTTCGGTTACTTTGGATGCCAAGAACTGCAGAAAAATCTGCAATTTTGTTTTTCCTTGTTTTGTTTTTCCTTTGATTTTCCTGTTTTATGGCTGCCAAAGATCTGTGGAAAATACAAACAATTAAATCACACAGTTTTATAATCTCCCAGCTGCTATAGAATTACTCTACTACCTTTTTTTTTATTGCTGTGCTCTTGCTCACTCTTTTTCCTGATTTTGAATAGTAGTCTATGATCTCACAAATAAAGATATAAGCATCGTTCAAAATATGTCACCTGTTTCTCAAATATATTTAAGGGATAAAGTTGCATTGTGAACTAATAATCTTTGAGAAAGAAGAAGATATCTTCTTCTAATTACTCTTAAAATGTAATCATTCTTTCATTGACAGGCCACTACCTAGGACTTATGATCCAGATATAAAGATCTGCTGGACAGACACTTCCCTTGATCTCAGTGGTTTCTGCTTGGTTCAAAACATGGATTAATCCCAACTTTTTCTCAAAAATCCTTTAGGGTCTTGTCCTGTGTGCTGATTTTGGCTGGGATAGAACTAATTCTCTTCATAGTAGCTACAGGGGGAACGAATGAGTGGCTGTGTGGTGCATAGTTGTTAGCTGGGGTTAAACCATGACATCCCTAAAGGACAACTAAAAAATTGATAAAGATTTTCTATTAACGGTTTTTTAAGGAGACCATAATAACAGCTTCAAAATGCTTCTGCTAAAATACAGGAAATATATCTATTCCCAATGGAAATCTGAAATTACAAAGCAAATTATTTTTTTACATACTGGGAATGTGTTATCAATTACTATCAAATCTTTTTTAGAATCACTTAAAGTAAAAATAAGCATTTTTAAAAATGTGACTACACTTAAGGTATGATTCACCTCACCTAGACTTTGCAGTTAAATTTAGGTATCTTTTTTTTATGTTTCATGCTGCAGTTTAGGTTATTCTAGTCCCTCAAGGAGGTACCTCTGGGAGATCATTCATCCTACCAAAGCAACATAGTTTAGGAAAGTATGAATGATCCTCTAGAGGTACCTATGTTGGTCTGTCTGCCTTGGAAGGAGCATAGATAAGTAGCTGACACAACAATTCAATGGCTAAAGATATATGAGATGAGTACTATTTCCAGTGACTTTTCTACCTTTCCATGAGAATCCGAATTTGAAAAGTCTGTGGTATTTCAGATGATCGACACATACATGGGCCAACCCTTGGCAATCAATCAGTCTGGATTTTAAATTCACTCTGAATGGATTATAAGTTAATTTGCATTTAACATTTAATGTTAATACTTGCAACTACTGACCTTTCAATATATAGATTACTTCTTTCTCAGATTCCAAAATGTACACCCTGATCATTCATGAGAAGCTATCAATGATGTAATTTTTTTCTAGATTTATGCTTCAAGTTTTAGTGTTTCATTCATTTTTTCATTACTTGTGTTCCTCATGTATGTATGTTTTTTTAAAATAGTAATCATTTAAATCACATTGCCTGGTATTATTTGAAGAAAATAATACTATTAATATAGCAAGTGATAATCTGCTAGCAGTAATTGAGTGAAAACTAATTTCTTACTTTGTTTCTGAAATATAACTTTAGGTTTTTCTTAATGATGATAAATCAAAACATTTCAAGAAATCCATCAGAAGATTGTACTGTAAAAACTTTATAAACCCAGCACAAATAGTCTGCAGTTTTCCTAAGTCAAAAAAATAGTCTTCTGAGTCTGTTCTGATCTACGCTATCAAGACAATAAAACCTCACCCAGAAATTTCCTCATTCAGCCACCATCTTCTGGTTAGCTTTAGGGCATAGCTCTATGACATCCAACTTCCTTTTAATGTGGTCTGACTTAAAACAAAACAAAACAAGGCAAAATCCTGACGGTATTTAACTTTAGAATGAACTTTAAGGATAAAAGCATTAATTCAGTGGAATGAATTGGACTCTTGCCACTGATGCCTTTCAGATTAGTATCTCTACAGAGAAAATTTTGACACACATAAAGCCCTGCCAAGCTATTGTTGTCTTCTTGCTTTTGTATCAGAAAATATAAGGGAAGAACTCACCCCATGGAGGTGCACATTTTCTTGAAACAGGCCATGTCCCAAGTCTGAGAATCAAACTACTAAACTTTTATGGTGGAGTCAAAGTGGTTGAAAGGGCTACTTTCTACTTCCTGCCCTTTTATATACCAAAGACATAATGATAATTCTGTTGTGGTACCCTAAAAATCACTGAAAGTTTACCGCATCATGAAAACTGATGGTGGCCTTTAAAGCTCTGCAGAAAAACATCAGTTTCTACTAAATTTCATATGACTTTACTGTACTAGTTGATTTAGACAAAACTGTGTTTTCAGGTGCTAATGAGTCATATGGGGTTTTTTGGGGGGGTTTGTTTGTTTTTTTTTTTAGAGAGATGCTTTAAGACAGATTTTTCCTTTACTTCTTCTGTCCTCCATTTAGCAAATATTGATTTTTCACTACGGAGTTTATAATGAACTGAAAATGAACCTATCTTCCTTTATGTACTTTTTTCTTCTATACAGTACATTAACATTCTCCAATTTCCTGTAGATATGTGTAGCAAAGATTTTTTTTTTTTTGCAGAATTATTTTATTTCTATATTGTTACAGTTAGAATATTGTTGCCTTTACAATGACTACTACCTAGCATTTAGTATTTTAATTCCATGTACCAGCCAGCATTGAGGGTATCTTTGCCCTCTACCACAAACAACTGTGTACTTCAGGTATATGTAAGCTAATATTATATTGCTAACTCAGATACTATTAGCAAAACATCCTGAGCAGACTGAATCTCAGCAAAGCACAAAAGATCAGCCAAGCTATTCAACAAATGCTGAATTCTGAGCTATCACAAAATATAGAGGTATCCCAGTTAGCTATTTTAGGGCTCTTACCTTATGTATCTACTTCAAACAAGGAACATAGCAAGGGTGAGTATAAAGAGATAACAAGAAAGTAAAGCTGCTTACCGGTGTAGGGTCTGTGTGAAAAAATTGTGTCAAAGATTCCCATTAGTATTTTCAGAAGTCAATAGTGTCAAGAAAAATAAATTTTGTCTATTATTTAATGTGAAGAACACACTGAAATTTTCAGACATAAGTAAATTCCAGAATATTATTTATCTCAAATAAAAATTGGAGGTTTTTTGGTGGCCATGCTTGAAAAACATTCTTGCTATCAATTTCAGGTGGGTACCACATGATTCTAACATGAATCTTAGGGAAACTGACATCCTAGAATTCATAAAAGCACATCATATTTTGGCATATTTTGTTCTTTTGCTGATGCTTAGAAAATTCAAGTGCTAGTAACTAATACAAAAGATATTTTACTATTGAAAGTAATTAATCGAAATACCTTGAAAAGAATATCAGTGTTTTGATTTCTTTCCCCCTGTTTTGGAGGGGACAAATTTGAAATTTTTTATTAGCTTTCCGTTTAATTTTTATTGAAGAGGATTCAGTGCAAAAAGTTTTGAATCACAGACATGAAATTATTTATATCTGACAATACTAAAACTGATGCAAGAAAAAAGAAGGAAACACAGAATGCTCTTATGGGCTGCTAAGACTTTTTAGATGTAATATTCTCCATAAAACAATATGAACATGCAATTTTTATTCAGCATCCAAGTTTTTCTGTTATTTCCAATGAAGCTTTTTAAGGGCAGATGCCTTCAGCAATAACACAGCCTGTTTCAGTGTCATCAAAGGCTATGCTATTCCTGTGGTCATAGAGGCTTTACAGTATTGTTGTTAACAGGAAAGGTTAACCACAAGGTTTTAACAAGTTTGTTATCTAATGTTGTGTTTGCTGCTATATATCATCAAATATTGAAGAACTTTCTACCCAAGGCAATGCTGTCTGCTGATTCAGAATGGCAGAGAAGTCATTTAAAGAGTAAGAAAATAACATCAGTCAACATGAGTGACCTGTACACCAGAAATTTAAAATTTGCAAGAGAAATGTCTTCTGCTTCACTAGGCATTTGGATTCACTGAAGGACATAATGTAGGGGCTAACATGTGAAACAGAAATAGATATGTGTTGCAAATAGTGGCACTGAACACTAATACATTTACATATTTTATAACTACACTTTTAATGACACCTGGAAAATATTCAGCTGCCTATTCCCATTTTTGAACATATCAGTGTATATTGCATTCAGTAATATTGCATATTTATGTTAAAATTGTTGTATAATTCTATCTTAATCAATTAATAAGCTCAGTCCGGTTGAATCCTCATCTGTATTTTACTGTCTTACCTTATGAAGTATAAGATTGAAGGCTGCATGTTACTGACATATTCAGTTCATAGTATCATGCTCATCCACTTTAACAACAATGAATGTTAATAGAATTAATCATGAACAGCTCTTTAACAGGGTCAACTGCAACTATGGAACTGGAAGAATAGTATTAGCTTATACTTAGGGGGATATCACATTGCAGTCAGACACAGAGCATCAGCACGAGGCATTCACAATAGTGATTAAACAACAGGATTTTGCTGAAGTGTTCACAATTTCTTTTACAAACAGGCTTCCTGACAAATCATTACATAAGAGTTTGACCCTTGACAAATCTCATTTGAAATTGCATGCAAGAAGAATGCTAAAGATATATTTTTATTATCACTTTCCATTTTTGTTTTCTGTTGAAGTCTAACTTTTGAGATGAAGTATCACAGTGGCAGATTTCATACACAGGTGCATACATATACTGCATGCTTTTTAACAGAGAATGGGAATTTTTTTTAAAAAATATTTAAGACTCTCTATTTTTTTCAGAGTTAAAATTTAAATTCAAATTGACAAAAGTGGAAAGCCACAAAAGGAAGAACGAAAGAAAAGACAAAATTTGAAAACTAATCACAGTTAATATTTTCACTTATTTTTCCTTTTTTTTCCTTTCATCTTATCAGAAAGAATGCAGTAACAAATGTCTCTAGTGTTGCCTTGTTTTTGTGTTAAAGTTGCTATAACTACATTGTGTTTTGATTTTGTGCGTGAAGTTGAGAGTTCATTGGTCATTCTATTATCTTGAAGGAGGGCAATGTCTGACAGTGACTCTTTTAAAGGCTGCAATGAAAGGTACAATGTCAGTGATGTGCCTTGGAAAGTCTTCAAGTGCAAAAGCTCAAATCTGCTGAGTACTGTGAAAGGAAGGACCCGTTTGTACTGTGACAATGCTTGGAGGACTCAGGACATGCCAAAGAGTACTCAGCACCTTGCTGGATTATCTCAATGGATCAGAAGATTAAATAGGATGAAAAAAGGCATTAAGAATATACAAGCTGTCTAGTATGTACACTGTCTGCAGCAGTAAGCACTAGTCAGTTACTATTAAATACAGAATTTTGCTCTTGTTTGTTTGTTTGTTTTTAGTTTTTTTTAAGAAAATATAGCTTATTTTTGATTTTGGGAATGGTCTGCTGTTTTTCTTTGATAGAAATAAGGCATTTGCAGTGTAATTCTTGACAGTAATGACATTACTACAAATGCAGCAAATATACTTCTTTCTTCTGTATTTCTTAATGAGAAAAGAATCGAGTCCACTTTTTCCCATCATATCCTGTTACCTAAAAGATTTGAATGGCATCAATAAGCCAGGTAGCTATATACTTGGCTACCTCATGGAAAGAATCTAGTGATCTATTTTGGAAATTCTGGATAAGAAGTGATTGGTTAAATAGTTTTTCAGTACTCCACTCTGTTGTTGTAACATTGCTCTCTAGTTCTGATTTAGATGGTAGTTAGTGAATGTGTTTAATTCTAGTCCCTTTGCAGTACCAGGCACTTTACAAGGATTATTCAGGTAATTAAAATGCTATGTGTTCTTAAGTAACATGTAGAGTCTAAGTTTAATCTTTGCTTTCAATACTTGAGTGGCTACTGAAAGAAGATTTTGATTTTACATTATTCTAATAAGTAGTGGCAACTTTAATCCTTCATTAATCCTGAACATTCAGAAAATGCAAGGCGCAGGACCATAATGCTCTTGATATAACTAAACTGAAAAATAACTCTGTGCAAGATACCGGATTCACACAGCATTCTATTCCTCTGTTTTATCCTTTTGACTTTGCAGGTGAGGTTGAGCATTCATAATAACTTAATCTGCTCTTGCAGTTCTTTTTTCTTTCTTTGGGTAAGAGAACACCGACTAAAGTAGATTTACAGTGAGGTAGTCTTGGTCTCAAACTGCTGAAAGATATTAAGTATAAACTTGGGTTTTCTATCCTCTTTTATGGCCCAGTGATCAAAATAATTAAGCTTCATGAGCAGAAGGTGTCTGTATTCTTGTCTTCCAGTTCCAGCTAGGAGAACATTATTCCTCAGAATGTTTTGAACATTGGTAGTAATTAAAGAATACTTGTTGTTTTCCAGATATATTACTTGGACAGTATCTATCCTGAAAAATTTGTAGTTTAATAAACAAAACTGTAAAAATTGGAAGGAAAAAAGAGTGAAACATTAGTTTAAAACTGAAATGCATTAAACCCTACTAAGCAAAAGGGCTTTTAGGCATTATGTCAGCGATATGTTCTGAAAAAAATATTTGAGAAATGAGAAGCAGTACTTTTATACTTTGTAGCTGTGAAAGGGTGCTTCTTTTTAAAGATAGCAGACTGGAGTGTTAGGGTGATAACAAAAGTGAAAATACCTTGGATTAATTAAGTTAATAAAAAGACAGTGCAATGATTGTGTGTAATGATATCTGTGGCAATTGGAAATTACCATTAAAATGCCTGGAATAACAGATGCTTAGGCCTGAAAATGATCAATAACATGACTGTGAGACAGCTGGCTTCATTAATTGAAGAAATTAGCTAACTGGTTAGGAACTTGCATCAGTTAGATCAATTAAAAACAACTAATTGAATAGAAGGAGAGTTGTACTTCACTGGTCCAAATAAAATAAGTTTAGTAAAAGATTTAAGAAATCACAGATGGGTGTCTAATTAATAACAACAACAATGATAAAAAAGTCTTCACTGGTTAAATCGGGAAAAAAGAGTGTGAGCAGACATAAGGGTTCAAGTGCACTGAGGGCAGATACCTGAGGACTTTACAGTAAGGGTTAGGTTAATTGAAATCTACTGGATCAGACTTTAGCAGAAGTGAATTGCTGTCTCGTCTACAGCCTTTGGGGCAGCTAGTTCTTCATCTACTCATTCAACAAAACAGCATTTGGGAATAAGTGTCACAAAAATAATGAGAGGCATGTTTAAAACATCTGCTAGCATGCAAAAAAGGAAAGGTAGGTATCAGCAGCTTCTAACTGGAAAAACATGACCCACAAAACTTCATACCATGGATTTCCTAAACGTATAAGAGTTAAACAACTGTTTTTACTTTAGTGTGAAAAGTGTTTTAAACAGTAAAATACAAGTTCTGATCTCTGTTTAGAGAATTCGCAGTCAAATACTTTGTATGCTTAAACTCCAATAAAATTCAAAGATCAAGATTTTCAAGTGACCATTCAAGAAAGCTGAACATTCTTGCTTGACCTGGCCAAATCAAAAAGCAGTACAATAGACTCTGAAGACCTATTGCAATCTGCAGAAGGAGCCTTTGGAAGTCAATAGTCATCTTTCTTAGCTGTAGAGAAGCCTAAGAAGATGAGGAAATAAATCCAAATTTCTCTGTAGGCCTGACATGTACTGTTCAAATATGGTAGCATCTTAGTTGGGCATCTTTTCAGGCAGGGCAAATGGTCTCCTGTTCTCAAGAAGAAGCTGAGCAGAATATAAGACAATTGACTATAAATGTATCAGAAGCTGCTGAAAGTGTATCCTTCCATCTTCAGGAATGATTATATAATATCAGAATACAAAATGCCAATGTTAATTTCTTAGAATCCTGCACTCATATCCAAAGCTGCAGAGTACATTGGGCCAGCTCAGCATAAGGCGACATGCTGAGTGGTAAGGTAGAGAGCAATTAGACATGGCTGTTGGTTACATTAATTAAGCAGAACATAAGAAACTAGATTTGAATGAAAAGAAGAAGACAGCTGAAAACAGGAAGTGCGGAAGCAATAGTTTGGAGCACAACAGCTAGAAAAAGACTCAGGTAAGACAGAATATATGAGAAAAGGCACTTGTGTATGAACATATAAAACAGGGAAAAGTTTTATGCTGTTGAGGTTGTCCACGCCTTATCCCGCAAAGAAAATTTCAGAGGGCATAGGGATAAGCACACTGTAATAAAGAGACAAGGAACATGCATTGCTAAATCTACCCTGATGTTAAGGAAAAAAGTGAATGTTTGAGTAACTGTCTACAGTCTCACAATAGAGAAAGAATAAAGATAGGGCAAATGCAAGACTGCATTATTACTAATGTGAAAGGCTTGCGTATCTTCCGCTTGAGTACTTACCATAATATCACTGAACCTTTGATAGCTTAGTAGCTCTACAGCTTGCAAAATTATAAACATCAAAGAAGAAAAGGTTTACAATGCACATCAAAAGAAATGTGAACAACAGGTTGAGGAAGGTGATTTTGCCACCGTGCTTAGCTCTGATGAGACCCCACCTGCAGTACGGTGTCCAGCTTTAGAGGCCCTGGCATAAGAAAGATGGAAAGTTGTTGGAATGAGTCCAAAGAAGGGCCATGAAGATGGTCCGAGGGCTGGAGCACCTCTCCTATGAAGACAGGCTGAGGTTATTCATCCTGCAGAAGAGAAAGCTCCGTGCAGACCTTAAAGCCACCTGCCAGTACCTAAACAGGGGTCTGCAAGAGAGCTGGAAAGGGACTATTCACAGGGTTGTGTAGCAGCTTGGTCTAGTGAAAGGCATCCCTGCCCAGTGAAGCGGAGGTTGGAACTAGATATTCTTTAAGGTCCCTTCCAACCTAAACCATTCCATGATGTTTTAATGTAGCTGCCTATTGCCCTTATGAGTAGGTAGTGCTCGTGAGATATGATGGTGTTTTTCAGACATTAATTAAACGTGTATAAATACATGCAAAATATAGAATATGTATGGAACGCATTTTACTATATATAAAATATATTATTGGTATATAGAACTAATAAGATTTGAAAAGTGAAAAAAATATTTTTGCATTTTCTATGTAAACAGATGAGTAAACAAAAAAAAAAGAAAAAAGGAAGAAACCTTTAAAAATGGTAATGTGCATAATTCTCAAATAGCTGTTTTCAGCTTGTTATTTGGGACTGGAGGAGGAAAAAAAATCACATTTATTGCTCCTCCGATTCTAGAAATAATTATACTAATTAATTGAACAATTGTAGTATGTTCTTCTGCTTGTTATATAACTAGCTCCCATTTGTATTAATTCTCCTAGTAATTATCCCTATTATAAAAACATATATTTACAACAGCATTGCAAACACCTACCTCCTTAGGCCACACCAATATAATAAAGGTGTAGTGATTTTAGTTTTGCAAAGACTTGACTTCAGAATTTACAAAAAGCCTTTGAATTTAATTAACCTTAAATATTCTAGATACTTCATTACCTAACACAACTGAATCCGAATAATCAGCAATAATGGGGTTTGATTTAGAACTTTTGTTCTATATCAGACTTTAATTCTGATAATTGTTTTGACACAGAATAATCCTATCATAATATTCTGTGCAAACCTGGCTACATATAAGTACTGCATTTTAAAACTTCAGTCTTGCAAAATTTTGCAAACAACAAGGAACACTGGAAGACTCTTTTAAGACAAATTCTGCATTTGTCCTTCTGAGGATGATAAGCTCTATGACTCACTGTTAAATTTTTTAGGTTCCAATGAGAATGTTCTATAGCCTTCAGGTTCATCTACAAAAGGTTTGGAAAGAAATCATCTTGAGGAGGATGGGACATGTTTGCAAAGGAAGAACAGCAAGTCTCTTCTACAAGGGGAACCTTTTTTCCTTTTTTGCAGGCAAAGGGAAAGAAAGAAAGAAGAACTTTATTCTGCATAAGGATCTCTGTGACACCCTGTCTTTGGCGTCTATTTCTTGAACAATGTAGTTTTCACACGAAGCACTCCTTGTTCCTATGATAAGGACAATACTGTATTGATGCCTTTTCAAAAAATACCAACAAAAAGAGGGAATTAAATGGAGTCTCTACAGTCAGAAAGTTGAAGTCTGCAGCAATCAAGCTCACCGGGAGAGAGTTCTTCCACTCTCTTCAGAGGAGCAAGAATTTCATTCCACAGATTGTACCATTATAGAGCCTAAAAGTACTACCTGTGTAGCAAGGAATTTCACCACACAAAGTAAATCCTGTTAAACAGACCAGAGATCCCACAAATAGAAAAAGGGAATTTATAAGTCTGGAATGCTGCAGCTATACAAAAAGACACATTTTACAAATATAAACACAATATTTTCAAGGAGATTTGTGTTTTCTATACAGCTAGCTATTTCTACTTTCTAGTTTTTATCTTCATCATTATTTGCCATCTAAAAATAATTTTGATTTTCCTAAAAAACCTATTGTTTTAACTGGCATGGACAAAATATTTTTGCTATTGAACTTAATTCCTCCTTATCTTCTCTGATGGCTTCTCCACTCTCCTGTTTCTCTTTTCAAACTCTGAGACTCTTTGAAAGAGTAGAACAATTTTTTTCCCCAAGTGTGTCACTTTTTTTCTCATCACAGCAAGGGACTACTTTGGATCTTCTAATCCCAAGTGGGACAAATCTCTTATATTTAATTATTATCACTTTTCATTTCATATGTGTAACTATCAACATGTTAATTTTTTATTTTACTTTCAAAAACAAAACATTAATTGCTGGTCTAGAGTTAATTTATTCTCTGTGTTCTGTCTGTTTTAATATCCATATTTTAGCTATGTGAATTCAGACCACTTTGAAATGTAGTTTATTAATTAATACAGGGTATTAACTACAATTGTTCCAACTAAGTCTTGCATGTGCAAGCCTAAAATTTTTTGTGTCTTATTTTATGAGACAGATGAGGTGAAGGATGAAGAACATATGATACAAAGCATTTTATGACAATTGCGTTCTATAGTATAAGTATATAAAAGTCCAAGTATATAAAAGCAGGGTTACTTAAGGTACAAAGTTACCTTAAGGGTTACAAAGGTTACTTTGACTGGTTCGATGCCTACTGATGTACACAGAAAGTGAGAGATCACATTTTTCTTGGTTAATACTGAAAATTTTAAAATATTACATATAACACAAAATGAAGTTTCTGTTACTCTACATTCTTCTTGGACGTTCTGAAGTCGTATGTGTTATACATGTCTTACCTGCTTAGAAGGGTACTCACCGGTAACTCAATTTATTAGTTCAATAGGTATAATCTTCTAATATATTTAAATCTAAATAATTTTCACCTTGATACTGATGGTGCATTTATTCTTCTCTCTAAGTAAATAATGGCAATAGGGAATACAATTTTGATTTTGGCAATCATTCTGCCAAAGTTGCTCATAATATGTATCTAACTCCAGTTTGTCTAAAACAAACATCAGCAGATTCTATCCCAGGCTAAACACACAAAATATTAGACTCTTATATTACCTCTCACTAGTAACACAGATACACCTAAAAAACAAGTGAAGTCCTTCAGAAACTTGCAGACACATGTCCTGAAGGATTATGATAAAGGAAACAACAAAAAATCACTTTCTGTCCTCTGCCTTTTTCATTGACTGCTTGAACATCAGAATTACTTAACATTCTTTAAGCAGGAAATTTTATATGCACTTAAAGCATTAGAGTCTCTTAGGATAACATCCTTAATTAGGTCAGGTAGTGGGAAGCGCACCTTGAGAAGATATCTTGGGATTGGTTTTCACAGGTATTTCTACCTGCTGGAACTATTTGCATGAATTTCAGTACGTGTGAAAGAAATAACATTATCTGAAAGGGCCAATAGGGAAAAACCTCTTCAAATAAATATTTATTTATAACTTTTTTCTTGTAATTGCTGTCCTTATAGGAATAACAATGGATATTTCAACTAGGATTTGTATACAAATTGGAATAGCATCTAGGTGGGAACTCCAAAGAAGAAAAGAGGCAGACCAAATGTTCATCAATGTCATCACAGAAAACACTAACTGCATAAGGGTTTTCCATCACTCCAGACACATGGGCATATGAGCTCCTCTGGCAATGAGTGACACGTTTGTACTGTTCCTGGTATGTCTATGTCTCACGCTGCTTAACCTAAACCCCCTTCCTTCTTTCACAGTTCTTTGAAAATCAATGCAAATTTTGTCTGAGCAAGGAAAGTAGAACTTATCTCCTATATCCTGTAGTGAATTTTGTTCTTCAATCTGATAGCACCAAAAAAAAAAAAATTGAAAAATCATATTTTGAACGTGCTGAATTGCATTTAAAATAAAATCAAGTAATGAGATTATTTTTGATAAAACAGCTAACAGTTGAACCTAGGAGCTCCACTGAATGGTATGAAGTTTTTAATTTTTAAATGTGATTCAGAAAATGGAATATTAATCTATTCTAAGATTAAAAGGGTAACTAGCTATAAAAAACCAGTAAAATTTCCTTATGAATTATACACAGTTACGATGAAGTAGCTCTTAAAAATCCATTTTCCTCATGGTAGAAACTACGATCACAAGAAAAATGAATGACACTGGCTTCCCATATAAACTGAGTTCTATTGCACTGCAAAAATAATTATATTTAAGTGATAAAACATATTTTAACATTATTTTTTATTATTTTCTTCCCATCAGTTGATAAAGTACTTCTGTATGTACTATCACAAGTCTCAAAATCCTTACGTGTTTTCATTCAGGGTTTCTTCAATTGAAAGGATACAACTGTCAAGGATCTGCTAGAGGGCTTTTCATCTCTTCCTACTCCATGTTCTTGGGGTGAACAAAAGATTTGATTCTACCACCAAGTATCTGTATCCCAATATTGCATTTTCTTATACAGAAAGTGGCCAGGAAGCTTACAGATGAGTCTAGAATTTAGTGCAACACTACTCGACACTACAGTCTGTTTATGCCTGCACAGAGACCAGGGCTGGAAGTATAAACTCACAGATTTATCTTCTCATTCATCCTAAAATGCTCTAGGCAGTCTGACCCTTAAGTCTTGTTTTTCAAATTGTGGAGGTGAAGTCAGTCAGTGATTTTTATATGCTTGGTGGTTAGTAATTATGGTATGTATTTTCATGAGCCAGATAGACAATTTGAATAAAGAATAATGGATTAATTATCTGTCTACCAGTTCTATCTGATGATATATCTAATCACCATTAGATAACCAATTCATACATAAAAGACTTCTGTATTCTTCATTTGACCTTTGAGCTGATGCAGCAAGATAATGTTATGGCTAGTGGTGTTAAAATTTGTATCAAATTTACATCCCTATTATAGAGTTTTGTGCAAGTGACATTGAGTGAAATGTACAAAGTACTCAGGATATGGCACTGGAAAATAGAAGGCACAGTATGGTTTGTATTGATAGAAGAGTGACCATGCTCTGCAAAGAGCAGTGTGCTATACTTTGATTTAGATGAAATCATGATTTTGCTGTGACTTATGTACCTCAATGCAGACCTATCATAATCTTCTTTGAAAAAAAAAAAAGGAAATTAAAAGAAGAACAGGTAACAAATACACTACTTTATTCGTTGTCAGTCATTTAAATCTGACTTTTACACAGACTTTTTTTTAATTCTTACTATAGAACCAAATGAAGCCATAGGTGCTAGAAGATGAATCTGAGGCACTCAGCTTTATCATTCATTATCTAAATGCCCCTTAGTTTCTGAAGTCTCTCAATTTTATTTCTATGCTTGAAACATTTTCCTTTAACAGGAAGCAAAAAGCAGACAAAAAGAAAGATCATTTCACAGTTACTACTTTTGCTGTTTCCTGTGTTAATCAACCAAGTTCTGAAGCAGTTTACCTAAATCCCACTTTTTTCCCAAATGTTTTGAAGTACATTGAGTTGCAAATGCTGAAGCGTTATCGTTTGTTTACTTAGAGACATACAAAAGTAAAAGAAAATTTGATCCCTTCCAATGCATGTCAAAAATATTTGGTAGTCCTTGGAAGTGCAAAATAATAAATAATCTTGCAATTATGAAATCAGTCTGAATCTGATATTCTTTTTATGTTATAAAGCTACAACATATATGATATTCTGTCCACATTTATTTTTCAGTTTTGCCTTCTGCTCCTGGTATCACAAATCAAAGGTGTCCTACTTACCATTTCATTTTTATTTAGCATTTCATGCATTTTATACAATAATGCTGGTTTCAGAGAATAAAATTATTACATTCATAAATGGTGGTTTCAAACATTAAATAAATACCAAGAAGGATTTAGGCAGGACCATCATTTCATATGCAACAGATGGCATAAAACCTGTTGAAAGTCCCAAAGTCCTTCAGGAATAGAAAATGATACTACCAAATATGCCTGCAAAAGTGCCTGAATGAATGAAAATCTTCATGCTACAAAACAAAATTCATTGATTTAGGCATCATATCAAGTTCTATGCTTACCTTAAGTTAGTATTATGTAATATTATTTGTTTATATGCATCAACAAATATTTATTTTCAGTGGTTAAATTTTAAAACCCCACAAATATTATTCTCTTCAGTGATGCTTATTTGTGATAATTTAAAGATCTGCACTAATATATGCTGTACAATACCCTTCTGATATAGATGACCTATCTGTGCTTCATAGTAGTTTGCCCCTCATAATTTTTGGCACTTAGGTGACCTGTGTTAGAATCATGTGGTACTGTACAGAATAAGGCTGACACCACCAGAAAAGGGTGTTATGATTCATTCTTCATAGATGCCTTTCTCTTTTTATTTGCTAGTTACACTTGGCAGGGTACCTAGAGTTTTAGTAAGACTAGAATAATAGCATATAAAGGATACCTCATGTAAAAGGGGTTTACCTACTTCTAATTTTTACTATAAAGCTTCCTGATGGTTGATATCTGTTCTAGGAAACCAAAAAGATTAAACCTACCTTTCACAAAGTCATGTTGACTGCCATTAATGAATTATATTTTCAGCCTCCAACTTATTATTTCAAGTGTTAGAAGTTATGTTAGTTACATTAAAATTCAAAACAGAATTTCCCCTGGTTTGACCTTTTATACTTTTTCTACCTTCTGCTTCTGTTACTAATAAAATGGCAAATACAGCTCTAAAAGTTTTTCACTGGCAGAATGGAAGTTTTAGGTTAGTGGAAAAACAGTATGGGAAAAGGCCACAAGTTATATGATTTCTGTTTTCAAATAAAATGAGGACATTTATACAACATGTTTATGCAAATAAGAAAGAATCTTATCTGTTATCTTATGCAGTATCTGTTAAGATTACATCTCATTAAGTTAAAAATCCCCGATACTTTAGTCAAGAGTCATAAGGGAATTACCTTGGGAGCTCTTTGCACACCTCAGTTTTAAGAAGTCATAGCAAACTGGAGCAATGCTAAAGGATAAAAGCCTACTAACATATGCTTAATCCTCTAAAAAGATAAGAGAGGATAAAACAAAGGGCAGCAGTTTGGTGTTACTCCTGTGTAAAATAGCCAAATGGCTATTCCTGCACTCCACCAAAAAGATTTAAAGCCAGCATGATTTCATGAAAAGAAGGTCTCATTAAGCGAAACCACTGTTTTCTTTTTTATTTTTTTTTACATAATTGCACATCGATAAAAGTAATTCTATTGCTTTGATACACCTTCTCATCCAATTTTAATTCTACATAATGTTTTTATTAATGAGATTGCATTAGGGAATTAATCAGTCACACATCAGAGGAACCGAAAACTATCTCGTTGACATATCAAAATACTAGTGTTGCAGATGAGGTAATAATGAGCAGGGACATTTCTGCTGGGGATCCTTAACTGACTGATTTTTGGTTCATTCTTTAGTACTTCCTGTTATCTCAATAAATATGGAATAATAAGTATAGAAAATCTTAATTGAAAAAGTTTGAAAATTACATACAACAGGATAAAAAACAATTGAGAAAGACAAATTACTGTTGCATACTGTGTGATCTTTGGATTCACTGACATTTGTGGGAGTAGTTGAAAAGCAGAAATGCATACTTCCTAAAGTCATACTCTAGTCTTAGTGTAGATTTGCACTGCCTCTCACTGAAGTTATTGGAACAATTTTTCTTTAAGACTGGCAGAGCAATCACCATTTCAGTGCCAAAACTTAGATCATTTTCTTGGATTGTTTGGCTGTATCATATTCCAAATCATGATTTCATGGTCTCTGATTTTGTCCATCTACGGTGCAGTCTTAAAGCTGAGTCTTGACAGGCTTTAAGCAAGGTAAAATTTAGATCTTATGAATTGCTAGTCTTATGTTTAATCGAAGAAATTGTATTGTTCCAAAGAATTATATTTAAAAAATGGGTTATCAAATGATTCATTCTAAACAATTTTTAAATAATATATGATTAGTTTGGGTGCTGAAGTATATTTAAGTTCCCCATGCAATAATTGAAGAGGGAATTATCCTCCTTGCTTGGCATACATAACTAGAAGCCACTCTCTGAGTAGCTTATGCAATCTGATTTCTACTCCCCACCCATGCAATGAGGCCTGTTTATTAAATCATGAAACTGCTGTCATCTTTACCTCTATAAATGGAGTATGAAAGCAAAGGTATTTATTTATGAAAAGAGTATTTATTTATGAAAGCTTTATGAATACAGAAGATACCATGTCCTCACTATCTACAGATCAGTAAGTAATCAGCAAAACTGAACTAAGTCAGAAATTCCAAGTTAGCAGTTTTTGAACATACACGGAAGTAACTCTTAAAATTTGATTCAGTATGATGCATAAAATAGATGTCAAGGTTAATGCCATGTATAGTACAGAATAATAAACTTACATTAGACAAAGTACAGATGTATTTAGCTTTATGGGAACTTCAGAAAGAATTGGGCCACAACATATATCTATCTGTGTGCCTGTTTGAATAACACCCTTGGGGTAAACATGAAATCAAAGCTCTCTGTAAGGTTTTCCATGTATTTTGTTTCTGTGTAAAAACTAAAAACTCACACTCTTCTGATCTTAAAGTAGTAGGATAGGGAGCAACATAACATATCTGTGGTTAAGCCCTATAGTGCTTTAATAACTTAACATGGATACAGAACTCTGCAAATGCAAAGAAAAAAACAAAAGCATAAACATCACATGCTTTTAAAGGAAATGTATCTGTTGCTTTCTGAAATGCAGAGAAACATTTTCTTCAATGTTGCTGTTGTGCATTTTTCTATTTGCATTATTCTCAACCAAATTTCTGGTAGCAAAGAACTCTGCTATATTTTTTTCTTATAGACAGTGCTAGATGGTAGCAATTGGTTTATTGTAATACTCTGAAGTAAGACATTTTTGAAAAAAGTATATTTTTCTTACATATTGAGTGTTCATAAACAATCAGTAAGGAAAAAAATAAATAAACAGCACACACCGAGAAAAACCCACAAGAAACACACACAGACACGAACCAAAAAAAAACCAAACAAACATCCTCCCCAAGCAAACTAAACCAAACCAAAATAAAACAGACATCTCATGCCCCAGGATGAATCCTCAGTGCACCCATGGATGGATCTGTGTGTCCTGGTCAGCACCTCTGAATTGGAGTCCCCAGCCTTTGTTCATACTAGCAGATGTGACAAGGCACACCATCTCTCCCTCCCAACTGCCATTCTGTTTCCTTTGGCAGAAGACTCAGGGCCACAGTGATGTGATGCTCAGGGCAATCTCCTCTCACTGTGGACTTGGGATATGCTCCACAATGTAATGATAACCATAGTTCACAGAGTCACAGAATATTCTGATTGGAAGGGACCCATTAGAATCATCTAATCCAACTCCTGGCCTTGCACAAGACCATCCCCAATAGTCCCACCATGTGCCCAAGAGTATTGTCTAAATGCTTCTTGAGCTCTGTCAGGCTTCATTCTGAACAGAAAGATTCTGCTTTAGGAACCAGGCATGCCTATTGATTTTTAATATTATGATCATTTATACTATGATATTAAGTATTTATATAGTATCATTTTTCACAACATTTTTTCTTGGACACGACAGAAATCGATTCACCATATTTAATATGGCCTAATCTGGTTGCATTTTTTCTCTGCCTAGTTCCACTTACTTTATTATTTTTCCTTTAAAATCACAGAAGTTGGTATTATATATATTCAGAAAAATGAAGTCCTGACATGTCTGGTTTGTGTTTGAAGTCAGTAACAAAACTCTCACAGAATGCACCAGGTGCAAAATTAGGCAATATGTAAGCATAAGTAAGATATCACCCATATAGTCATACCACAACCTAAAGTTCTTCTGAACATCCCCTAAATGTCAAGCCATACTCACTTCTAGGCAGCACTCAAAATTACTAAAACATAATTTTCTACTTTTTTTTTTTTTGTAACAGCAAGAAGACTTGATTAAACTTTATAGCATATAATTATCTACTACTTGTCAAATTAGAACAAATAGGATTTTCTCTCTGGTTGGCTGGGGCTTCTTTTGGTTTGTTTGCTTGGTTTTTTTCTCCAGAATGATCATCGAATAGTAAAGAACTGTTATTTTCTTACAAGTGACCTCCAAGTGTTGTACAGCAAACTTTCTTTTCTACTTCATATATACTGTTCCAATTGTCAGAAAAAGTAGACCATGTGGTGGCAAGTGTCCCTGCTCTGGTTATACCTTAGACAAAAGGACAACTTAAAAAAAAAAAAAAAAAAAAAAAAATTAAAGATGGCTCCAAGTGATTAGAAACTAGAATGTCTGCAGTAAAACCTTTTTCTTTCTGAGTTTGACCCTTGTGAGTCCCCTAGCTGCCAGTACTGCAAATAATTTATTGATTTTTTTTGTATCCAAGGTTTTTCTTTTCTCCTTGTTCACCTATATCGGAGAGATCTATGACACAGCAACTGTTATTTTAAATAACACTAAGAAGGCACCTGAAAATATAATTACACATCAGGTATGTTCATTACAGTATGAATTAATTAATTGAAGACTCGACAAGTGGAGGAAAATGTATTTACTTGAAGAAAATAAATCTCATAAACACTGAAAAACCCTCAAACCCTAGTAATATCAAAGAGTATCAAGGCTCTCTATTGTATTTCAAATGCCTAGTTTCTCAATGGAAGAGGCAAAACTCTATCTATCATTTTTTATTTTCTGATGCACAGTTATAGATGCAAAGCATGTTTGAGCAATTTTAGATATTGCAGCTTGTTACAGGTGTCATTTCTATAAGCCATATACATGCATCATGATATTTAAATAGCCTTCTATAAGTATGCCCACCTCCAAAGAGTATTAAAACTGTAGCATTTCTTCTTTGTAGATATGAGAATTAATATAATTTAATTTTTACAAGTGCATGGCAGATTTTGCTCAAACCAACCCTTTTACTTGAAAAAAAAAAAGTATGCAGAGATGACCCACAGTATTACACCTTAATTCTGAGGTGTAATATTCCTTTCATTAGGTACCTCACGTTACTTTTCTAAAAAAGAAAAAAAAAGGCAACAAAAAAAGAAAAACAAAACCCCACAAAACACACAAAAAAAAAAATAAAAACCACACTTTTATACAAATGCATTGTAAAAGTCTCTGTCTTATGATTCCACACACAGAAGAAAACTATCACTACATTATATTTTTTAGCAACTGCAGGGTATTGTTAGCACTTTAATTAAGTTCACAACTGTGTTATAATACAGAAATACATAAAGCTATTCTTTTAATATCTCAAATGAAATCTTTACTCTTATTTCTGTGATAGTCTGAATCTCATATTGCATGTCTCAAGTCACAAGAAAAACCCTGCTCTCAGGCTGTTTAAATGGTTTATTGGCATATCAGTACTATTTTATTGATCTTAGTACAGTAGACTAGGCACCTATAAATTGGGATCCCTCTTCTTTGCTTAATCAAATTTCCGATAGTATAATATTCAACTATTTTAAAATAATACTTCAAATAGGCATTTTGCTTTCCACAAAGCAAGGTGTTTTGTGTCATAAGATTGAATATATCCATCACTACTCTCTATGTAAGTTTACTTTAAATGTGAAAGTACTTCTTCAGTGGTGTAAATTAATTTTCATATCCACTCTTGCAATCTGAGTATATACACTAAAAGACTATCTTTTAAATTTTAAATACAAATAATTCCATTTGTCTGGTCTACACTTTTTGCCTTTAAAAAATTAACTGTTGGCTAGTTTTAAGTGTCAACCTCATCAATTTTGTCAGTGACAAAGAAAAATTTCTGTAATACATTTGATATAACTGAGACAATAAAGTCACTTTGATGTCAATTTGGACAAACAGATACAGAAACTTTCCTGGCTATTGCTATGGATATGAATTAAAAAAACAAAAAAAACCAGTAGGCATTTTCAAAATCTGATGTAATCAATCTGTAACACCTTCTAGTCTGTAATAATCTGCATGAATCTATGTCAGTATTTTCTCTAGTGAGTGCTTTTGCAAATACTGGTATGGGCTCAACTTCTGTTCTTCCTTAACAGTGGAATTTCTTGCAAAATTCACAGAGGAGGTGCTTGGATGAGAAAGTTGTTACTATGCTTATTAACATATCATCTGCATTTCCATGGGTATAAAGCTAAGGGATGCTGTAAAGGCCACTACCTCTGGTGGACGTAAGGACCAAGGGATTCCTTCTGCCCAGTTGCTAGTGCCAGTTGCACAAGCCTGGGTGCCCCAAGGCCCAGGGTTACCCAGACATGGGCACAGCTGCTGCTTTCCATTTGCAAGTCCAGTCAGCAGAAAGGTTGACTGTCCATCCCAGGCATGCACAGAGGATACTGACATGTCTGTCTACACCACTGCCACTGCCAGGTAACCAGTGGCATTTAACAGCATCCACATGTACTGGTTGTCAGTTGCCAGAACTGATGTGATACACAACACTAGGTAGCCAAGTCCTGTTCTTCGGTCACTCAGACATGAAGCTCACATAAACGCTCCTGCACTCTGGATTTACACATGACACACATGAACACACAGGTCCCTCAAGCATCAGCATTCTCTGACTGCTGCTTTCCAGCCACTGTTACGAGCTCCACTGATCTCCCATGCACTGGCTGGTGCAGCTTGATGGTCTTTAGCAAACACACATGAACTCTCCCACTTGTCTTACACAGTCTCCACACTCACTTGTCCCCCCAGTATTAGCATAGACCCTCTGCATGGTCCTGAGATCTTGCTGTGTGATCCATGCACATCTGGTTAGGGGAACCTATGAAGGCAGTGGTCCCTGTGACTGCTGGAGCGCAGGTACATGGATCATATCGCCCACTCCATCTGGTGCTGGGACCCTCACTTGCTCCAGCTGCTGGTACCATGGACACAAGGCCCTTGTGGCATAAGGTTTGACTGTGGCTTCTGGCACTCACATCAGTCACTGCAACTCCCCAGCTGCTCCACATAAAACACAGGGAACTCTATGACCCAGGTGCCTCCCAGCCTTCACTCCAAGTTGCTGGCACCATAAATGCATGGGCCACGGTCTCCAGGGTCTTACTCCTGTTGATGGTACTTCTCAGCTGTTCTATCCTGTTCAGTTGCTGGCTCCAAGATCTTCCAGTACTCACACTTGGGTTGAAAAGTGAAATTACATAGAAAGATCATTAAGAAAGGATTAAATAAGTAAATTTGATGGCTGCAGCTATTGCGCAGACTGGCAACTGTTTACATGCAATCAGCTCCTTTAATACTTGCTCTTCTCTATTGTTCCTCACCCCATACTGCACCTTCAACATTTCTCAGTAAGTTTTGCCTAGTGCTATGGGCTCCCCTCAAATGTCAAAAATTCTTGTGTTCATCTAATTTCTCCCTTCTTATCAATCATAAAGCCCAGGCTCTTATCAGTTATAAGGTCCAGGCCTTCTGCAACACTATGCCACGACAGTTGGCAGCTGAACAGTTACCATTATGGTTTATCAGGTTTGTGTCTCTGTGAATTTTGTTTATCGCCTTGTCTTTCACTTACTATCCCATTGGAAATAAAATTTACTTGATCTGGCAATCTTATTAAGCAGATGGTCTCACAATCCACACAAACATTTTATCAATTTTCTCAGGTGGGGACTATTCCCACATTTTTGCATGGTCATCTGATGCTCTGCTTGAACTGCACTCTGCTTTTTTATTTACAGTTTGAATTATATCAAAACTAATTAATTTGATGTACTGTAGTCCACCTGCAGAGTATGGTGGCACCTTTTTTTCCTTATTAATACAGAATGAGGTTATTTTTTAAACCTACAGCAACAAGATGTTTCTGAATATTCAACAGTTTAACATATATCATAGTTTAATGTTTATCTATTTTCAGGACTACATTTATGACAGAGCAAGTTTGAAGCATGAAAAGCCTTGATAACACTAGAGGGAAACCAATTTCTCATAGGAAACAATTTTACAAAATGCATTTTTTTCACATCTAACTTGGACTTCTTGAAAGAATGATGCATTATCCACCATAAAGACATTTTAGTGAATATTGCACCTATTATGGCAACCATAGTAGCTATACGTAATGCATGTAATGTAGCCAGGTCTGTAGAATTTATGACTGTTTATATTATTATGTCATTTTGGAGCCAGAGAACTAACCCTAACTACACTTGGGTAGATAACAGAAATTGTTCAATCTACATGTTGATCTTCTTTTCTGTCAATAGCAGAAATATTTTAAAGGCAGTTGTTTTCCTGTGCATATGTCTTCCATCAGCATATACTCTCTAAAAATCAGTAAAAATCAACAGGTGAAAATTCTGATATCAATTGCATGAAGGGACAATTTAGATCACTGCCCTGTATTATCATCATGTCCTTCCTATACATAGATGGAATATTTTCAAGAGTTCAAAACATTTAAAAAAGGAAAGTACAGAAACAAGAGGAAGTTGTCAAAGACCCCAGTCCATACAGATTTGCTAACACACAGAAAGAAATTACCATTTCACATATAATAGTGATCTGGTGGGTGTCTGTGGGACGGTAGCAGTTCAGTTTCTCCCTCCACAATTCTAAAACAAAGACAACAGCTTGGCTTTTACTGAAGGCATATTGTTAGTTATAAAAGAACTGCAATAGCAGTATCTGCCTTGGTATAGCTGGATAAACATCAAATGCATAATATTTAAAATATATATCCAGAAATAAAAAGGTTATTTCTTTTCAGCAATACTAGATTGAACCTATTATTTATCATCTAAATTTTAATCACTTTTTTTCTTTTCCATGAGTACTTAGGAGGTCTCTAATCACAGCATCCTGGAAAGATTTATTGCTGTGCTGCTTCAAAGCTTGTGATTATCTTTTGGCAAAGATAGTGTTGTGTTTATGTATACTATGTTCTGCTTGTTCATACATACAAAATAATATTTCAAAGTGCCGAATAGAACATTTTCTTTTAAGTCTGAAGTCAACATACTTAGTCCTTCATTACACTATATGGAATACATTTGATTTCTGGCAGAGAAAATAACATGTTACCGTAAATATTTCAGGCAAAGCCGATATGGAAATAGCACTGATTTAACATTTTAAAATTCAGTAGGAACTGTAGACTTCATATTCAAGACTCCCACTGATTTTGAAATGGCTGCAGACACATGGCATGAATGCAGAGACTTAGGAACAGTTTCTTTGTGAAATAGCATATTCTATAGGTAAAAAAAAAGACAAAAGAGATAGGTAACAAGCAAATTTTAGTGCCATGACTTCTGTGTGTTGTAGAAGATAGCAACATGGAGTATTTCAGCTACTAATATTTTTTTTCATTATGATACAAGATAATTGTGTAGACAATAGTATTTATTTTTACAAGTCATGAGGTGGAAAATCAAATTTTGTGAATATCAAAAGTCACTCAGTTTAAAATGGATAATAGAAATGCTATATTTGAAGTTATGAGAAGATACCAAGAAAATGAGATACAAATTGATTTCATTAACAATAATATATTTTTTAAAAAGATTCATCTGAATATGTGTAAGAATCTGGGGGAAAGGAAGAAATTATGTGGTGATTTTTTCCCAGTTGTCTAGAATTAGGAAGTGCTGGTATAGAATCATTGATAAATCATAACAGTAGAATACGGTTATAACATCATATCATAAGTGTCATAATATCATAACAGTTGCCATTAAACCTATGAAATATGCAGAATTACCATCTGTTTGTTTGTTCCATGTATACCACTGAAGAGATTGCACTGAAATTGCATTGCCCAGAGAAGCTGTGGATGCCGCATCCCGGTAAGGGTTCAAGGCAATGTTGGATGGCACTTTGAGCAGCCAGGTTTAGTGGAAAGTGTCCCTACCCATGACAGTGGGTTGGAACTAGATGGTGTTTAAGGTCTCTTCCAACCCCAACCATTCTATGATTCTGTGATTCTCTGATTGATACTTGTTCTTTAAAGGTATTCATATCAGTATTCCTCTCGTCATAGGTAACATTGTTGCATGGTTGATGCAACAGTTACAGTTAAAGTCCAACTCCCATAGTTTCTGAAGAAAACTTAAAATTTAAATTTAGAAAGGAAATGAGATGGGGGAACAACATTGAAATTCAGAGCCCTGAGCTACATGGTTTATAAAACACAGAGGAAAAATCAGATATTTCAGGAAAAAAAAAAAAAAAGATTCTGCTGAGTCAACATAGCGAGCAAGAACTACAAAATATTCTTTACTAGCATGGTCTGGCTGGTGGCTTGAGCTGGAGCCTGAAAATCTTTCTGCCAGAATCACTCCACTCTGCCTTCCTGCAGTAGTGCAAGGGAGACTGTACTCATTTCCCTGAAGCTAAATGTGCTATCCTCCCCACCTGTTTGGCTATGTGCTCAGAATCACACCAACTCCTGTTGCATCCATATGAAAGGAGAAGCTGAGATCCCATTCCACAAAGGGGTTGCATGCGAGCCTTCTTGGCTAATGAGACTGTGCAAATCTTACCCCTTTCAGGGCACATCTGAGCTGTAAGGACTCTACACTTCACTCAGTACTCAGGCCTCCTGTGAAGGGTGCAGCCCAAGTTCTCTCTGACAAAAGCAGAGGTCAAGTGTTTCTATCAAATCAACGCCAAGCAATTTTAGCCAACAGTTCAGCAATGATGAGATTTAGATAGGCAGTGGTATACCTGCATCCAAATCCTTTCTGTTCCTGACAGGAATTAAATTCACATTTTTGACTCAATAAGGTCAGTCTGGAACCACTAAGTTATATTATATTTTTAAAAAGAGATAAAGCAGTTGTTCACCTTTGCTTGGAATATTAGAGGATTAACTGGAATCACAGGAAGAAAAAACAAGCATAAAGACAATCGATTCTCTGACCCTGTGATAAAAGCATTTTACTGATAGGAGGATGAACTATGTTCTATTTTCTATTCTTAAGAGTGACCTGAGCTTTTTGTAACCTCTGCTTCTATTTTTATTTAATCAAAAATGCATTAACTTTTTATACAAAGAGGCCTAACATCTAGACACTAAAACAAAACTCTGCAATCTGTTTTATTTCCTTACCAGTCATATTGAGTGAGCTCTAGCTGACCCAAAGTCATGAAAAGAATATAATTTTAACAAGGAAAGTGCTGACTCATATTATGATTATAGAGAAGTATGCAAGATTCTTGTATTACTCAGAATCTACATTCAGTGGAATAATAATCTTTTTTATTTTAAATCATGTACTATTTTTGTGTCTTCTCTGTGGTATGTCTGTGCCACATAAGCTTGATCTCATTATTGGACAAAGCACATATAGCAGGACCTTTTAAGAGCCCGTATCTATCATACTTAGTCTCCTCTTCATGGTCAAAATGAGAACCGATGCAATGCTCCTAAATAACAACTGAGCAGTCTCTCACTCTTAAGTCAATTGTTTCCTGGAAGCCGACCAAAATACCTACTCCAAAACAAGGACTTCCAAATTTTTGTTGAAAGAATGACACAAGAATAGATATTTCTATACTTTGTCTGATGCAGGAGTTCTGAGACATATATTAATCTCAAATTACCTACTCCCTTGTTATTCCTTGTGATCTTTACTCCCCACCTCCATCTCCATTTCCCCCAAAAGATTTACTGGTAGAAGGCTTAATACAGTTAGCATTTTAGAGGCCTAAAGAAATCTGTGGCAGTAGACTTAAAATATCAGAAGTGGAATAGATCATGCAAGAGATGGGTCTCTGAAGAAAATGAAGAAACCAGCCAAAGTGCCTTAAAAATCGAGGATTTTACTGCATTGTAAAATGAATTCTTTGCTTTTTTATTTCCTTGAGTCACCTTTCTTCTTCCCAAGACCCCTTAAGAAAACTCTTATCTTCCTAAATTAGTATGCAGAAATTTGCCTTGGCCAGACTATGTGAAATGACCTCTTATTGGTCCTTTGTTAACCCTTTCCCCATTGGTTGTCATCCCTCGATTTCTATTGGTTGTGACCAAAATCCCCTAACGCCCTGTAAATACCCCCGACCATGTGAATAAACTGTCTCTCTGCTTTCCCCTCCTGTGGAAATCTGTTAACCTGCTGTAAACACAAATAACTTCAGATTTTTTTGAGCCTAGGAGGAACACAGGAATGGAAAGAATTTAATTAACAAATCTCTTAATAGTGCTAGCAGAATAGAATACCTTTAATAAGAATCCAGCACGGATAATTGTTTTCCAGCCTCAGTAAAAGCTTTGTATGTCAGACATGGTAAAACAAGATTGTTTACCTATTATAATTCTATGGTGAACTAAAGATATTTTCAGTGATCAGACTACATACTTCTGAATAGCCCACTAAGCAGAATTAAGGAAAAAAAATATAGAAAATGTGTGGGGTTTTTTACTGAAGTAATTGCGATAAAGAGTTGACTTCAGCTAATGAGCTATAACAAAAGTCATAACCTGAGAGATAAAAGAAAAAAAGGAAAGAAAAAAACCAAATTAGAACAGTGATGTTGGTCAAGAACCACAGAACTTGGGCACAGGAATAAAATTTTCCTCTTACGTATTTTCCACAAACTATGTATTAGTTGTATAGAAATAAATGGTCCACAATAACAGAGGACCTCTATGCCTATTACATCTCCTCAAGTCTCCCAATTGCAAGGACACATATTCACTAGTCCACCCTCAAAAAAGGAAACATGCTTTCTCTGTGCTTTTAATTGGAGCCACTAGCACTTTAAAGACCTGTAAGGTGATGTCAGCAGCAGAAGTCCTTTGGAATAATTCTCCCAGCAGTTGATTTCTTGTGCTTTGTCTGAGCAAGTTAAAGAAAACAATGAAGTAGTCTCCTGAGGCTTATTTTCTCAGTGTGGTAGTTTTCCCAGCAACTACTGGATAATGACTTATCTGTAATCCCAAATCTGTCTGTTTCTTTGGATTACAGCAATGCAATAATATTCTGTAAACTTTTTTTTCCTTTAGTAACTCCTGCAGTATTTATTTAATCAGTGCTTCTTTCCCCTTCCCCATGCATTTTTAAATTAACTAGTAAGGAGCATTTTGCTGCTTCTGGACCTTACAGGTGAGTTGAGCAGAAAAATATACCTATCCCTTTCCATCTGTATCACTTCCTGGAAGCTGGTTCTTGTAACTTATCTAGTTAGCATTACGTCTTCATACTGTCTGGAGCTGCTGGACATTCTTTTGAGTTCAAGGCACATAAGCCTTTGATGCATTTCCAGCCTCCCTAGAAAGGAATTTAGAGCTAGGAGGTAAATGGACGAAGTGTTAATCTCCCACCTTTATGTTCAACATAATACATTAAAGCAGATAGCTGTGAGTTTTTGCAGTGATAGACTAATAGCATGAATAGTTGTCCTTAACGAAAATCAAAATACTGTTTACTATTTTAAAATCATACTTCAAATCCTTCTAAATCCTGGTCCTTCTTTTCCACCTTCTATTATTTCTACACAGCAGCAATTTGTTTGAAATTGATCTTGGACAAAGTACATCTAATACATACCATTCTTGAGTGCTTTTTTGATATTTGTGATACCTGGGCTGTCATTGCTAAGATTCTACGTCTGACCTGAGTGACTGCTTCCCTTCATGTCTGAGTGCCAGCTAAGCTCTGAAAGTTAATCACAAGATGCTGTAATCAGGGAACTGGACAAATCAGAAGGTTTCTGTTAGAGTGACTATTAAAACACATTTTAATTTCTCTTGTGGACAAGTATGGCTGGTGATACACAACCAGATGATGCATGTGTCTGGTAAAGCATCCAAAACTGGCTCCTCCCCCAAGAACATAAATAAACTAGGCTGCTCTGCCAATAATGTTTTGGAGTATAGACAGGCAACAGTAAGCAGGTAGCAAGAAAACAAGAGCTGGTGTAACCCCAAGCCCTTAAAGATAATGAAGGCTTAAAATCTCCTAGGAAAGACAGTTAATATCTAGGGGGTTTATCACAGTAATTAATTTTCCTAGGCAGAAACTACATCCAAGCTCTCAAGCCTGCTCCACAGAAAAAATGATGGATTATTCTTTGCAAAGCTAATTGAAAAAATGCCACATAGCTACAGTAACAGGATTAGTAACATGAAAAACAAAGGAAGGTGAGTGGGTGAAATGCCCTATGTTTACAAAATATTCTCCTCGAGTTCTTTACAGAGACTCGAAGACTTCTGTTCAGAAACAGTGTTGTGGACTCTCCTATTACTTTATAGCCAAACCTAACTAGCTATGGTTTAAAACCAGCAGAACTGATGGACTTTGCTGTTCCGCTGCCTCGCATCTTATAGTTTACCACATCGCTCTAGCAGTAATCCCCCATGGAGTTCATTATGGTAGCAAATACAAGCAGAAATGCCAAATGAAGGATTGCAGCACACGAAAGGAGGTATTTGATCTTCTGTACCGATTTGTTTTTGAAGAAAAAACAGACTGGGTTTTGTTCTAATGCAAAATACGATGTAAAGTGCTGGAAAAGTTAAAAACTTTTTGTTTCAATGGGCTTTTTATCTACTTCTGTTATAAGATGTGTGCATACCTCTACTTCATCATGCTGAGGAAAAAATAACCCCCTGCGATAACCCCCCTCTTGAAGCTATCCTTTTGGTCTCGCTCTAAGCCTGCTGCTCAAAACTATAATGAAATACAACATGCTGTCAGAGCAATCACAGAAAACACATCTTTGAAATTAAAAGTAATCTTGGGGATTTTACACACCTTTGGAGTAGTTTTCTATCTAAATCTGTTGAAAACATCATAATGGCAGTGTGAAAGGAGAATCTTTACAGGGTATTGTAGGGCAGACTTGTAAAAGTATTCAAGTACCTAAAAGGAAGATGGATGATACATGGAGTTTCCAAAAATTTTCTGATTTTCACTAATATAAAGGAAAATTCTTTTTGCAGATTCCCCTGAAGATCTGCCTTCTGCTTGACTCCAGCTGCAGTTAAGCACTTTTGAAAATCCTATTAGATACCAGTTTGCAACTTTAGTCACTTAAATTATTTTAAATTCTCGTTCTACACCTTTAGCAAACTGCAAGGGAAAGGAAGTGGAAAACGAGAAAAAGTTGACACCAGGAACTCAAAACTGTTTCCAAAGGCTACCTGACAGTCATTGTATACAGAGCCAGCGTGGTCATGTCAGAGGTTGAAATGGGGATAAGCAGTGACGCTGCTCAGTTCTGGCCATCTAAGCTGTTGCTAAGTCAGTCAATGTAGTTTGCCTTTATGATCAGCAGGTTGGAGTACATTCCTGTAGAGGGTGGTTCAGAGGATGCTGAGGTGCTCTGAAATGCTTTGTGGTGGAAGGTTTTCTTTTCAGTATGGGGATCCTGTCTGGCTATTTAGCTAAAGCAGGTACTGGAAATTACATAAGGTCATTAGATCCTATATTTACTTTAAACTATTTTGTTAGAATACAAGACTACAATTGTAATAATAGAAACCATTTGAGAATTTCCAATTGTGGGCAAAGCAATGCAGTATAATACGGCAATTTTTGATATGTTATTTAATAATTAAGGAATGCCAGCATTATATTACACATTAATATTATTGAAAGCATATTTTTACTTTCTGTCAAAGCGGGAAAGCTCATTTTCAATTCCATAAACACTCACTTTGTATTCTTTGTCCACATTTAGTTTATTTTAGACTTAATATAGGTTAATATATGTAAAAATTCACAGGGATACTCTGTTATAAACAGAATACACAGAAACCTACCTTTCCATGGATGTAACTATTTTATTTCCACTTAATTCCAACTCTTTCATACAAATTAAAATGTGGACAACACTTTAATTAAAAATCAAAAAGCACAATGAACTGCAAACCTAATCTTACTTCTACAGTTTTTGCCATGGAGTCCTATACATCTCTAGAGCCTCATTCCAGACAGAAAATGTAAGCAGCCTACATGCAATCCTATGATTGCCTCTGCTGAATTCCAGCATATTCTTTTGCAGTTAGTGTCTTGAAAACTTAGCAATTTCAACATACCTAGAGAACTGACTGAAAATTGAAGGAACATAAGTTAATAATGTACTGTAATAAAGTTTTGCAGTTTTCCCTGAGTAAATAACATACGTTGCTGAGAGATGGGAAATGAGACTCTTACTCAAATGCCACTAATATATACAAGGGTCCATCCAGCTTCCCAGAGTCATCAGAAAGACTATTTGAGTATTTCCCACAGACCAACAAAACTCCACAAGGAGGTAATTAAGTATGTTATGTCTCATAATATTCCACTCAGTTTACTAGAACATATTGAATGTAAGAAAAAAAACATTCTGCTCCCTCTCTTGCTTTTGAGGAAGAACAGACTTGAATTTAGATTCTTCACTTCAGGTGAATGACTTAACTGTATTTCCTTTTACAAAATTTCAAATTAGGTACATGAGATGTCACATAAGAAGCAGTGAACTGTCCTGAAAACCAGAACACAAAAGCAGAAAATCTAAGTTCCAGCATTTATACATGCAAATTATTTACAAAAAGCAGAAAAGTAATGCATTCATAGATTCAACAGAGATGTTAAAACCACTTACCCAGTCCCTCCACAGAAAAAGAAGAGCAAGACAAAGTGAGATGTATTTAGGTGAGGTAGGTAAGGTAAAATGGGTTCAAATACTGATTAAAAATTTAACATTTCTAATTCTAAGTAGAGCAAATGTGCTGCTTTCTGAAATGTTAGATGAGATGCTACTGCTTCAATCCAAGTAACATCAGGACAACCAAAACTCTGTGCTCGATGAGGGATTTTTTTGTGAATTAACTATTCACTAAGGAAAACCAAATCATCCAACTCTGCTGTGGCTACCCAGTATGCCAAATTTGCTGTTTTCTAATACTGGTTAGATGCCATTTGTCTTGGGATAACTTTCAATGAGTAATACAACTGCGAATTATGTAAACACAAATGCAGCAACAAAGCTCTCTTGCTAATGATGATTATTTCTTAGTAATTGTATGTATCATTCCTGTAATTATAATGCTATTTATTATGTTAATTTACTACAGTGTTCCCATTAATTATTTCTATATGTGATTGGACTGCTTGCTATTTCTGACACTTGCAGTTAGGAATGACATGGACCACATTTTAATTAATATTGCTCTTGTTTGTTATGTGCTGTACACAGATTATTTTGCAAGTTTTTGTGGGTTTTTCTTCCTTTCCTGCTTGTCCTGGTGAAGTAGCTTATTCTAAAGATACTGTATAGAATACAGGCATTTGTCAAGTTTGGGGTTTTTGCAAGCAAATAAACAAAACCCCGTATATATTTCTCAACATTCAGCTCTATATTTCTACTATTAGGTGGAGCCTTAAAAAATAAATTATATATGTGTGTATAGATATATATTTATCTCTCAGAAACCTGTCATAAATTACACAGTAGCACCAGCAGAAAATGATATGCCATTTCTAAAATGCAAGATCTTATTCTCAAGTTTGGAAAGGGTGAATTAACCTCTTGGGAGAGGCACTGGAGGAGTTACTGAGCTCCTTATTGAAAGGGTAGAGAGGGTGTGCACATCTTGATTGATTCTCAGATAACTGGGAAAAGAAGTAAAAAGGAGACACTGCCTAAAGGTATTGCATTTTTCCATGACTGATCCTGATTGTTCTTCAGGAAATTATCTGGGCAAGAAATGCATTAAAAAAAATCAAGAAAGAAATCAGCAAGGCTGGACAAGCAAGGATAAGTGCAAGAGGTGAATGACAGCTATGAGTAATCTGAACAAGTACAAACGGAAATTTTAACTAAAAGTATATTACTAAGCACAAAATACCTCTAGCCTCAAAAGCCCCAGAAGACCATCTCTGTGGCAGGCCAACCTATTTAAACAGAAAGGTCAGACTGTCAAAGAAACGATACTGCCTCACAGAGCTGTAGAGCAGATGATGAACTGGGAAGTAATTTAATGAACCCCTTCAACCTTCCATCTTTCGACACTTCACACTTGGAGGTATTTTGGCTCCACAGTTAGCAGTGCAACAGATATGAGCTCACTGAGTTCCAGGCACAAGTAATTATCCTGAGAAGTAAAGGGGCAAAGCAAGATTTAGCCCCCTTGTGCCATTAAGACAACTCTAGTTTTACAGATAGTTGTCTTCCATAATCTGTTCACCTTTTCAGAGTTGTCTGGTTCTTCCTTTGAAAACACTGACCTTTGATGCTGGAGAATGTCTTTGCTGCTGATACACAGAGAGGAGCAGAGCCCTTAGGGAAGAGCTGTCAGCTTTTTCTCCCATCCCATAGTTTCCCTGGTCAGGGACAATATCTGATCACTCGAGGACTACATGTGGTCACCTGGGACAATGAGCACTGTAACTGGCATTTCCAGAAAGAGTTCAGAAGCAATCATGTTTCTAGCTGACTGTATAGTTCATTTCCTCATAAGAAACGTGCAATAAAAAGAAACATGCAAGTAATATTTTTGGTACAAAAATTGAGGTCAGGGACCAAAATTACTTTTTTTTATAACTCTCTCCTCTGAACTTTGATACTCCTTTTCAGATTAAAAAGTCCCTTTTCATCAAAATTAAAAATGAAAGTTCAACTAAAAAGTGAATTTTTATATTCTACCATACTTCATGATTTAATGAGCACAAATATACTTGAAAAAATGAAATGTATGTGTGACTACGATCAATTTTTGACCAATTACTATTATGAAATTAACTGTGACTTCCACTATATTATCTCACATGAACAAAGTATCTGCTAGAGTGTAATCTCAGACAATGTAACAATCTCAGCTCCCTGCATGATTTAAAATATTCAAAACTTTTACTGAAGCAATTGAAAACATTTATGTGTGTGCTTTGAAACTGACTCTGCATATCCTCTTCTATTTATTGCCTGTTTGTAGTTTTTAGCATTTTTTTTAGGAATTTTTAATTTTCAAATTAAAAATGTCATCAGCATGTGAACTGGGGGAAAAAAAAAATGAAGAGATCAGTTGTGTTCTGGATCTTCTGACACGACCAAATTCATTCATCCTACAAACATTTTGGCACCCTATGTAATGGATGAAAGCTAACATACAGAACAATGAAGAAGCATAAGAAGCTGAGGCTTCATATATCCTTCTCCTAAAATATATACAATTCACAAAATTAATTAAGAAAATAAAAAAATGAGTTTTTCTTCCATAAAATTGGTAAGCAAAATTAATAAAGGTCATTACTTCTGTTGGGTTAGGACCCTGATCAAGACTGTTGTCCTAGTTCAGCAGGAGGGACCAGTTATCACTGTGTGGGGGTGATCAAAACTTTGTATTCTATCCCCTCTATTCATTTCCCAAGAACAATGGACCATTTGCAGCAGCTGCCCAGGAAGTCGTTAGCACCT
>JAWWMO010000043.1:19870797-19945865 GCA_035047845.1 Dendrocincla fuliginosa | reverse complement strand
GCTTTACAGTAGGTTCCTCCTGCAGGCTCTCTCTCTGGGCTTTGCAGCATCAGAATCCTTGTTTCTACAGGTGGGATGGAAACTTGCTCCCCCTTTATGTTATCTGATTGTTTTGTATCTAAACCACTTGAGAACTGGAATGTGTAGTGACATTTAAGCAACTTCATTTTAAGCACCACTTTCATTCACTAAGAACTATGCTTCCCCCAAGAAAAGATTTTGCATAGTGATGCTGATGGAACGGGTCCTGACTAACCTGCTGAAGCAGAGAATGTATTTGCCCAGATCACACCCTGTGCTAGTTCTTTCCCTCTGGTTGGGTCTAAGCAACTCACTGATCTACATGTAAAAGCCATAAATTGTCATGTACAGGCATTTGGCACCATGAGGGAGGACGAGTCACCTCTTCCAGCCGCATGGCATGGTGCTGTGACAGCGAGCACCTGGAACTGGCTGGGCTTAAGGAGCAGAGGTCAGATAAGGAGGTAGGAGAGGTTGGTGTGAATATGGATATAGTGACTCATTCACCACTCTGGATTCCTTAATGGGATGAACTGTGTTGTATTTTGTACATCCTATGAAAGAATTTTGTAGCCAGGTAACACAGAGCATTGGTCAGTATTTGCATCAAGTAGAAATCTCCGGAGGATAGAAAAGACTGTATCATTCTTCAAAACAAAGGGATGTGCTTTGCAGAAAGAAAATGGTATGCAGGGGTAATCAGGTAGAGCAAAAGGAAAGTACAGAGTACAAGCAAAGAAAACCATCATTAGGATATATATTTTTTTAATCAGTCCATGTGAAACATTTGGATACAACATGTGTATTTTTCTGCTGTAAAGCTTCTGATTCGCCCCCCAGGAGGTCAAGTGAGCAATAAAGCACCCATACTAGATAAAATTGTATAATGAAATTGTATGTGACCCTCATCTACCTGTGTGTATATATCTCACATATCTTACAGTAGGTTTAAGTAAGGGAGAGAGCTTTTACTAAATCACATCAAAGGACATAATATATGCAGTGTAAGTTGTGCAAGAAGAGAAAAACAAGAATGAAAATATTGTATAGAAATAACCCATCCTTCCCATGTGAGCATAGGATCTGCCTTTTGACATATTTTCATCAAAGAGTAGGACAGCAGACAGCTAATACGCTGAAACATCAATGCTTTCTAACAAAGGGTTCAAAACAAGAAAAGACCTTTAATATATTGAAATTAAATCCTAAAAGTACATGAAATTACTAAAAACAATATCAAAAAGGGAAAAAATATTTCAAAACATTTCTTTTTCAAGCCATGAGGCAAATAAAATACTATTAGATCACAGTAGATGATCACTAGTAACTGTAAGAGAAGGAAACCTACTAAACTGATCACATAAAAATATTATATTTGTCTTTTATCATCATTTATTATCCAATAATCTGGAATACATGGGTGAAAGATTTCACTTCTTCAGTAGCTAAATATTTCTGATGTGCCATTCTCTGAGAATTTAACAGTATCGCAGTTCTACAGTTCATTTCTGCATGGACAGACTACAAATGGAAAGAGGGTTTGAAGGTACAAGTCAGAAAATACAAACAGGGCAAGAAATAGAAATTGAGTCTATCTTAGTTTAATGGTAATTGGACTTGCCAGGTATAATTGCTTGGCCATGTGTTACCTTCAAATAATACAAATTACCTACGGAGCAGCAGTACAGGAAACAAATCAAATCTGCTGATAATGCAGAAGTCATTAAAACTGAGATTCCAGTTATTTCATTGAGGAAAATCAAAAAGCAGTACTAAATAGGCCAATGAGACAGGTTATACTGAAATGATGAATATCAGGTTTAAAAGCAAACAAGCAGACATCTGTAATGAGTCTAAAACAAAAACCAAACCTCAGACATGCACTTTCATTGCTGAACAGGTGAGGGAAAACACAAAGGCTTCCACAGAAGGGATAAAAGTCCTTGCTCTGGAGACCTGTCATGATAGAGATAATTTCATTCTAGATGTGCAAAATGATGATATTCTTCTCTTAAACAGGCTTAGTTAACGAATTTCTTGCAGCCCAAACTCCTACAGCTATGGTAGGGACAGGCTGGCATCATTTGTGTCTTTGCAGGAGGGACAAGATTTCTGAATACTTCTTTTCAGAGTTCATCAGTTAGGGAGAAGGTAGAAGGTTCATCACATAATTATATCAGTCTTCGATCAAGCTGAAGGAAAAGCAGCTTGACCAGTAAAGATGACCCCTTTACTGACCCCTTGCCAGTAAAGATGAGTTATGGCATCCTTGACATGTATTTCATGTTGTCAGGCAAGTGAAAAAAAACCCATATGCTTCAAATCCTCAAGTGGCTAAAGTATTTTACTGCCATAAACCAGTAAACAAGTACCTCATTTTCTGTGTTTGTTTGTTTTTGTTTCATTATAGAGGAATAGGGGACAGGATAACAGTATATGCTGTTATAAGTTTTTAATTTCTTTTCCAAAAAGCATATTTTTTCACCAAAGGGACAGAGATCTTGTCATTTTACATTTCCTGAGCAATGAGTTGCCCTGTGCAGTGTCATACCAGCAGCTCATGTTAGACTGATTGTCTTGCTTAATAGTGAAATGAATAGATTTCAACTGGAACAGAAAGTCTGGATGCATTTTAAAAATAGTCTTTAGGTAACAATGAACTCACCCTTTACAAATACCTACAGAGAAACAAATTAGAGAGATTGATGTTCTTGCAAACAGAAGATGTGCTTGTTCCCCATCATGCAAGACAGTTATCACATCAGTCATTATTACAAATATGATGCTCCAGCACTTGGCTTTAGTCCACAAATCTGCAAAGCATATTACCTCTGAGCGTTTTTGTAAGGCCATCTATCAAGAAGCTGGATATAAAGATGTTTGTGAGTAAGAACTAAAAGCATTAAATTATTTTGCATAGTATTGTTTTCACCTTATAGTGAAAGAGCTACTGATGTGAAGAATTTAGAAATAATACATGATATAGTACCCTGTCAAACTCTACAGAATTAGGGTCAAAATCACTTACTATGAAGCACTTTGCTTCCTTATTCACTGTGAGCAGACTCTTAAAGAGTTTGTCCAGAAGGCTGACCACTGAATATTTCCCCTACAACTCATCAAACACTAGATGAACTGTATATTATATTACCGTAGAAAGAGATCTGTGGGTAAAGAAGGGAGAGAAGCATAGTTTATCTTCTCTTGCTTTGAAACCAAAACATGATCCCAACTCACTTTTTTCAAAGAACAGTCTTAACTTCAGTGTGGGACTTGCACTACAGGGTGAAATGCACACTAAAGGTAATTATGTAGATTCCTTCATAGTCAAAGGAGACAAATACATGCAAGTCATCTAACTCTTCTGATAAGATGACATGGATTAGTTCGAGTCTCCGTAATAAAAGGAACATAGTATGACTTGGCTAGAGGTAGATACTCACATAGTCTGCACCTGAAGTTAGGTGAGACTGGCCTATCTTTAATTCTTGGAGTGAGTTTGCAGTTTGGATTCTAGGTATATAAAACTCCCCATAGCCAAATAAGATACTGTTTCTGGTATATTTAAGGTGTAGTTATAGTTCAGGAAATTCCAAGGGTTCTCTTGTCTTGAATTTTTTAGATCGGAATAATGGAAGCTACCTTGTACATGGACTTCAGGACAATGGTAGCATCATGCAGTAAACGGAGATCTTCAGTACTTAATGCAGAACTGCAAATTTAAATTTAAAGGCAGATAACTACACTGACCTTTGGATTTACTAAAACTTTCCAATTTCCTCTTAAAAAAAAAAAAAATCTGTATTCAGAGGGCAGACTTGTGATAAACTTGATGCTATATATAATATCTAAGCCTTACTATTGGCTTTGATATCTCAATGAACTACAGTAGACTTGGGCACCTGATGACTTACCAGAAGACTTAATAACACAACTGAACTGCTTAGAAGTCTGAAAATGTTTTGCTAAATGACAATAACATAAATCTAGACATTCTATGATAAAAGCTAATAAATGTTAATATTACTTATTTTTAAAATATATTATGGCTCAAGGATTTGACTCCACTTTTAGCATGTTCTACTTTTGAATAGGAAAGCTTTAGAATATTAACTCTGAATGAGGCAGAAAGTTTTCAGCTCAGAAATAACAGTTTTGCTCATTATTGGGAAAAAAAAAAAGGAAACAGAAGTATAGTGCAGCAGCTCTTCTATTTTACCTTACTTCGAAACATATGAGGCTAACGCTCTGGACCTATCTAATTAAGAACAGCTGGAAAATGTTCTAGGCCAATTTTCCCATTAGATAAACAGCTATAGGCTTTAACACAGAACGATGGTTTTCCCAGTAGAAAACAGACTGTAAACTGTTCTCTAGGGTATACTGACAGTATGTGAGATACTAGTTTGGGAAGCAATAGATGTTTTAAACTTCTAGTGGAGCTTCTCTCTGGGTAAATAGACAAATATCATGCTTGCACAGATAAGAGCTGGCATGAATGATAGGAGACTGGGCATATGTTTTCCTTGTCAGATGTTTTAGTTCCCTGGGATCTGATTCCCTGATCCACTCTGTATGTAATTTGGGTCATTCCAGAACTCTCTCTTGAAGCAAACCAACTGGTTGCTTATGGATATAATCTAGATGTAAAACTCATTATTTTGCTTCAGGGTCTGTTTCCTCTGGGGAAAAAAAAAAGGACTGAAACTGCACAAAATTGCCTCCTTCACCCTGTTTTATCCTTGAAGATCTTCTCTGATTGTTCATGTTTGCCTGTTGAAAGGAAAACAGATACTTATATGCTATATATGTTTAATGTTATACCTGAAAAACAGATACTTAGTGTTATGCTACAAAAAGCCTATGAAACAATACAATTTTGCAAGCACAACAGCTTCATCCTGAGGCCAAGGGTGTATCACAGGAAATCCAGAAGATACTTTTGTCCAATACAGTGCAGTGCAACAGCACCCCATGGGAAGAGTTCATCACTCACAGGGGCACAGGAGAAAATGCCTCTTGGTTTGGAGGCCTGGAATTGTTCCCAGGCAGCACAGCTTTAGTAGTATAAGTATAGTCTGTGCATTTGTCACTGAGCCAATGACTTCCACATTCCACTGAGCTTCTGTCCGTATCTGATGCCTCCATTCAAGAATAGTCAAAAGGATACTTTGCTCATGGCAGAGTTGCAGGAATGATTAAAAGATTAACTAAAAAGTCATATAGTGAAAGACTCCAGAAATTCTATCTCTATAGCTTAACAAGAAGGAGGTTAAAAGGCAACCTCATTACAGCCTATAAGTAGTTATAAAGAGACCAGAGATGTCAGTGTGCCAACACATCTAAGCAGAAAGTAAAATATAGGTATATTCAGGTTAGGAGAGAAAAAAAAAGGGTTGGGTTTTTTTTTTTTTTAGGAGTGAAGATATTAACCTTTGGAACATATTACTAAGAGGACTGGTAGATTTATCATCACTTAAATTTTTTAAACTGAGATAAGATTTTATGTCATTTTTCCAGAAGACTTGTTCTACTTCAAACAGGAATTAATTTAGGAAAGTTTTTTCCTTTACAGAAGATCTCCTTTCTTTTGCCGAAGGTCAGACTACATGACCCTTTTTTGATAGGTAATCTATGAATCTATTAATACAAAAGCAAATTATGCTGATGATAGAACTCAACCAGCCATTTGTCCTGTTGATAGGACACATTTAGACTTACACTGATAGCACAATACTTAATTTTAATCAAAAAGATTTTCCATATTGGGCTGACTAACCATCTTTTTATTTTATAACCCAAAAAATAGCAGCATCCCAGTTCTGCTGTTCATACACATAATCATACTTATTTCCATACTAAGATTTATTATATTATTGCAATAATAAATCTGTTTTAAAACTTTTCAGTTATTTTTATCTCAGTTGACTCTCCTAATCAGCTTCAGCATAGTAAACTATTTCATTTCAGGTTTCAGGCCTAAACATGCTCTGTTGCACTAGGTGTATTTTCCATTCAATAGCCCCCTTTTAATGACTTCTGTGTAGATCTAATCTACCGCATATAGA
The DNA here is from genome assembly GCA_035047845.1 of Dendrocincla fuliginosa. Taxonomy (NCBI): domain Eukaryota; kingdom Metazoa; phylum Chordata; class Aves; order Passeriformes; family Dendrocolaptidae; genus Dendrocincla; species Dendrocincla fuliginosa. The sequence continues at coordinate 19,939,776 of JAWWMO010000043.1, read as the reverse complement.
ATCCATATTTTCTTTTCCTTTCACATTTTCCTCCCAAACTGATAATTTCAGATTGTTCCTGCATGGTTCAAAATCATCTAATTGCATAGAAACAGAAGAATTGATGTCAACATCAGATTACTACTTAATCTGGCACATGAAAATAAGATCTTAGTTTGGATGTATATACATATTTATTTATAACTTCTCTCATCTCTCTCTCGGGAAGAAGAGTTAAGGAAGTCGCATGTTTCAGTTCGCAGTAGGAAAAAAATAAAAGCATGAAAAGTTTAGTTTAGTTTAATTTAATTTAGTTTAGTTTAGTTTAGTTTAGTTGAAAGGCATATGTTGAACAGATAAAGAAATGTTATCCTCCAACTTTCTTTCATTTCCTAACACACTGTGACTACAGCAATTCAGTGTTTCAGAAGTCTCTTTAGACAGCTCTTCGTTTTCTTCTGCAATATCTCATAGTTCTCTATATGAAGAACATTATAAATGAATTATCACTCTGCACATGGATTTGCTATTTGTTCAACAAAATAGATCAGCTTTGCCATTTACAGGTATCAAAGAAAACAGAAAGAAGTTTTGTCTGGATAATTTGAAAACCCCCTTCAATTTCTTTTATAAATATAGCAATCAGACTTGACTCTTCAGCAATCAGGATGGAGTGACTGGATTTTGATATTTGCTTTTGCAGCTTCACACTGTTCTATTCAAACAACCATGGAAAGAGGGATCTAAATTTTTGCAGGTATATTACATTTGTTTAACAGATTCAATGCATATTTGTTGTTTGAGTTTCTCATCGGTTTTCAGTGATATTATTTTTGCCAATTGTTTTGTTCTGAAAAAGAAGTATAATTTTAAATTATTTTGATTTTATGATAGACCTTCCTTTTTTTCTCTAAGTGTATGCATAGCATCCACAACACCCTCAGACTTTTCACAGTTATCAGTCTAGCACATTGGGATGCACATTATCTAAGCAGTTGATTAAAATTATGGGGTTTTTTTGTTTGGTTGGTTTATGTTGATTTTTTTTTTTTTAAATCAATATAGCTCTCTATAAACCTGACTAGGCATACCTGCAGGGTATGGATATTACATGTTCCATGGACTGACTATCCTTTCCCCATTAGAATTATTTTTTTTTCCCCAAATGCACACCTTGAATAGATTTCGCATGAGGCTGATGTTCAGATAATTCGTATTGCATTTCACTGAAGAATGATGTTATCCATATTACTGCATTCTTTCATTTTCTCGATGTATACTTCTCATCAGATGTATTTGTTGTCCTGCTTTGTTTCCTGTATTGGTTTTGGATTGATGTCAATTCAAATAGCTCTGCCTTGGCCAGTACTAGTTCTGCAAGAAGGAGACAAAGAACTTGCAGGAGTTTATGGCCTAATATTATCTTTTTTTTTTTTTTTTTGGTATCAAAATAGTACTGAGGGATTGAACCTGTGAGCTAAAATGCTAAGTTGGTAGATACTGAGCAAGTGTAGAACAAAGATTCTCCATCCCAAACCGCTTAACAAGCTGAATATGAAACAGAAGACAACACAGGATATATTGAGAAAAGATAACTTTGAGAGGACAGAAATTTACACTTTCAAGGTTCCACTGTATGAAATCAGTGTTCTTCACTGTATAAAACAATTCATTAGTATAAAAGAACTCCTCACTACCTACTGCACACAACAGATAGCTACAATTAAATGCTGGGTTAGGCATTAATGTCCTCACCTCTCCCAAAAGCCAAATAATGATTTTTGGCTGGTGATGCAGATGCTACTCAGGTAGAAAACATTGTCCCTGATGTTCTTTGGAGTGGCCTGGCCCTTGCTGATTTGCTGTCTCCTGCATTTTTCCTTTAAGATTTTTCTGTTTTTTCATATTAATAGTTTTCACCTTTTACTCTTGAGCTGCTGATATTCATCATCTCAAAATTTTTGCCTCTGCAGCTTTACCATCCTTATCCCATACAGCTCTACTATGTTGACGTTCTCACAAATACTTCTCACAACTAAACATTCCTCAGGAGACTGAGACGAGGTTATGCCAATGAGGCATATTGGGAGTAAGTCCTGTACAAAAAATATCTGAGCCCTTGATCAGTATTAGGGTGGAATCACCTGAGCAGGGTCATCCTAAAGCACATTGCACAGGATACTGTCCAGAAAGTTCTTGAATATGCCCAGTGAGGGAGAGTCCACAACCTCTCTGGGCAACCTGTTCAATGTGCAAGCACCTGCACAGTAAAGAAGTTCTTTCTCATATGCAGGTGGAACTTTCTGTGTATAAGTTTCTGCCCATTGCCCCTTGTCCTATTGTTTGGCACCACCAAGAAGAGCCTGGCTCCATCCTCTTGGCACATTCCCTCTCAGTTGTCTCTCCTTGAGGATGAACAGGCTCAACACTTTCAAAAAACCCAACAAAATTATCATTATTTGCAATATTTTCTTTACAGCGAAGCACTTCAGAGTATGATCATGCTTCATTATCTCTCCTCCCTACCCTCATGTTCATGTGTTCGTGTTCACAGTTTCCATAACCTAGGAGGTGCCACATTATGTGAACAGATCCTGTGGAATGGAGTGCCTCCAAAGACAGGGTCCTTACTTCAGTGAAAAATGTGAGTGCCTCAGCACTGACATCTTCCTCTCATGACTCCCAGAAAGATTAACGTTGCCTAGATTTACATATCTTGGATTCCCAAAGTGCATCTGTCCCTGATGAGAGGCCAGAGCTGTAAATCCCGGGGACCAGATGAAAGGTCCCATGTTGTCATGATAAGGATTTTGGTGACCCCATTGTCTTGTGCATTTCCAAATAGTTAATGTAGTCACACTTCTCCACAGGACCCTGTTTTGACAGAGCCCATTCAGAGGCACTCTCTCAGTTGTGTTCTGGAGAAATCTGTGCAGTTGATTTGGACCTGTGGATTCTTTGGCAGAAACAAAAGCCTAAAATTAAGGTACCACTACGTGCAACCCCCTTGTGAATTTGAGCATTATTTTCACTGCTTGGTTTCTAATTGAGTACACTGTTGCTTCTATTATATACTATTTCACTGCATGGTTGATCAATGCTTACACAGTTGCATGAATACAGCCTGTTGCAAATTATAGTGAGGTTTTTTTCTGCCTTTATTTCCTAGCTGTGATTATTATCAAGATTATGTAATGTTTTGTGCATGAAAAAAGATTCTACATGATTTTTTTTGTTGGTCATTGCTTTGAATAAATTATCTCCTGCACCCTTTTAGTATCAGGATGCTCTTATGAACAGCTAGTTAATTTACAAGAAAAAGAAATCTCTTGTATCCTTGTTCAGCTCATCTGCCAAAATGAGAATTGATTCAGGAACAGAGTAATTAAAAGGTGACATATTACAGAGCATAGAGCAAGCTAGAGTTACATCAACTCAATAGTCTTGAAGTCAATGGAGACTGCTGACTCCTTTACCATTTTATACAAATTTTAACCTAAGTATTTTAAACCAGATGGCACACTTATGATTTTATGATAGCTTTAGTACTAGTGAAAAGTGTTTGAAACATTAAAACATGAAAATTCATCTGTATGTTTTATGCCAGTTAAGCAGGCAATTAGGTGTTTGGACTATTTTAATGAACACATAAATTTTTCTTAGTTTCAAAACATCAGGAATATACTAGAGAATAACTACTTCAATATTCATAGAACACATGTCTAAATGCTTAGAAATAAACCAGACCCATTTCCCATCACCAAGGAAAAATCATAAATACATGTTTTCAGAGAAGAGCAAGAAGAGAGGGACTCCTATATCAGTAGAGAAATAAAATAAGTATTATTGATGCACCCAACACAATAAAGAATCTGCAATAAGTGATTTAATTTCTGTCAAGTTAAAGCTTTCATAGTTTGAGTACTCAAGCATATGTCTTTTGTGGTACTAGAAAACATAATATAATTTCTCCTGTTTTGGGAAAGCTTCTGACATTAGCTCTTATACCTATTCTGCTACCTCTTTTAGGTGAGTTTCCTTGACCAGCTGAAAGTGTACTTCTATGCCCCACTTGCTATAGTATTAGAATGTCTCACAGCCTTCCTGTTTTTGCCTTGGTTTCATCCATGTAGAATAAAGAAATACAATTCTCTCCATTCTGTTGTAAGAATTTTAGGATATAGTTCCAGAAGGATTTCTAGGCCTTTAAAATTGAAGGTACCTTCAATAAAGCAAAGAAGTTAACACAAGTCTTTAAAGGCCCATGGTAACATTCTAATCTCTATGCTTTAACAGCAAACTTGCCAAGATTTTAAAAAGGGTTTTCTAAGGTTTAAAGATATTTACATTACTCTCTTCCAAGAATGAACCCTTCATATTTGTACATGCAAAACTACATTGATTTTTCCAAGTATCTGTCTATGTAGTTAGTTACTTGGCTTTTAAAAGGTGAGCTTGGTGTTGAAAGAGGTTTTTAAAAATTTTATGAGTGATGGTTCACATTATCACTGAATAGGTCAATTGGAAGGGACCTCTGGAGACCACCTGGGTCACTCCCTTGCTTAAGGAAGGACACCCTTGGCTAGTTGCCCAGGAACATGGCTTTTGAATATCTCTAAGGAGGGAGGCTTCACAACATCTCTGGGAAACTTGCATTGGTGGTTGGTCAACCTCACAGTACAAAAGTGTTTTCTGGCGGTCAGAGGGAACCCGCTGTGTTTCAGTTTCTTTTTATTGTCTCTGCTCCTGTCAGTGGCCACCACTGAAAATATCCTGGTTCTGTCCTCTTTGTACTCTTTCTTCACGTATTTACATATATTTGCTGCCTTTGCAGGAACAGCACTTTACTGCCTTGTGTTCAAATCAGTGGTCACCAGAACTTCTAGGTCCCTAGTTTTCAGTGATTATTCAGAAGAATCATTATGAAAAAACATTATGTTCGAAAGCAAATAGAGTGTTCCATTTTACTATGCATTTTAATATAAATGAAGGAAAATATATCTTAGAACTAAGCTCCTAAAAATATTTAGCAGCAAATATCTCTAAGTAAATGTTGATTACTAATAAGTTTGTGGTTCTGCTAATATAATTATCATTATTTTATCTGAGTTTTTTAATCTTTATTGTTAAAGAAACATTTAGACAGAATTTTTATTTTAAACAAAATTGTATCAACCTATAGAGGTTGTTTTTCAAGAAGGTGAGTAATTCACTGTTCAATAGCTAAGAGGTTTCAGATCTAATTGCAGATAATTGTGTTCATGAAGAAAATCTCTATACACAGTAAGTTTTGGGGGGTTTTAGTTAATTATGCACTTTTGTAATTCATACATTTTAGATAACTTATACATTTAATGGTAGTTTTATTCACTGTAAACACAGTTGTGACACTTTAATATACATTGTAGGACTGATTGAATTAATCTTTGGATTTTTGATCTATAATTACACTACTTGTCAAGTTTAAGACTTTCTTATCTGTGTTTCACTAGATATATATTCTTAGCCATCATTCCATCATTCAGCTTAATTATAATATCATTTCTTTATCCTTAAGCTACTCCATTTACTGAAAGAATATTTTATTCTGTTCCAAAGAGAATTTTTTTTCCCAGACAAGTTAAATATAAACTAAAGATAACTGTATTCACAATGAAAATATCTGTCTCCTCCAAAAGATTTGCTCTCCGGATGCATCTCAGTCTACAAGTGCCTATTTTTACTGAACAAAAGATATTTCAATTTTGCCAGTATAACTGAAAAAGTGCAACTATTGGAGAGTTAACTAAAACACAGTTTTACAGCTTCTCAATAGGATTTGTATTGCTGAACATTTGCTACATATTGTTGATAAAGGAATGTCTAAGAAAATCTGTTTGTCTGAAAGGTTTCCTCAAGGAATACGTCAAACTCTTTGGAGATGCTTGCTACCATGCTCTTTCTGTACTTGCTGGTCCTAAATGACAGTATTTTTGCTACACAGCTATAGGTACTTTGCAGAAGAGAGAACTGTCTAATTAAAATGTCTTTAGGCATTTATTAATAAGAATATTTATCAAAGAAACAAGACCTGGTTTGTGTTATTAGGTCCTGAGGTTGAAAGGGGTTTGTGATCTATTCCTCATGTGCTCAGGATTGTGTGAGTCAAGGACAGTGTTTGGAAACCTGGATGTCTAGTTCTGGGACTGTACATTACACAATACAACAAGGTGTCTTCAGGTCAAGCCAACATGTGGACCTGAGATTTATTTTTTTTTTTTTTAGAGTTCTTGTAGAGATTGATATGTACCTGGACTTGCTATCATTTATTTTAATTTCAGGTAATCAATGACTCATTAGCTGATTCATTAACTTTAAATTCCTTCAAATCAGTCCTACTGGAAAGTCCTACAATTCAAACTGCAAGGAGTTCTACAGGAGAGCACATGTTAGCTTTCACCTCTTCTTCAGTGCAGACAATGGCCACCATTTCGCCCAGTCCCTTTCCTTCCACCCCTTTCCCTGTGTCTGTTATTCCGGATTGATGAGCTGGAGAGAAACTGCAGCCTGAGCCTGAGGCTGGGGAGAGCATTCTGAAGTAGAGTATGAAGGACAAAGACCAGGTGAAAAATGTAGGAAGACTCACATTCAAGGCCCTAGTAAATTTGTATGTGCACCCAAAACATTTGCCCTTGGGATCATCATGATTTTAGCTGAACTGTAGCTCTGGAGAAATGCTGCTGGTTTAGCTTCACTTTGTGGTCAATGAAGAGCTTCATTCCAGTTCAGGGCCATTTAAAAGCAAGTTGTACGCTGTACTGGGTTTCAGTGGATTTTAATTTTCAATGTGATCCTTTGAATGCAGCACTGTAACACCTATTTTGCTTTGTGCATTTGCCTCGAAGTAACATAGCTCTCTGGCATTGCTACAGGTACTAGGCACTGTGCCCAAGTCATAATCTTCATCACAGCTCTCAGCTATTCATTTTCTCCCTATTTCTCAGAAAATACCAGTTCAGGAAGTGGATGTGGCAGACAACCTATTGTAATAGCCAGGTTTATTTTTTTAGACAGTGTTAATTTAGTGACATGGAGATTATACACTTCCTGTTAAATTTGTAGCCTCCCGGATCTTTCAGGGAAAGCTAAATGCTCTCAACTCTCGGGACACACCAGTATCTTACAGAAAACCTTGGATTAACTTCATAGTGAAAAGAATCTAGTTCTTATCATTGTTCATAAGTGACATCTATAGAAGACTTCTCAGTAAATCATAATCAAAAACTACCATCAGCCATACATTGTACATGTATGGACATTAGCCAATAATGGCATATTGGCTTCTACACTAAACTATGGACATTAGCTCATCAGCTTTAAGTATGATACTGAGACATATGGTAACATATGCATAAAAAAAAAAACAAACTTCAAGCACATGTCATGAAGAACTTTTTCATGGGAAAAAAAATGAAGTACATGGAGCAGCCTAGTGGGCATTACTATTAAGGAAAAAATCACTGAAGCCATTCAAAAAACAATTACACTGGATGGCTCCCTGGGGGACATAGGAGCTCTGAATAGAAATAAGTTCCTGAAGGTTGAAATGCCTTCAGTTCCTAAGCCTCAGATCTCTTAGACTTTGATTGTGCTCAGTACACCTGCAGATCTGAGATGCATATTATAGTCAAAAGATAGTGGTTTACATCAAAACACAGACTACTGTGACAAGGTCGATTAATAAATGTCTGCTGCAGGTAGATCGCCCTGGTCTGACAAGTCTGAGTTGCTCTAAACAGGCAGGCAGGCAGACGCCTCTAGACCAACCATACAGTATTTCATTGGAGAAATTCTTTAGTCCTGGGTTCTCTCAGCATTTCTCATCACAGGCAAGCTAAGCAGATAGCACAGTTACCAAATACAGTTGATGTTTGCCAATCACTTCTTTCCCGTTTTCTGTGAATTACACACAGGAAGTTTTACAAACTGGATGCATCTCAGCAGACTAGTGGTGTAGCCAGTAGTTTGGACAATGAAAGAATGCTTCCAAAATGATGTAAAATCCAGATTGTTCTCAAAAATTGTATTGAAATTGACACATTACCGCAGTGCTGAATAATGACACATGATCTGAGAGCCTCAGTACTTCTACCATTTTCTTTAAGGATGACTCACCAGTTGTGCTCCTCTGGATATATTTCTGTGAACCCAAGTGCCTTCTTCAGATACTGCTGATGAAATGCAAACTATGCTAGTAATTAGAATATATCATCCTGCTATAATATTCCAACCATGAGCACCTAGGTCAAAAAGATAAATGATTGTATTTCAGTGGTATGAAAAGTGCATGCAGCATTTGATGCACCTCTTAAACTTCTTATAGACTGTATTTTGTAGAACAGATTATATGGATTTATGTTCTTTAGCCAGCTTCTGAGCATGCAGACTGGGGACTTATTACCAGAACCAAATATTTTAACGTGTTGATGGAGACTCTCACCAACTTCTGATATTACTAAACTCATATTCTGTTGGAGGGGGCTCTAAGGGCTGTCTTGCACATGCTAGTTTAACTTGATACTTTCACACCTGCCTGAAATTTTTCAGCTTCATGTGGATTGACTTCTGCCTATATCCTGGGCTTCTGTTAGTGTTTGCTTGCTGCCATAAGCTAAAAGTTTGTAAGTAAGGAGTAGAACTATAGTAGAAAAAAATGTTGCTATTTTATTGTGATTAAAATATTCGTCAGGTTCAGCAGTATTTTAGCTAAAATATGGAAATTACCCTGTACAAAATGCCAACAGCCAGCAATTCTTTGTAGGATATACTAATTTATTTTCACAGAATGCTGGATAATTTGTTTTATCTTACTGCAGGAGATTTTCTGCTCTTTTTTTTTTCTTTTTTTTTTTTTTCCCTGTGTAGAAATAGTACCTCTGTAGATTCATTTATTTTTTTCAGCACAGATCTGGCTGATGGAATACTTTGATCTCTTTGCATGTCAGCACATTGTTATTTGCATTTTATATCAGAAAAGAAACCAGGGATACCTGGTGCAAGACCCCAGGCTCCGAGCTACGAGTTCATTGAAGGGGTTTTGTTTTAAAAATATACAAGGCTCAAAAAATTCACCCACTGAATTATTAGAAGACCCTTCAGTTTCTCTTAAAATGTTAAGAAAGAGAGAAAAGGAGAAATGCTGCACACTTTTTCTCAGGAGTTGATTTTACTGGTAAACTTTAGTCAATAAGGGAACTTCACCAAAGTTTAAGGGCAACATTCAATCAAAATAAAGCAGTCCTCAAAGCACTGACTTAGTACATGCTAACCCATACAACTTAGCAAAATCCAACTGACCTGGTCTTAAGTTACTCAAAATATTAAGAAAGGGCATTAGGAAAAGAAGAAGAACTAATGAAAGGGAGAGAAAAAAGAAAATTATAGCTACCACCGCTAGATCCAGTGTAAATCCATCTACAGGAGTCCAGAATGATGGCAGCACATGGTGCTACTTTTATGTGCTTTGGCCCCTGTTGCCACAGCTCCTACCCCCAGGCAGGACTTAGGTGTTCCAGCCTATCTGGGGCTGCACTGGGGCTCCAGGGTGTGATGTGTGGGAGTGCCGGGGGAGTTCTGAAAGTCTTACTCAGTCTACCCCATGTAAAATTTCCAATCCTGGCTGTGTATTGCTTATTTGATTGTTGTCAAATTCAGCTTTCAGTGGAAAACAGATTTGAGTGAAACATATTTTGGAACCTTGAAAATAATGTGATACCAGCCTCCTCAGTTTAAAGTCTACAAGCAACTGTGAGTTCATTTATTGTAAAATTAACTTCATAAACTCCCATGTGAGGTTGGAGAGGTTTATTTATTGGAAATTTCATTATTTAACTGAAAGAAAAACCTGTGATCTACCTGTTACTGTCACATTACTGGATAAACAGTAACATCTACATCCTGCATCAGGATGTGTTGCAAATCCCATGTTATGCAAGGGGTTTTTTGTATGAGTTGTGCTGCTTCCTCACACCAGAGAGCTGTGAGTCTCATTTGCATCAGTAGCACACCAGCCCTTTGGCCCTGGCAGCTGGTAGCTCAACTCTGCTGTACCAGGCAGGAAAGCTGACATTACACTTTTGCTCTCCATAAAAGGTCTGTCTTTGATCCCTGACTTCATATCTACAGGAAATTCACCCAGATGGGAAATAGTTTCAGTAATGTTTTCCTACCGCAGAAAACATTCTGCTGTCATTAATGTTGCTTAGAGAAAACCTGGCTTCCAAGCACGACCTCATCAAACATAGGTCAGAAGCTGTGTCAGGTGTCTTGGTTCTAAGAGGTATACAGTAGGATCCAGTAATGGAAAAAGTGCAAGCACCTGCCTTGATGGTATGTCTTCCTTCAAGTGGACACACAGGATTCATTAAAAAGAGGTCATCTGCCTATGAAAGGCTGATCCTCCTTTTTCTTGAAAGCAAAGCAGGATATATATTTTAAGGAGGCTTATTACAAAGTGATCATGAGCATGATTCTTTAAAGAAAAAAAACACCATGGAGGAAGCCATAGGACTTTAAGTATGTGTAGCTCTGCTCTGTATGTAGAACAAACTGAGAGCATGGTGTGATTACTTTTCATGAGCGTATTACCTATACTATCTCAATCCTGTTTTCTTGTCAAAGCCATACACATAACTGTAAAATTCACTGAATTAATCAGAACTTCTAAGAAAACAAGTGGTTCCTTTCTTACACCTATAATATTTATGTTGTTCCAGTGTTGTTGTTTCTTTCTTTTCTGGTTTATATGTGGTCTGTTTCTTGAAGTAACAGCTCATTTTTCTTAAGTGAAGAAACAGGTTCTGAAACACTGACATTTGAAACTACCTCTAGGAGACACTTTCAAGGCATCTGTCCTAAACTTTCAATGCTTTAGGCAGTAATTTATAAAGTACCATCAGTCTGGCATTTCAAATAATCACATTATCGTTATTTTATCTTGCAAATTGTGTGCTTCATAGCTGTCATTCAGTAAAAAATACCCTGGATTTCATAAAAAACTAATCTTTCTGTCATTCCTTGTTCATGATCACACTGCAGATGGTGACAAAGGATAGAAGCTCTCACAAGAAATGATATCCTCTATATCAAAATGATTGCAACTTGGTCTGTATTTTCAGATAAGTGTAAGAAGTATAGAAATGAAGAAATAAACAACATTGTTTTCAGAAATGTTTATCACTTATGATGAAAAACTATGTGAAGCTAGGGCAGAATATATGGATTTTTATGTTTACAGCTCTGTATCCTCCCAGAATTATGCACACTGGAAGAAGTGCATGTCTGATTTAAAAAGAGTAGACAAGCAATATTGAGGTTTACTCTTTACAGTCTGCAATATGTGAGATATGCAAAGAAATGGATAAATGTAAGTATGGATAGGTTCATTTAGGATGCAGATTTCTTATTCCAACAAGCAAGTCCCCAAAAGTTTGGCAGTTCAATATATCATATGTATTTCCAATATTTGCTTTCACAGGTTCACTTTTTTTTTTGCAAATTTGATTGAAATTCTATAAAGATATAGATAGTATTCAAAGTCTAATCCAGCTATTAAGATTTCCTAAGAAAACAGCCACTGAGGCAAGACTTCCAGCAGCAGCCTATAGAATCTGTCTTTAGATATGGTTATTCCATTCCCCCAAAGCAAGCAATCAGTAGTGTCTCTAACCAGGAATGTTTTCCTGAGTTGTCTTACTTTCTTTAAGCAGCTTTCATGCTCTTATTCCTCATATGTATTCTTTTTTGCCATGCATTTACTCTACTGATATGTTTTCTTCCATGATACCAAGGGCAATACTTGGATAAAGCACTCTAAAGGGAGCACAGAAGAACTACTAGATGCTGTATCAAAGAAAGACTGTGACCAGTCAAATCAAACCATATCTATTGGAAAGTTCATCAATTCTCTAGCAAGATTAGGAAAAATAAAACTTGTAATTTAAATAACAATATTTTATTTTCTGAAAGGTTGTACTTATTTGATACTGATGCGGTAATGATCACAAAGACAGTAGAGACACTGCAGCCTACTTGGGGGGTGCAATAGGCTTCCAGAAACAGAGCATATGCTGTATCAGATAAACAGGAAACAAAAAAAGGCTTTCAAACTAGCATTATACATAGAAATTCTTAATGACATCAATCTTGTTGAAAAATTTTGCAGAACAGTGCTAAACTTCGGCTTGTCACTTATTCAAAAAGAGCTCCAATACATAGGTGCATAAACCAGGAAGTGACACCAGCACTGCAATTCAAGTTTTCCTTCCTTTGGGATCAGGATGAAGTTAGTGCACTTGCAGTGTTGCAGGTATTAGATGACACTGTGATAACAAGACACTTTGTACTGCTTGTATTGGCCAGGGCGTGTGTTTCTACGTCTGTCTTTCTTCTACATTTCACCAATAAAGAGAAAAACTAATGCAATTCTAACAGATGGTAATTAAAGCTATCAGGCATACTCAATTGGATATGTTTAATATATTGTTGACCTGCAAATTTATTTTAAGTGAGAAAATTTCAATTTTGCAAGAAATCCTTCCCTTTATTTTGAAAAATAATGACTGGTTCCCTCTCAGATGTGGTTGTGACAGGCCAGGAAAGCTCCAGAGTTTTTCTGAAATCCCAGCACTGAATTAGTCATTAACAAAAGAGAATGAGCTAATTCATCTGCAGAAAGTCAGATATTGTCTTATTTGTTATGTTATGGTGCAGCCTTTTATCACAGCCTACACCTTGTGAATAAAATGTTAAAATACTTGTATGTACAGGTCTTTTCAGAATTTGTGCATATTCTTCAGGTGCCATCATACTATTTACACTCATATGAGTGTATGCTCTTGTTTGCTACCCCATGAAACCTTAACTTTGATGGTTCCCATTAATTGTCATGTTTTCTCACTGCAATTCTGTGGAGTATGCAATATTAACACACTCTGGGGATGGCATGTGCCCTTGACAGTGTGGACTCTCTGGAGTTGATACAGCATAACTTTTCAAAATTTTGTGCTGCTCCTGGAAGGTTTTTAGGTAACTGTGATTCTGTCACTACTATTATTATTATTATTATTATTATTATTATTATTATTTTATGTCCATACTCCTCTGCATGTCATATTGCTTCATTTCTACCAAGGGACAAGTCATTCGTGTAATACAAACAGAAGCTTTGTTTGTCATTCAGGATAGTGTGTATCCTACTGTACTTCTAACGTTTTAGCTTTTGGGGACACTGCTGTTTTCTCTTCCCTGCTGCTGTGCCACTAATATTAAATTTCTGGGAACTAACCACATGCTGTCATACTGTAATGTCAAATGAGAAGTATTGCACTCCATTAGTTTAGTGTTTCAACATGATGGAAGAATTTACAGTTATCAAAATTCATGAAATATACAAAAAATTCTACAGCAACCTTTAACAGACAAACTTCGAAAATCTTAAGATTTCGGTGAAACAAGCCGAGGACACTCCTAATTTGTAGTTCATTCCCTGATAAAACTTAATAGAGTCATTACTAAGGTTTTCAATTTCCTTTAAGTTATCGTAATCAAAATGTTTCCAGATGAATTTATCTTTCACATCAGCCAGCTTGTTTTCAATACACAGATACAACAGTTTATTTCCACCAAATGCATTTTGCCACTGTCATGATCTTACTAGTAAATTTAAGCCAAATAAGAAACTAAATTTTAAGCTAAGTAGGAAGCTAAAAGGAGACAATACAACTTACATATATTCAAAAGTATATGATGCAGTCCAAAGACAAGATATGCTCCTTCTTGTACTTGTCATATCCCATTAATCAAAATAATTTACTTTCCCACGAACATAATAAGGATTAGCGATACGTCTCCTATTAGCTACTGAAATTTCAGGGGAAATGTCTGAAAGAAATTACTTATTGCAGAGAAAAAGACCATTTCACATTTAGATTGCAGGAGGTAATAATCCACAGCAAATGAAACATGCATATAAAAAAAATGCAATGGTGTTTTCTGGATGCAAACAATTGCAGTATCAAGTGCTAATGGTGCTATTAGATACCATTGAAACCAGAAAAGTACTGCTTACCTCTTCTGTCATTGAATCTTGCTTTTCAAAATTTAATCAGAATTTGCAGATACATATGTAAGGTCTAAACTATGCCCCATGGGATATAAGTTACTTGAAAGTGTACTGATATCATTTTACTTAATGGCTGATGTGATGGTGATATACGTTGGTTCATTTATGTACATTTTCAAACCATAAGCTGCTGCTCCATCCACCATTCTATGTCTTCTGCTTTCATGTTCTGCCTTTATGCAGATGCATAAATGAGTAAATTCCCCTCCAATGCAATAGATTTTTCAAACTGGCTATGTTAGGAATACTTTACTTGATTTGCTTCCATTTTGGGTAATAAAAATTACCTATTAATTGGAAGAGAGGCAATGGTGTCAGTTAAAAACCCACCTGTGTAAATTGCTATTCAGGCATTTCTGCAAAAGGGGATTTCTGATGAAATGCCTCATTACTCTTTCTATAGAACAGTTAAAGTATAGTCTCTAAGTTCTGTTTAATTTCTGGTTCATTGACCTGATACATAGAGTCATTCAGATCTCATTGTATCTATCCTGCAGTCACAAAACAACATTAAGGACTTAGAATTTCTGATGTCAAGAAAACAAAGTTGTGTCCTGATGGATTTGTTTCAGCATAATCCCACAAAAATGATCAGTAATAGCAATTAATAGTCTGCTTCTCCATGATTGGAACTAAGGCCTAAGTTTGTACAATAGAGACATTTTATAATTTCAGATGGGGAAAAGTCCCAACACAGAAATTTAGTTATTAAACTTCAAGTTCTCAGCTCCTGAATGTCTGTGAAATCTGAGCAGACCATTCTGTGTAATTGCATGAACTGCACAGAACTACACTATCGAAGTGAAACCTCTACAACAGTGCTGTTATGTAATTCATACTGATTAGTTACATTAATACCAGCGGGACTTATATCCTTAATATATTCCATGTTTCTGACACAATTATATAGAAAATGCACAGAAAAATTTGCATCCCCTTTCCAACCTACTGTCCAACCAAAAAAGGCCTATATTGGTCTTGGTAAATCTGTTCAGAATAACATTTTCTTTGGACTACAGCGAAACTGAAAGATACTTATATATCATACTAATCTTTATGTGTATATAAAATGCATTCATGTGCATATGAAATGCGTTTTAAAGACAATTTCCATGTACTGCTTTTTCAAGTGCATATTGTTATGCTTATGGTATTATGAATAGGTATTTCAAAATATTTAACTTTGTTTTGTTCCAGATTGAAAATTAAACTTTTTAAAGGTTTCTTGAAAAGAAACTGTGTCAAAATGTTGCTTTTCAGATAAAACAGACTCTCCTTGTTACTCTTCTCAGAAATCCATCCTAGACATGAAAGTCTGTCTTGTCAAACTATTGATCTAATCAATCCATTTTCACAAAAAAACTTCAATTTTTTGAGGTATTAGCTAACAAAACAGAACTAAAACTGCTTTATGATTTTATTTATTTTATTTTTTTTGCAGGTTTCACTGTATTACCTGCATTACCTATATGTTTAAGAGTAAGCATATATTAGTTTATTGGTTTGGCTTTAATGTGCTTGTGGCATAGTTAAAAAAGGAAATTTCACAGAAAATGTCACACATACAAACACCCAATACCTCACTATACCAAAGGAATCATCAGATAATACTTCAGACATTTAGTTTTTGAGGAAAACTGAGTCTGTTTTATCAAATGTTTTGAAAATGGAAACTCACTGTCATGCAGTTGCTGAGTGTGCTTGAATTTAAACATTGTAATAGAACGAGATTCAGTTTCAGATACTTCAACTTTCATTCATGTAATTTAGGACCCACCAGAGCTCTCTTAATATATGCTATAAAAATACAGCTGCTGTGAGGATAAAAGCACAAGGAGCCATCCAGCTAAGTCAGGAGACACAACATTTAATAATTAGCTGAATGTGAAGACCCACCAACTTGACGAATGGTAAGCACTGTATGGAGCAAAAAAGTCTTAAAGAACATCACAAGTATAGTAACAAAGTGGACAGTCCCTAGTTGTATTTTTAAAATTCTTTGGAGGGTTTTCTTAACGTGATAGATATCTATTTGGCATTTCTCCTTCTCTTTGCTTAATCATTTCTAGCACTCACACAATTATGGGGGTTAGAGGATGTGAAGATTGAAGATGGACATATATTTCTGTGATTTTTAAGTGTTTATAAGGCAACAGTTACATATATTCACTAGGCTGCTGCTCTCCAAATTCTCCATTGATTTCTCTTCTGTTATTTCAAAGTCACCTTTATTGAAATATGCATCTGCTACATTACCCTGTCAGAGACAGGATATTAGGCTGAATAGACTTTCAGCTTAATCCAGTCTAGCTGTCATAAAGTCTTACAAACTGTAAATTCCAGAAATGAAAAGGATCAAAATTATTAGTGGAGATTCAAAAATATAATACAATCATACAAAATAATTACTGTCAGGACTCCTTTACTTTACAAACATATAAAATGCACTTACTTTGAGGGTAAGAAGGGAGAAAAAAATCCTTCCATTAGAAAATATAGTCACAAAGCTTTGAACAAATAAATTCACACACTGCAGAGTACACACACACACACATGCAGGCAGGCATGCATGTACGTACACACATGGGTGCACACATACACACACACACACATGCTTAGAGTTTACACTGCATTCTTCTGATGCCATGATTATTATTTTATTTGTACACCCACCTTTACTGCACATTCTAAACGAACAACAGACAACAGTGTAAGGACTTTTTTTTTCTCCTTAAAACTGCAACAAAACAAGTCTCAACATTTGCAAAACATTCCTTTATTATTAGAAATAAATTATTTTGTATAAAAATTAGCATGCGTTGACCATTGCATTTATTTTAGCATAACCCAGGACTTAATTCAGTCAGCCGTCACGAGAAACAAACTCATCTTCTTTTACGAGTTGAACAATGTAGGACAGGAAAGGAAATTGTCACAATCACAAAAAAGTACTTACAAATATAACATCAGACATGATTTATTTCAACAGCATTTTTTTCACAAGCTAACATTTGTTTTCCTTTTGTGATTTGCTTCCTTTTGTGAGAGAACAGTTCAGAAGCTCGACACTCTGTGTCTATGTTATAAAACTGGACTTTTCCTTCCCCTGTCTCTTTTTGCCTTTTGCCTCTTGTTTAATCCTTGTTCTTTAGGAGACTGACTATTGATTTGAATGTAGTCTATTGATATTTTCAAGACTGAATTCAGGTGCTGGTAAAGTCTATGTTTGCAAGATCCAATCCTGCAGATCTTCCAGTGAATTTCATCCCTGCTCAGTTTGCCTGATTGCTGTAACTGACATAGGTTGTCTTGGTAGAGGAGGCTGTAAATTAAGAAAAAAAACCAAAAACAAACAACAACAACAAAAAAAGTTCAGGATTTTTAGAATCAAGAGAGAAGGGAAAAAAAACCAAACATATTTAACATTTGAACTCAGACAATGTCCTGCTATAATTCCAAACAATATGGTCCATGTTCATGGGATAAAGTAAGCATACTTAAGAATGTATCCAAGTGGTGAGTAAACTGGATCTCAAGTCCTGTGCTCTTGATGACAACTTACTTTGTTCATGACTTGGGAAAGCAGAGGTCAACAGAGAGGAACAATGATGAGTGGTTTCAGCATACCAAGAGAATTTCAACATCTGGCATTCTTTTGGCTGAGTTCTATATAGACTTTTTTATTTTACAGATTGGATTTTTCTTTATCTTCTACTGTTTAAAGACAACTTTGCAGCTAATGGTGGTTTGTCCACCTAGAAGAAGACTTATGCTCCTTGAAAGGAGCAAAGCCTAATCTAGGAAACATCTCTCCAAATTAGTGAAACTGGGTAGCTAGTCCCTACAGCATATATTATCCAGAAATAATTATGGTCTTCTTATCCTGATGGTCATCTGATCATGTCTTGTTTTAAGAAAAGCTGATACCCTTTGCTCAGAACGAGGCAATATGTTGAGAAAGCTAAACACAAAAGCTTATTATTGTAAAAATTAAAAACTATGATTTTTTTAAATGAAAGTTTATGTCAGGTTCTAGCCCTTACATCTTATCCCTTTGCTACAAAAAAATATTAAAAATGTGCTATAAAATATTACTCAAGTGATATCACTCAAAGTTATGTAGAGTAGGGAAGTGGTAGCATCAGGTCTTACAGTTCTCGAACTTTATATCTGTTGGGTACATGGAAAATCAGACTGCTGGGGGACTGAGTCTCTTTTTTTGTCTCTATAATAGTCTGTTACACTGCATAAAGAGGAATTTGGCTTTCTAAGTATGTTTTATATTCCATCTGGTACTGACATTTTCTGCTTATGATAGTGAAGACTGCAGCTGGCAAAATGAAAATAATTTGATGGTAAAAAAGTTGCCTCATCTATAGATTCAAAAATTCTACTCCCATACCTTTCTTCCTTCCTTTAGTTTTTTTCTCTATATGCAATCTCCTGAGAACTGCTCAGATAGATAGAAAAAGGATTCTTCATGCTAACTCCTAAATTCAGCCCAACAATCTCATGATTTGTGAAGACCAGACTACAGAAGAGATGAGATGACAAATCTCTACTAAGAGATGACAATTTCTCTCTTCTGCATCAAACTAAAAAAAGGATCATTAAAATTGGTGCAAAATAATAGTAGTTAGTGTAAAGAACAAAGTTTTCTTTGGTTTTCTGAACAATTTGATTCTAATACTGCATTTGTCATTTCTTAAGACACAACAGAACCATTACAGTTCACATATCACTATAATCTTTGTTCTCCAAGAATGTATATGTAAGAACGAATAATCAAGAGAAAGCTTCAAAGAACAATATTTCTTATTTTCATTTCCACAGGTAGCTCTAGTACTTTGTGTCTGGAAAAGCTAATTCATGAAAGGATTGCTTTTGGCACGAGGCAAGTCTTTCACACAATCATAGTATTTGAGCACCAACATGAAACAGCTTTATTTGCATGTATTGGGACACTTGAAGCAAATATAGCCTCATTTACATCTTCCAAATCTTTCAGACGGGATGTACTGCTCCCATCTGAACTCTCCCATGCTCCCACAGCTGGATTTCTGAGAGAATTCTATTTTTCCTTTAGCCCGTTAAGTTCCTACTGAAAATAACACAGGACTGCTGAAATGGCACCAAGTTTTTAAAGTATAAAAGGATTTTGTTCCCAGCTAAAAAATAACAAATAAATGCACATCTGCAAACTCTGCACACTTGGGAACAAAAGGACAGAAGGATCAGAGTTTATTTTTTCCCTTTCCCTGAAAATAGGCTCAGATACATGATCAGGTTAAGCTAGCTTACCACATTATCTTGTCTGAGCTGAGTTCTCTGATAACTTTACTTGTGCAATGTAACAGCAATGTAACATAATCAGACTTATCACATCTCAGTAAGTTGAATTATGTGAGGACATTTGCAAGAAGCTCAGAATACAAAAATAGTAGTTACTATACCTCAGCTGACATAGAGTACCTTGTTAAATTGCTATAACTTTCTTGTATACCTGAGAATTAAATAGTTTTAACACACTTAATCTAGAATTGATCAAGAAAAGAAAAATTCCTTTTGAGTTCTGAGTGTTGTTACTTTAAAAAATGACAGTGCAGGAAGTTAGTGTAGATAGTAGTTTGAAATGTATTAAGTCTAATTCATCTCTAAACAATGTTTGCGCTTTTTTTTAACTCGATAAATATTGCACATGTCTTTATAGTTCAGTGGAATAAGCCTAGAGTTCCTGTTTGGGTATCTGCAAGCTTCAGCAGCTGGTGTCCTGCTCTTTAAGACTGTTAGCATTTCACACTAATAACATGAACCACACTTGGCAAGCAGAGATGGCCAGAAAGAGTAACGGACTTGGCTCAAAATATTTCTGGAAATGAACTCTCTTTTATAGCTCCAGTTACTACTTTGCTGTTGGAATAAGCCAGAAAGGAAAAGAATAAAATGAGGATCTAAAACAATTTAGAAAGATTATTGTGATCTGACATATATGCATTTAAAGTACTTGTCATTGCTATGCCTTCTGTAACTGCACCTGGATGAGTTTTTCATCCTGTTTCCCAGAAACTCTTTGTTTTCCACTGAATATGGATCTATTTCCAAAGGAAAAAAAAAACCAACAAAAAACAAACAAACAAAAAAACAAATCCCCCCCCACAACCCTCAAACAAAAATGCAAACAAACAAAAGCCCGAACAAACCAACCACATAAAACCCCAACAACAACAACAAAAACTCATGAATGCATTTCTGGAGGGGACAACATAGAATGAAGTGTGCTACATGGAATGAGACAAACTAGATAAAGAAGAGTTGTGTCTGGATGGGAAGAAAAAGGAATTATCCGACTGTCTCACCCTATTTCTCACATAGTTATGGTGTTGCAATCACTACCAGTATTGGTAAATGGTGGGAAACACTCACTACTCACTTCTGGTATGCTAGGCGTAGACCAATATTTTGCAATCAGCCTCATAGGCTATCACTGAAAAGAAAGATCTACCTCACATGGAGTCAGCGAAAGAAGAAATTTTGCTATGTTGAGAAGTTGTTACCATTGACCTCGTGAAAAGGACTTATGTGACATTGTGCACTAATAATTCACAGGAACCTCCAAAAGTTTTGATAACTATTTCATGGAAGAGATAAACTCACCTTGAGGCCTAGAGCTCAATTACATAGAGAGAGCTCTGGAGTGCAAATGACTGAATTTTTGCCTAGTCAGGATATACTCCTAGTGAGCTCAGAATTATATAGATCTGTCACTGTTAAAATCAGGTTTAGAGTACAGTAAATAAGCATTACCCTGAATATACTTACTACTGGAGAAGCAGACTTGCTTCCAATAGCAGCTGTTGCCATGAATTATGCATAATCATAGTTTAAGGAATACCAGACAGAGCATTTCTTAATTAGGTACAGTAGAAAAACATCAGATACTCAAGACTTTCTTATTAATACTCTTTCTCACCCTACTGTGAAAACCCTTCTTTTTCCTTTCCTCAGAAGTTTATAATTTTGCAGACTCAGCTAAATCCATCTCTCCCTTCTGAGTTTTATTTTGGTTACTTATGAAGATTTGCAAAATTATTGAGTTCTGCTTATTCCTATGTTATTATTTGATCCACAAGGAATTTTGATGCCTTTCGGGTTTTTTGTCCTTTGCTATATGTCACAATCTGAATCTGCATAAGTCCATAGCTCACTCTAACAGTTTTTCAAGTGATGAGTTTTTCAAGTGAAATAGTTTGTACTCAGTATCCTCCATGCATTAGTAACTATAGTATGGTAGAGTTAAGAACTATTATATAGCCTTCAATCTGGCAAACTCTGATTGAATTCAGTGAGGGTTTTCGATTTTCATAAATAAGCAAAATATTTTTCTCCAAACGTGGTACTGCCTTGTCTTAATGGGCTCAACCAAAATAGTACTATTTAATCACCAGTCAACATCATTAAAAAGTAATAAAAATTAAAAATAAACCATGTCATATTTAGTAAATTGACTGAAAAACTTAACTGTAACTGCTGCTGTCCATCCCATGTGACCTCTAACTGCTTAATAGAAAATAATTCTCCCTTGCCAGAGTACTGGGGGTAAAGTTCATGCCTCTACTCATATTTGATTATTATTGTTACTATGAAGTCGTTTATAAGATGGTATGTCATGTGGTAGGATGGAAGCTACAGCCTCTGTTTTCTTCTATACCAGAGCAACTCAGAGACGTAGTAAGATTCAAGAACTTTCCTGACATGGAAAAGAATTTTTTTTCCCATTACAAACCCATGACATATAAAAACATGTAATGATTAAGGTTTATATGAATTATCACCATTTTGTACCAAGATGAGTAAGAACACAGCAAAAACCTGGATGAGAAGCATTATTCTGGGAAGTGTTAGTCATGAGCTGTGATAAATGAACAAGTCGACAAATATTGAGTTAAGTGGAAGGGTAAAAATCATTATTTTCACCTCCATATCAACTGCAAAATAAAAACAATGTTTAACTGCTTTCATTATATTTTTTTCAACAGACTTTGAGTTTTGAATATACAATGATGACCATAAATACACCTCATGAACTGTCAGAACATACCACAACTGGCACAGCAATGCACAACACAGCAAATTAGCACTAGCTAAAACAAATTATTTTTAAAAGATGTGGCTTTTCAAAATCTGCTTGTGCTTTTTTATTTCTTTACTAGCCTCCTGTGAAAAGCAATTTCTTTGAAACAACTGTAGACATTCCTGCATTCAGCAGTACATGAATTCTGACACATCTCTGGATTCATGCAGAACAAGCAACAAAAATAATAAAGTTTATTATTAAAAGAAAGTGCATTCTTGTGAACGTACGTCTATTATGACGTGCTGCCACTTTTGACCATGGGAAAGTCTACAGATGACTTACTGTTGGTTTCAAGACTTTCACACAGTTCAGTCTTGACCTCGCCATTTGGTCTGTCATTTCCTTTTTGGGTCAGTTTGCTTTGCATTGTAGCAGCTGTCACTACAGCCTTGAAGCTCCGCTTCCGTTTTTGAACATTCTGCTCTGGATGAAAAATGATAATATAAACCTTGGGCATGTAGAGCATGCCTAGAGACACAGAAGCACTTAAACTCATGGAGATAGTAAGTGTTGTTGTCTGGATGTACATCTGGGGAAGGAAAGAAACAACATAAAAATCATTGTTATATTGATTTAGTATTAGAAGGAAAACAAAGTAATTATCTTAAAAGCACTAGGTGGAAATGGAACATATATCAGACAGATCCTTGGCTTTAGCTGCTTTTAATTATAGCCAAGTATGGTTGTTTCATGTTGATTTTCTAACCTTAGGAGTAGGCTGTAAAAACAACATAATATTCCTGGAACATCATTCTCATAAAAGTAACCAATATGTAGCAGACACTTTTTTACAAAATAAACAGTAAGCCTGGACAAGAAAAGAGGAACGACAATAGGATTAGCCTTGTGTCACCTACTTTAACAGACAGGAGCCTCTACACCAATATGCCATGTGGTGATTCAACTGTGTGTGCGGTGTGGCTCAACTGATAGCATAATGCAGAATCTAACAAAACATTTGATATATACTTTGAGTTTCAAACAAGGGAAAAAATATTAATTGCTTCATGCTTGAATATTCTTGAGTTTGGGTTTTGCAGGTTTTTTTTTTTGTTTTTGACATTTCCACTCTACTTTTGAATTCTCCTCATGATGCTCTGTTGGAGCACGATAAACTTCTTAATATGTCACAGTCCTAACTAAGAAATCAGAAAACTGAGGAACCATGAAATTATATATCTAAGGATCTCTGTTCCCTATAGATACAAAGGAAAAATCTGACATTTCTGAGTGATTCTGTGTTGTTCATTATTAGCTACAAAAGGAAGGTAACTCTGATCTTCCATAATCCCATAAAAGAAGATGACCGTAACTCCATAAGGACAAGAAAGAAAAGTTTCTATTTGAAGAAATATTCAGATAGTATATTATAAATACTAACAGTAGTTCTACTATACATTTATTTTTTCATAGGAAATTATTTTTATTAGCCTTATTATAAAAGAATAATTTTACTTTGCAGTTCTGTACTAAGTAGGAAATTTCTCGGTAATACTTGTTATACTGAGAAAAATACTGAAGTAAAACCTGCTCAGTGCCTTGGCAGATGATTCGCTGACATTGTTGTCAGGCATGATTTTAAGCACTGGCCAATACTATCACATTAACCTGGAGATAAGGTGGTAAGTCTGTCTGCAATGTCAGCTTCAGATCATCAGTTTTTATGAAGTGCCCTTGGGTGACTTAGCCCTTGGCAGAAAAGTAGAGATATAATAAACTGTTGTGAAGTCAGTATTATAGTTAAACATTTTTAATGTCTTCCAGCCTACAAAGTTTTTCCATTAGATACATTCTCCTCAGAGACCACTAACAAACTGCACTCTCTCACTTCAAGCAATGTTAAGTAAGAAAAAACATGGACTCTGAACCATCTTATAAAGTGGCTGTACACTTGTAAACTGCCAAATACTACCATAAAAGGAGGGATAGACCAATCTACTCTTTAAGGAAAAGCTAACAATGCTTCCAAAACTGTGAGAAGCATTCAAAATCTCTAAGAACCTGCTTTCAAGATAGAACCAGACTGAAAAGACAATTAGGATTGTCTTTCTGTTGTGCTGAGGAAAGTAATAACTTGCCTTCAAAAAACTTTCCTTCATTTCAGTAATACATCAAGACAATACTTGAGGAAATAATTACAATACAGTCTTTTCGCACACCAGTGAAATAGTTCCATTCCCTTCGATCTCCAAAGTGACAGTGGTGTTCCTGAAAGCCGAGCTTGAGCTATTTTGTGCATGAACATTTCTAATGAAAACCGTACATGGTCATATTATTAAGCAAGTTTTTTCAGACTTCTGTGGAAGGACCTCTGTGCAGATGTGCGTTTACATGCAGATAGTATATTATAACAACATGTTACACAACAACATGTTCATTTACCTCCAAACCAAACAGAGCTGAGCTCTGATTAAACTGGTACAATAGTGTCATTTAGGGTTAAACATTAACCCTAATAGTGTCCAAAATAACCTAATTAACCCTAATAGTGTCCAAACCCTTTAGTGTCCAAAACTAAAAGTATTTTGGTTTCTAAAGATACATACATTTCCTAATGGGATTTTCAAAACTGAAATCAATGCAAGTAATACCTTTCCTCTATGAAAATTCCATTAAAAATAAAAAATTCTTTTTGAAGTCTTACCATTTTAAAAATCCATCATGGTAGTTAAGTGGCTAGCTAAGCCTCACCCATTGATTCTGTAGCAAAAACTGGCCTTTAAATAAGTATTTTTAATTCCTTATCAAGTGTCCAAACTGTAAGTCTCGTCTTCTATCATGGTTCAGTATAAGAGTGAGATGATAAAAAGGATAGAGAACCTCTGAACGTTATAATACATTATTTAATAGTCATATTAACAACAAATCTATACATTACAGTAGATCTCAGGTATCTTTTTTGCAGTAAGAAGTCCCACAGTGCTAAGAGCAGTTTTGGTCATTGCAATATAAAAAAGACATTAAGACAAAGGAGAGTAATGAAGATGGTGAAGCGCCTTGAGGGGAAGCCATATGAGAAGTAGCTGAGGGCACTTGGTCTGTTCAGTCTGGAGAAAAGGAGACTGAGGGAACACCTCACTGTAGTTACAACTTCTTGCGGGGAAGAAGAGGCGCAGGCACTGATCTCTTGTTTGTGGTGACCAGTGACAGGATCTGAGGGAATGGCCTGAAGTTGTGTCCATGGAGGTTGAGGTTGGATATTAGAAAGAGATTCTTTACCCAGAGGGTGGTGGGCACTGGAACAGGCTCCCCAGGGAAGTGGCCACAGCACCAAGCCTGACAGAATTCAAGAAGTGTTTGGAGTATACTTGTGGCAGTGGACCTACAGTATCAGAAGTGGAGTAAATCATGCAAGAAATGGGCCTGTGAAGAAAATGAAGAAACCAGCCATAATGCCTTAAAAACTGAGGCTTTTACTGTATTGTAAATTCCTTGTCTTTTTCCCCTGAGTCACTGTTCTTCTTCCGAAAACCTCCTGAGAAAACTCGTATCTCCCTAGCCTAGTATGCAGGAATTCGTCTTGCAGGACTATGTGAAGTCCCCTTATTGCTTAGTTAACCCTTTTCCCATTGTTTATTATCCCTAGATTCCTACTGGTAGTAACTAGAATCCCCTGAAGCCTTTAAATACACCTGATCACGTGAATAAACCCTCTCTCTGCTTCCTCTCCTGTGGTCTCTGTGTGTCTCTTTTCTGGGGCATCTCGAGGACCTGGTGGGGGAGGACATTAGGGGGAGCATCACCCACCCAGCTGTCACAGACACTCTCAGGCACATGGTGTGACTGTTGGGGATAGCCCTATGCAGGGTAAGGCTTGGACTTGGTGAACCTTGTGGGTGCTTTCCAACTCAGCATATTCTGTGAAATACTAAAGAGGTTTCTATTAGTATGTCAATGTCTCTTAAAGATTAACATTCAGCTAAGCTTCAGAGGTGAAACGACTCTAATCTAATTATACACGCACTGAAATAATAAGAGCCCATGGATTTCAACACACTTAGTGCAAGCATTTTGCATGAGATATGGTCATTACATCTAACCGATTTTCTGTGGATTTAATTGATGACCAGCACAGCAGCCTATTTTAAAAATCCAAATCACAGTTAGTTTCATGTTGCCAGCTACAGTTCTTCTGCAGTGGAGTTTATTTCTAATGATTTCTGTGTTTTCTGACAGGACAGTTTTCAAATAGTGAACATAGTCCTTAGAGGGCTTCAGTTTGAGGGATCCTGTTTTTCATGGACCATCCTCACTGCTTCGTCTTTAATGAAGGCAGCAGGAAAGAAGGGCTTCAAGAAACTTGCCAGGCCTTGAGAAGAAGGCTCTGAACACATGTACATATTGTGCATCGTGTGTACATTTTTCTGACTTCATATGCTAATGAACTGCCTACTCACCTGGAGACTGATTGACTGAGTTGTCAATGACAGTCTGTCTAATTCCTTTTCCTACTGCAATCATAGAATAGTTTTAGATGGAAGTGACCATTAAAGGTCATCTAGTTCAGTCCCCCTGCAGTGACCAGCGACATCTGCAATCAGACCAGGTTGTTTAGAGGCCCATCCAACCTGACCTTGACAGACACAGGGCATCTACCACCTTTCTGGGTAAACTGTTCCAGTTTTTCACTACCTTCATCGTTAAAAAAAACCAAACCAAACCTAACCAAACCCAACAAACAAACAAAAAAAAACCACAAAAAACCCACCCCTTAAATCTAGTCTAAATCTGTCTTCTTTTAGTTTAAATATATTACCCCTTGTCCCATTGCAACAAGCCCTACTTCTTTTTTAAGTGGTTATTTGCAGGATGACAGTGTTTATAGGACAGGAACATCTCCTGCATTTAATCCTTCTGTCTCTGGAATCCCCATTTTTGCAGCCCAGTGAAGCACAAGTCTAGCAAACAGGATATGTACCACACACTTGGTTTGACTTTTGTCTGACTCTTACCTTGTTTTATCCCTGACAAGAGGACAATGATGTTTTATGGCTGTGCATTCTGGGTATTTTATTATTCTGGGAACATAACTACCTGTAACTTTTACAGAATTAGCTGCTCTAAAAATCAAGGAGTAACAAAAGTAGTTCAGTTTAATAAGATATGAGGTCTGAATAATTTTTCATGTGTCTCACAGTGGTAGCTCACTCGAAGTTACAAGAGAATAAAGGTCCCTCTCTCACAATGATTCATAGTTACACAAAAATGAATTTCAGCACTCCTCACACTAAAATCCCTTCTGAACTACAAACTTTTTGTCCAATAATGCCTTTCACAGTTGTAACAAAGACTGCTATATCTATTCTCCTTGTTCTTGACAGTCAGAAGATATAAGTCAGAAAACTGAAATCATGGTAGCAAAAGAAAAAAAACTTTATATTAGGGGAAAAACTTGATGCCTAAATTCCTTCCTGTCTCCACCCCCACCCCAACCTCACTTGATCTGTCTTGATGCTTGATCTGGCTATCTCACAAATGACCTGGATCCCTTCCTCATCAGAAGGATCTCACAAGCCTCTGACTACCTCAGCAGTTAAGACAGAAAAAGGCTGTGTGGATATTTAGGTATTTTCTATCTTCTACTATTGATTCTAGGACTATGTATTTCATTCTTTTGTACTTTGAAACTTAAAATGTTACATAGGAAATATCAGGGCACCTAAAGATGGTATTTTATTCAAAACCAGATACTCTCATGCCTTGTCCAACTTGAAAGCACTTGAAACTGAATATTCCTCAACTCTCCAGCAGTATCCCATCAGTTTGGCACTTGCTGAGGCAAAGTTCATGACAAAGCAATCCTTTTCGCTAGAGGAAAAGTGGTAATGTTACAACTTTGTCCAGATTGCTTCCTTGTTTGAGTCCTCCCCTATTTTCACACATAAGATTATATTCAGGCTTCCTCCAGAATTGCTGATTTTCTCATACTATTTATTTTTCTTTTCTACTCAGTTTTAATAGGTCAAATAGAGGGTACCTCTCACCCAGTCTCTTCCCTAATCTGGTTTTAATAGTACATCCTGGAAAGGTGGTAGATATGGCCATTGTGAAGCCTTGAGTGAATTTTAAATTTGCACCACTTTGGTGCAAGTTCTCTAACTGCCAGTAGTTGTAACACAGATGAACAAGTGCAGCAGTTAGTGAAGTGCTAAACCAGAGGGAACTCTTGGTGTTATCTCAAGCTATGAGTGTGTGCAGTGTAAAGTAAACTCAGCTACTTGCAGTCCAAAGAGAAATGGATGTATAAAAAGACACAGCTGGTCTAATGACTCTTACTGGCTAATTCTATACAATTTTCCCTTTAGAAGCATCTTTCTCCACAGGCTAGAGCAATAGCCTCGGTGTCAAACACCAGAGTCTGAACCATCCTGCTGAGACAGATATATATAGACAGGCACTCTTGAACACTTCTGCATGCTAGTAACAGTGCAGAAGATTGAATTATGATTTAATTTTTCCTTTATACTTGTTACCAAATTTTGTATGTCTCTTATGTGAATCTTCCCAGTTCCTTCAGTGAGTTTGATGTTATAAAGTCAGAACTGCAGCAACCTTCATTTCCCAATAGCTTTTTTGCCTTCACTCAGATGTTAGAAGTCTTTATCAGATCATTTATATCCATGAAATAAATGATACATCATAAAATAAAGATACATGTCATCCATCAATGGGCATCCTTCAGACTGGGCAAGACAGCAAAATGGTCTCTTTTTCTTTGTGGTGGAGAAAACACGAGTTTTTTTATTCTAAGGAAAACATTGAAAGCATTCATCGTCAACCTCCCTGTGCTGTACAATGTAGAGGGCTTAGAAAAAAAGACAGTCCCTTTCCTCTTTTAAAGTAATGCATGTGCCATACACTGCAATTATTTTTTTGTGTGTTGCTGCTTGCTGAAGAGTTGACTGGCTCACAAAAATTATGAATCACAGTTGTGTTCATAAATCAGAAAGAAATTCCATGCAATGGATTCCACACCAAAAATCAACACAAAAAAGACTGGCTACAGGTAAATTTATTTGACACACATTTGAAACCAGGAATGTAAACAGGGAGGTAACAATGCTGGCAAGGTGCCAATAACTAACCGAAGGATTAATGCTTCTCTGCAGAACCCCATAAGCTTATACCTACAGCTTTTTAATGCTTTCAATGCAAACCATACTTTTCTACCCAAACCCATGGGAAGAAAATTTCTTTAAAGAAAACATTACAGGTACAAGTCAGTCATTGTTCTGTTAATGTAGCAAGATTATTTTCCAGACATAAGACAAACTTCATGGAATCAGTCTTCAAACATTTGTTCAGTTAGACAACATGGGAAGCTACTTAACAATTATATCTTTTAACATTTTAAAAACATTCCTTACCAAACTACAAATTAACATGAGGCTTTGAGAGAAAAAATCAAAGGCTTCTCACAAAGGTGAAAGTGCAACATTCCTTAGATTTTTATCTCAAGCAGTAAATGTAGGCTACAACTCTGCACATAGCAGAGAAAAAATAATGAGAAAACAGTATTTTTATTTGGAAATTTCCGTTGCTTTCAGAAACTCATAAGTGAAAGGAAACATCTAATACTGGATTTCAAATTAAATGTGTGCCAGCTTTAAAAAGTATGAACTTTCATTAAAGCTTGGATGTGCTATAAAAGCTTGCAGTCTCAGTGGAACATATATATACTCGCATTTCAGAAACTGAATTATAGCAACTATTTCACTGGTCAGATTTTCTATAAGTCTAATTTTGACCTTACCTGAAATGTTTATAAGGATTCCCTTTCTACCCATAAATTATTTTATGCAAAGAAAGGAATGGTTTAACTAAGTCCATTTTTAGCTTTGTATTTATTAAGGTAAACAGAATACTGAGAACTTTGTGAACTGCTCATTAGAAATGCTGTGTTGCACAACTGCACATTGCAAAGTTTGCATTGTGTAGTTTTCCCTCCAAAGTGTTATTTGACCACATGCCAAAAACTAAACCAAGTTCACCCAAACATTTCCCAGTGAGTTCTCAATACCTCTGATTTACCACAAAGGTAAAGGACTGCTCTATCCCAGACCAAGACAAATCTTGAAACTCAAATAATGAGAATCTGGAGACATTCAATTCACAGAGCTTTGCCAATCTGTCATCATTTGTGAACTACTGCTTGGACTACTAATGGCTGTCCAACTCTGTATATTTCTTCATAACACTTCCCAAAAAGACATGATTCCTTTGTCACACAGAAGTTGTCAGGGTACCATTGTAATGCATCAAATATAAAGAGGAATAGTTCATCTCCAGGGTTGGGGAACAACTAATATGCCTATAATACTCTACTACTGTGTCTATACAGTAGACAATGAAACAGTGCTGTGAGACAGGCCTGGGCATTGGAACTTTACTGCCTGCAGTGTTAAGCTGTTAGAGCGGTCCCAGCATGCATGGACTTGGGCCTGAATCAGCTCACAGTTTTCCACAGGAGTTTCCCAGGAGTTTGCCCACAGTTTGGGATGATACCCACTTTTTCATCTTGATATACCCACGCTGTTTTTGTTGAGGAAAGGGAAAGGGAAAGGGAAAGGGAAAGGGAAAGGGAAAGGGAAAGGGAAAGGGAAAGGGAAAGGGAAAGGGAAAGAGGAGGGGAGGGGACGCCCTGAAGACATCTTACTGTTGCCTTTCAACATATAAAGGGGGGTTACAAGAGAGGCAGAGAGAGACTTTTTACAAACATTTGTAGTGACAGGACAAGGGGCGACACTTATTCTGAAAGAGGGTAGATTTAGAATGGACATAAAGACAAAGTCTTTTACAATGAGGGTGAGACACTGCAATAGGTTGCCCAGTGAAGCTGTGGCTGTGCCACGCCCGTAAGTGTTCAAGGACAGGTTGGGCGGGGTCCTTATCAACCTGAGTCAGTGGAAGGTGTCCCTGCTCACAGCAAGGGGCTTGGAACAAGGTAATTTTTAAAGATGCCTTCCAACCCGAACCTTTCTATGATTTTATGATTCATAAAAACATGGTACTTTCTCCACATGGCAGACAATAATGCCAATGGTGATTTCTTTTGGCAAATGACACTGTTTACCACAAAATTCTAAAAAAAAAAAAAGAGATTTTTTTCCCATTTCAATTCTTTGGGGGTTTTCCTCCTCTTTTTGCTTGTTTCAGTGTACCAGTTTCAGATGCTCTAACTCTTCTGTAACTGCTAAATTTGAAGAAGCTTTCTGTTCATGCATAACACCTGTAGACATAGTCTGTGGCTTTTCAGATGTCACAGAACATTGGCAGCAGAAATTATGCTATTTTGTGGAAAAAGTTGGAGAAGATTAGACAAAGTAGTGTTGCATTATTAAACATTCTGCTCATTGGGAATGAGCAACATTTTTGAAGGGAAAGAAATTATCAGCTTTAGTTCATCTGAAACATTTATTACAATATTTTATAATAAAGTAGTAAGAAACAGAACTCTCTTTACTGTCATCCATTCTCGGGACATACATCTCACGGAAAATCCTATAAGCTGCCTTGCAAATCTTCAAAGCAATTTAAAATATCAGTACGTAAATTGATTCTTTTTTCTTCTCATAAGTTAGGTTATATATCACACTATCATATCACTTCCATATACTACAGCACAGAATTTATTGCAGTTTTATGGTTTTTAAAGTCCATGTGAACCATACCTCTCATCAGCCTTACTATAATAGAGCCCTGGTAGTCAGTAACTGACCAAAGACCAATCTCTGCTATGTCTGTTGTAATGTGTATGTCAGTTCTGAGTACCCACAATTTGTAAAGCTAAGCTAAGCCATCTCCAAATACAACTAAAAAAAGTCAATAAACATATTGAGAAAAGCCTGCTACATGAAAAAAAAAAAAAAACCAGAGGAAGGAGAGTCTTTAAAAGTAATTCCTATTTATATATTAATTGAATCTTCAACTTAACATAGAAGTAGGATTTTTATGGTATATTGTGTTATACATAAGATCTTCTTATTGACAAAAGACAAAATACCAAGCAAAGAAGTTATTGTTTATCTAATTAATATCTTAACAGCCTACTCAAAACCATAGCAAATCTTATTATTTGTCCAGTTACAATTATACCAGCTTTTCAGATTATTTCATCATTACAGGAAAATCTCATTAATAAAGTGGCTAAACCTGAGTACACATAAATTTTTGAGAGTCAATCCCTTTTCTCCAGTGATACACAGCCTCTCCCTGGTCCTCTGGTTCCTAAGGCCAATGGATTCAGCTGCCCGTAAGACAAACAGGATGTCACAGAATACTCTGAGTTGGAAGGGACCCACAAGGATCATTAAGTCCAGCTCTTAAGTGAATGGCCCATACAAGGATCAAACCCACAATCTTGGCGTCATTAGCACCACGCTCTAACCAACTGAACGAACAGAAGGAAAAGTTACATTGTCAGTATCCCAAGTCCTTCACCAGGAGAAAGTGTTGATCGTTGATGTTTGGTGTGCCATTCCCCCTTAGACTTGGATCCGGCTGAGGTTATATGTTTACACATTTTCTAACACTCTGTGTTATTTTCTCTCTTCTTTTTAAATGAGTTCTCATCTACAATCGGTTTGCTTATTGATTGCAATTAAGTCACAGTTACTTTGTTACTGAGTCGTTTCACAGGTTTGTTAGATCTTTACCATGTACAGTTCAGCAAGCTATGCTGAAACAAGTTCGGCAGCAATCTCCCAACTGCTGGACAACTGTTGTGATACCCAGCACAAGTTCAGGATATAAACCAAACTATATCCCAAGTGCCCACATTGACAGGTCAATACAAAGTCTGTAGACTTTTCTCAGTAACAAAAAATATCCCTGTATTTATTGAGTGACAGCTAGGTACTCTGCAAAACCTTATTTACAGTTTTATTGCATAAAAATATTCTTTTATGATAAAATTTCTGAAAAGCCTTCAAATCACTTTCATATTACTTTCAAATACTTAGAAAATTAAAACTCTCTTTCATCAAATGCATTCTGATTTGCACAACTCAGACCTATTCATCTAGATAAGATGCTGCACAATTTTGAGAATAATTTTATTTTTGCACTTTTATCATTTTTGGCAGAATTTAATTTATATAAGTTGTTTACTATTAATTCAGTCTTCAGCTATTTACTTTGAAAGTAGATTGTATTTACCCTAAGGCTAAATCAACTTGGAAATGTGCCAAGTGGACAACTATTTAAAATAAATTAATGTAGATTCAAGCATTATAATCCATTTGAAAATATGGGAGGTGCATTTTGAAATGCTTAAAACTCAAAGACCTACTTGGCAAACCCCAAATTGTCACTTTCATATACATAATTGTCTAGTGATGAAAAAGGGAAAGGAGAATAGTGCCTTATAGTGAGCTAGGGAAAGATGTTCCCAGGAAAAAGAAAAAAATACAGCCTGAATTTAATTGATACCCCAGAATTAAAATAAAAACTAAATGTTTTCTTTAACACAGAGACCATTGATTTAGACTAACATATTCTTATAACTAGAATATATTGCTTAGTAGAAAGCCAATTTTTCTTGTCCAGCATTAAATATATAGACTATTGCAATCCTGTCTTTTTAAATTCCCAATACTGACTGAAGATCTATTTCCTATATTCATAAAACATTAAAAAAGGTTAACCTTAATTCCTGTTTTATTATGCTACTAACTGCATTTTAGTTTCTTTTTTTTTTTTCTGAAGTCTTTTAAATATGCATTATACCTGAGCTAAAAGATAACTGTGCTCTTGAAATACTGTAAAACAACCTCTAACTCTGTAATAATTAACTTGCTACTAGGTTTAGTTTTAAAATGTGTTTATTTATTTAGTACACATAGCTTAAGTGTCAGAGTTTAACCACCTGATAGAGACAAATATTAAGTGAAGTACACATGTTCAGAAGATAATTTTATTTAGCATCTTCAAGCAGGGCATAATTAAGTTACTCTGTCACACAAAATGATGGAGGCTTAAATAAGTAACAGCTGGTTACCCCAATGGCTGTACAACTGCAGGGCAGCCTTTGGCAGGAAAAGCTGTGCAAACACAATCAATACATTATGCTAATGGGAACAATGTAATGAGCAAGGAAGCAGCGAAAATGGAATGACAAAAAGAAAAACAAACAATCAAACATGTCTCTGCAGCCCTTAGCAAGCATTTCAATTGCAATTTGTGAACAGAAATCTTACAATGGCTATACTCGAGTACTAGCCTTTCCTAAAAATGTTTGCTGTGTCCATTCCTTATGTCAGAATAAATTTAATGGCAGCCAGATGAATCCACTGATTCCTTAGTTCCAGTGAATTTACATTGAATTATTCCAAGTGATCAAAACTTAGAAACTAATGAAAATATTTTTTCATTAATTTTTTCACTGGTATTTTAACAAAAATAAATTAACTAAACTGTAGTAGTAGTGGCCAAGCTAATATTTAAAAATCTGAACACTGTAAAACGATTTCTTCCCTTTTGCTTCTAATCTCTAAAGGTCTCAGTTGCGTGTTTACTTGGCTTGGTGTCCCTCTGATCTCTTTGTTCTGTAATTCATTCTGACATTGCTCCAGTACAGATTTTCTGTTAGAATCATTCCCTCAAGAATTGTGAATTGCCTACCTCGCTGGAGCAGGAAGAAGCACCCACTAACCTGAATGGAATTTTAGAAGCAGGCACCGGGTTCCCAGTTTCATTGCAAAGAGTATGTTGCATGCTAAAGACAATACATCCTGTGTTGCAACTAGCCCACAGCCCTTTGGAGATCCACTACAAAAAACTTTCAAAGTAGGACTATTCAAAACAAGTCTTTCATTTCAAATGAGACTTTTGTAAAAGCCTATGTTGCATGATAAACATGATATGTTCTGTGCTGCTTTGATAAGCTTTAAATTTCTTCTTTGTCTACCTGGAGGATTCTCAAGGCAAAGCAAGATTCTGCTGACTCCCACAGAAATATGCAGTATGATCTTAGAGGACCATCTCTGTAATACCTCTCTCAGGAGGAGATCCCAGAAGAGCAACAGGGGGGAGAAGTGATGAGATACACACCTGCTCCCTGCCCCCCCTGCCCCACCCAAGCAAACCATCCTTCTACCACTCACCTTCTTTTTGCTATTTCTGTGTTCAGAGTGAACTGAACCTGCCTTTTTTCTTTATTGACAATTATTTATACCTTTGCACCTTCACCAGCTACAATGTACATTACTTATTACAATAGGTAATAAGGCATCTTTACTAGATTCAGCTTTAGAGTATCTTCTCCAATGTCAACACCCAACATTTGCTTTCCCTTTGTTGTTCCTAACTGTCAAGAATTTTAATCCTAAAATAAAACCTAACACTTTTACTTTTCTGGGAGCAATGCCAGAAGATAGGAATTTATGTGTACAAGATATGGAACAGTAGATGTGTATAAATTCAGATTAAGTCAGAGCTGACTCTAGTATGCCTTGGCTGTAGTATCACCAGGGGAAATACAAGTGACCCAAACATTTATGTTACTGTCCCAAAATCAGTTAGTCATTCAAGGTGAATCTGGCACACTGGGATATTTACACATCCATCTATTCTTGCTATGGTAACACTCTATAGAGAAGACAAGCCAGGGCATTTCCCGTTAAAGATCTGGGATTCTTCCTATATAGACACCGTTATCATCTGTTGCAAGACCAGGAAAGATTTGTTGTCAGCCTGAAAAGATACTGTCTGTACAGACAGAACAGACTGAGATTCAAGTAGAATGTGAAGTACAGATACCCAGAGATTTCAGTTTCCCCTTGTTCAAATTTGAACTCTAAACTTAAGAATATGTTGGTCTCAACCATGACAAGATACTGTAAAATCATCCCTTAACATTTTAACAGCTGCAATACTCTTCGATCTACTGCATTATACAGTGTCAGCATTACTGCTGAGAGGAAAATGGTTCATCCCTCGTGTGAGACTTCTCAGGATGAAAAGGAGTTTTTGCACCAGATTAAGAACGTTTTTTTCCTCAGTCTGCAAATCCAGAAAAACATATTAAAGTCCAAATCAGTTCAACTGAATAATTTGACTGCACTCTTTCCAAAAAGACACTTTCATTTATAAGTACAGTTAGTTCAGTGTGGAAAGGACCTCGAGTCCCTAGTCCCACATTCTCAAGCAGGGTCAACTGTGCAGTCAGACCCAGTGATGCAGGTCTTTATCCAGTTAGGTCTTTCAAACTCCCAAGGATGAAGAAAGACTGCACAGTCTGGGCAACCTGTTGAACTTGACTGCCTTCAGAGGGAAAAACATTTTTCCTTTTATCCAGTCAAATTAATTTTGTTTCATTTTTTGCCCACAGTTTCCTGCTCTCTTACTACCCCCACTGTGAATACCCTGGCTCCATTCTCTCATAAGTACCATGAGGAACTGGGGGCTGCTCCTTAGTTTGTCCAAAGCTGTCTCTGCTCCACGCTGAATGAGCTCAGCTCCATCAGTCTCTCCTCAGTGAGCAAGTGCTCCAGCCACCAACCATCACAGTATCTTTTGCTGAACTTGCTCCAGTCTATTGAAGTGTGTTTCGTACTGAGAGGTCAGTATTTCAGATATTCTCTAATGAGAGCTAGGTAGGAAAGGATACTCATTTCCCTCAATCTATCTATCTACTTATGTTAATAGAGCCCAGGAGGCTGATGGCCCTGTTGGCAACCATGGCTCTGTTAACTCCTGCTCAGTTTTTTGTCTGTGAGGCTTGGGTGGCCTTTTCCACAGAATTTCCCTCCACCCAGTGAGTTTTCACTCTGTACCATTGCAAGAGCTTTACCTTTCCAGGTACCAAACTCTGCATTTTCTCTTGTTAAATTTTAAGTGGTTCCTTTTGGCTCATTCTTCCATCCTGTCTAGGTGTCTCTGTATGAGAGCCTTTTTCTTTAGCAAATCAACAATTATGCCCCAATCTGGTACCATCTACTTTTTGGTCATTGGTAAAGACGTTAAACAGGACTGGTCCCAGAATAGAACTTCCTAAACCTAGGAACCAAAATATTGCAGGACACAGTGTCAAAAATCTTGCTAAAATCAAGGTAAGTGACATCCCCAGCTCTTCCCTCATCCACAAACCCAGATGTCTCATCAAAGAAAGCAATCAAGATGGTCAGGTATGTTGACAGTTTCTAGTAATTTACTTCTCCTTCATATGCCAACAGATGCAAAAGCATGATTTTCTCAGGGATCAAAGTAAGACATATTGGCCTGCATATATATATAATTTTTTTTAGATTTTAAATTTTTTCTTAGAATTAAATATTGCGTAGTTACCTACATGAAAATGGGGAAAGAAAAGATGTCACCACAAACCACGTAATAGCATTAGTTATAATTAGGAGTATTATCTCACAAGTCCTATAGTAGCAGGAGTAATAATTAAGAAGTGCTGCTGAATTATCTGTAATAAAACATTGAGTGGTGTTACTGAGTTATCTAATGATTTTATTAATATCTTTCTTTCTTTGTGTCTGTAGTATATGCCTGACATTTTGACCCTCCTTGTTCCATCTGCTTGAACAAATAAAGAAGACTGAGACAGAGACTGTATTTGAATTTGCTTTAATTTGATTTAATGTGCTCCAATTTTCACATTATGGATATTTAAAGAACCTAAATAACAATTATATCAATAAGAAATTGGCATTCAAAGTGAGTTCATAAAGTATGGTGAAATATGTGTTTGAGCAATAATCTGTGTTTTTTATGGTATATTTTACTTGACTCTTTTACACTCATTATGAGGTTCTAGTCCTCAAGGCATTTTATAAATGTTATTTATTAATATCAAGTAAAGCCTTTTCTTCAGTACCCTGGATCCAGTGCTCAAAGCCAATCCAG
Source organism: Dendrocincla fuliginosa (assembly GCA_035047845.1). Classification (NCBI taxonomy): domain Eukaryota; kingdom Metazoa; phylum Chordata; class Aves; order Passeriformes; family Dendrocolaptidae; genus Dendrocincla; species Dendrocincla fuliginosa. Next base: position 19,901,650 of record JAWWMO010000043.1, on the reverse strand, counting down.
AATTCAACAGACTGTATATTTGAAGATGTTGCCAATGTTTTAAACAGAAAATCCCTTTGGTTTATATTCCCATATATCCAGACTGTTGTTGCACAGCTGCTGTAATGATTAAATAGGACATTCTATCTCTGGAGGAAAACCAACTCAATTAAATGAAAGAACTAAAAGGTAGTTTTCCTTCATTTTCTTTAAAATAAATTTTAAAAGACCTTTCTTTATTTTCTACTTTTAAACCATAATCAATATCTGTTATTGTATAATAAAATTGCAAAGAATAGTTGCATGCCAAATGGAACATGACCACTCAGTTGCTAGCTAACAAATACTGATTTTCTGTTAAAAAAGAAAACCAAAAAACCCCCCATCACTAGATTTGTTAGTTAGTTCCAGTGCATCTAAATACAGGGAATAACACTCCTTGTTCTTTTAAAATAATGAGATGACCTCTTTGCTTCACTTTTGGTGAACATGATTCAATGGGCTACACTACAGCTTGCAAAATGGCAGCCAGACAAGATAGCCAACCTTGTTAGTTTCCTTAATTGCTTTCTTGGGCTATTCCGATTGAAATGCTTTATCTTGCCAGATCACGCAGTTTTCAATGCAAAATTTAATGCTTGTTTAAATTAAAAAGCCTCTGCCACTAGCCAGTCTGCCGGGGCTGTGTCGTCAAAGCCCCTCAATGTATGCCAAGAAGAGATGCTCTCCTGCCAGCACAGTTACGTCACCTCACTGAATGACAGATGCAAAACTAACATTAGCTTTCCTCCTTTGGCATAACCAGACATTGGGATTTTGCCAGCATAACTGTGTTAGTCAGGTTTGGTATGTGAGTGTCGGTTGGATTATTTTCTTTTCTGCTCTCTAGATTTGTTGGTATGTCTTTTTAGACATGGCCTAAGAATGCTGCTATTAATGATCTAAACAGCAACTGATAATGACTTCCCTCTATCAGATATTTGACTTACTAAAATGTACTGGAAGATTAAAAAAGAACCCTTAATAACTTTTGTTTGATTTGATTAGAAACAAACAGTTCACTGGAAATGTTTCTTCTAGCTGTTTGATCAGAAACTCCAGAGTCTTCAGATAAAGATTTTCCTATGTTGGACTATTCAGAGGTTTATTCTGCAGCGGAGGGATAATAAGGTGTAGCTCACACAACAGTTTGTTCCTCTCTTCTTTAGCTGTCAGTATAGGAACTCCAGTTCTACGTAAAAGTTGGCTGAAACAGAATGCCAAGCCTTGGTTTTTTTGTTTGTTTTTTTTTTTTTTTTAATTTGTGGTGGAAATAAATAACTAGGCTCGGTCCTATGTAAACTCTAAGTGTTTTTTATATACAACTGCATATGCTCTTCATACTTTATTCTGTCTGTCAGAACCTCACCAATCCTTATGTTAGCCTGACAGATTTTACTGTATTTCCTTCTCTTGTTCCTATAAACCTGGAGAACCAAGTAGCTGTTGCTGTTATTTTATCAGTAGTTAGTAAATCTGGCCTGTACTTCAGGCATCTACAATACTAATTTTCCAATAGGAAGGGGGTTGTTGTTTCATGCTTTTGGAAATCAGCATGACTAGCAAACAAAGAATAAACATGGTGCAGTAAGATGCATGTTGTTATTTTATTCATTATTTAGCTTTATAACTGTATAAATAATCTGGCCTGGAGTAAGAACAGTCCAGTCAAATTTAGTACAGCATTGTTTTAATGCAGTAGTGGTTTGTGTAAATTGTGTTTGTGACAGACTATAATAGTAAGAGGCAGTATTTTGGATGGAAGTAACAGATGACCCATGACAATTCTAACTAAAATATATTACTGGTGTAACACAGCTAATAAACCCATCATATTCCATATACTGGGCTTCACTAAGAGGTAAAATATCATATAATGCATGATAAAATATCTATGAAAAGGAAAGCCCTGTTATTTACCAGCTACACAAATCCTCTAATAGCCGAAAGGGATCCTTTCGGGGGACACTGTCTCCCTGCTGAGCCTTTTAGAATAAACCCTTAGCTCAGGACACTTACTTTGTTTTCCTGTGTCCTACCTTTGTAACCTCTTTTGCCTTTATCTCTGAAAGCATTTTTCGATTGTTATTACCTGACAGGTTGCCTGTCCTCACTGCCTTACCGGATTGGATGGCCTAATTTTGCCCACAAGAGCACTGAATGAAATCATTATTGAGGACCTGAGACTGTTCAGGTGAAGGCTAAGAGTACTTAAGAATGAGGGATATAAAAAGAGACAGGAAGTATGGGAACACTTAGAAGATTAAAAATAATTTTCCATCCTTCCCCACATCCTCTCCCCTGTCATCCCTCTTTTTTTTAGCTGTAAATATGAACCCTAGAGTTTATATTAGCTCTGTTTCTACCTTTCAAAGGCAAAAGAGAGAGTAAAATGTACATCAGATACAGAATTTTGCAGACCCTCTCTCTTGCCATTTTCTTACCAATTAGTTGCTATTTCTGCCAGCATTGTCAACCTCCCTTTGGCAGTGCTGATCACTATAATCACTGGCAGGCCCTGGCTTTCACTCCTTGGTTGTTTCCAAGGCATGGTTAAAGGATAAGGAAAAGTTTTCATGGGGCATTTGCCCTCAAGTGATGAGCTCTTGCACTATACTATCGAAGAAAGGGGTGGTATAAAATTTTTCACAAGCAATTTTTCTATTGCGCATACATACACAAGCCTCTTTTTATTTTATTTGATATTATGTAGCATATATTTTGCTTGACAAATGCAGATATTTTGCATTAATCCACTTTTCTTATCCATCTTACTCACAGCTTTCCTCCACTTCTATGAAAATACAAAATACACAAAAAGCAGGAATGCCAGAGAAGGTTGAAAGCCCATTTAGTCTCTGTATATGCTCCAAACCAAACTACAGCTTTTTGTAAATGCAACAGAAATGTAAGAAAAGAGGGTGAATGCTTACTGAATCACAAATCAAATTGCATAAACTGAACCATAAATATATTATTCCACTGTTTACGCAGCTCTAAACCTGACACTTAACAAGAAATGTTTAGCCACATGAGACAGGAAATTGAATCTTCTCACTTATCCACATTCACGCTCTGTCTCTTGCATTTGATTTGTGCCAGATTAGCAGAAGAGAGTGAGGGATGAGGCTAAATTGTTCCTCCCTGTACAGAGGGAATGCAGACATCTCCCAACAGCAAGTGGTTTTCCTCACCATATGTGCTTCTTCATCTTGGCCCAGCAGGGCAGGAAAATGAATTTGAGGATTTTTACACAACGCATGTTATGTAAGCATTAGCTGCAGTGCTTTGCTCCATTTTAGCTTTCAGTGGCTTATTCACATGCATTTCTCAGAGAGTGGCTGAGCCCAAAATTTAAAAAAGATTTAGTGTGCTGCAAGGTCTATGGAATTCAAGTGAAATTTGTTACATGAGAGTGAAATTCAGGTTAGTATTTTACATATAATTGTGATGTAGCTCAGTTAGCAGGTCTGTGTTTTTTTACACACGCAGTATAATTAGTCATCAGTTCCCAGAGTAGTCCAAAATCAACCTTGCTGTTCAAAATCAGCCTTGCAAAATGTGAAAAGTTCATGCACTTGCTGAAGAGGTGAACTCAGCAAAAAACAGCCCAGGGAGTATTATTCAAACCGGCTGACAATGCCATTGCCAGGACTAGTCAGTGACAGATAGATTCCATTCTGTTTGAGAGATTCCATTCTCCACATGAGGATCACCCTGTGCAACATATTTCAGCCAATTAGTGGATTCTTTAACAAGCATTGTGTCTGTGAATGTTTGCAACACATGAACCATACAGCCGTGAAAGACATCTTTTAAATGATAGACTATCATGTTGTAATCTCACTTGCCAACATTATGACCTCCCCTCATTTGAGCATTTCAGATGCAGCATTTAAAGTGGTTCCTATAAATGTTGGATGTTCATGTTTACACTGTTTACACCAGGTTGCCTGATGGACAGCTTCCAACAAAGCACAAGTGAAGTCATGATCATCCTTCTTTCCTGTCTTCATCGTATGGACTATTGATGATAGCCATTACAAGGGTACATATAGTATTGCTACCAAAAGGGAGGAGATAAGGAAATGGCTGTAGTTTTGCTGCCAGTTGTGAAGTCAACACAACTCAAGCAATGCCCTTGAAATTACATGATGTACACTACCTTCTGTCAAAAAACAAAATGGAGCACTGGTCAGATAAGGTGATGCATTTTACCTTTGTATGCTGGTCCAAGCAAAATCAAATTGCATCAGCAGATGCTGAAGCCTGTAAATCTTACCTCTGAATTTCTGAGGAAACAGTAAACTCCTTAATAATATTTTTATGAGCGTGCAAAGAAATTTTCTAAGAACAGAGGAGATCTAAGGGAATCCATAATTTAAAATGTTGTCTATAGGTATTTTTACATTAATCTCTATCTCTATATCATTTCATTTCTACACAACAGTCTTAAGGCCTTCTTCCAAAACTTAAGATTCTTATGTCATATTATATTAGATGTTCTTTATGACTCATAAACAGCTCCATGAAGCAGAAACAAAAGTACTGTTGTGTCCAGAGTAAAGGAATGTACACATTACATTTGTGGATTTATGTTTTAGACTGCTAATATTTTATGACTGATGCCATGAACAAAGCTCCCTCCCCCAAATAATTGCTCTGTCTATATCTACTCATATTTTCATTAGAAAACTAAAATTCAGAAAAATAGAAGTGCAAAGTAAGGCTAAACTAACTACATATGCCTATCTAACTACTATGCTTAATATATAAGCCCCTCTAGGGATTCTAAAGTTATCTATGAAAATTCTGAAATTTATTATTTGTACTCTTGGAAAACATCAAAAATTTTGAGGGCACTGATTACATGACTGAATGGAGTGTCAACGTAAAAGTTTTTATTTAAATCAATTTAAAGAAAGAAATAAAGTGTATCTCAGGAACATTACGAATCTCAAAGTTTCAACAGAATAGTGATGCTATGCTATCATTAAAACTTTAAATTCTCAAGCATGGATCTCAGTGTACTTTAAAATCACAACTGTCTCCTTTCTTCTCACTGAAAATCTTTCAAGTTAGCAGTCATTTGAAGTTTTTATTTTCCTATGAGTATCACACTGTGAGGGTTTTCTGACAATGCCTTTTGGGGAGTGAAAACTATCCTAATTTTCATTCTTTAAAAACCCTGTGAGTCTGCAGCAGTCAGGCTTTTCTGAATACATGGATAACAAAACTGATAGTTTACCTTCATGCTCCCCATCTGACAATAAAGTATCCTCCCAGTGTTCTGTCAAAGCTGACTCATATTTCTGCCACCAGAATTCTTCCACTATCTTCATATATTTTTCATTTTCCTTTCTTCTCAATACTAAAAAGTCAGATAACTCACAGCTACAAACTATCAGAAGTTACAGGTTGTTAAAGGATCTGGCAATAAAAACAGGATTTTAACGTGGCAGATTATATTTCTAAAAATATGGTTGACTGAAACTGTGAGTGGGATAAACTACCAAAAATCTTATCAGAGCAAAGTAATATAGAATATCAGAGATATGCAAAGACATAATAATGTCTTCTGGAAGTCACATCAAATCATATGCCTTCTGATAATCAAAACCAGAAAAAATTGAAATACTCTTTTTAATTCTTTCATATCAAATGCATTCCGTTTCCTATGAGGATGAATTCAACAACCACAGTAATGTTCTCTTTAAAAAGCTTATGGCTCACAAAGGTTGAAAAATTGTCATAGCCAAGGCATTTTGTAAAATTCTTGTACAATATAGTGTGTGTTTGCTTAAAATTCACCATGTCCAACCACTGAAGTCCTGCAACTGTAAGGACTCCAATTATGATTTTTTTTTTTAAAACCCCAGATACTTACTATGTATTAACCATTTTAGCAGATATAAAAGAGTAGCTTCTGTGTTACAACAACATTCATTTTTATATTTGAAAATTTCCATACATTGCATGTTCAGAGACACATTGTTTGATAAATACTGCACTTTTAAATGTGAAAAAGTGACAGATAAGCCATTGTCAGGAGGACACTGACATTTCTATGATTATTCTGAATGCAATTTCTAGTAAGACCATGGGTCTGAGATTCAGCATACTGACTAGAAGCCTAGGAAGGCTATGTTCACACATGTACACTACATGTCTGTGTACTGTTAAATAAATCCCAGCTTATCTGCCTGGAAAATAAATATTGCCATAAGGAAGCCGCATTGTCCATCTCCCTTACATTAAGCTCACTATGATCTTGTGTTCCTTTATTCATTGAGCTCTATCCACCAATTCTGTACAAATACCCCTGCGACCAGTAAATATTTTACCTCATTTGCCTTTTCTGTTGAAATATATTGGAAACTGGTTTTTCTACAGTAATTATGCCTTTTTTTTTTTTTTAAGGGCTAGCCAGCTTACTAGAATTTAAGCAGAAATATTCTACAAAGTCAATTTAAAAGTGCTCATAAATTACACTACAAAATAAGTCCTAGTTTGCTGCAAAACATTAAGCCATTTGGTTAATTGTTAATGCACATAATATGTTCTGCTTGTGGGCCGACCACAGATTCCTCACGTGCTGAACGCTCAGGCCAGTCTGATGCAGTGTCAGGATGCAGTCAGACTCTGTGAGGTAGACATGTCCAGAAGAAAGGCCAAGTGAGGGGGACCATCTGTCCCCATTTTACTTCCAAGGCAGTAACTAAGCAGTCTGTCCATAAGCCACACAGTACTTTTCCATCAGAACAGGCATCCTGTAGATTAGGAGCCTCCTCTAAAAGAAGAGGTACTTTTTAAACTGTTGGTGCCACAACTATTATGTCAGATTAAGAAATTCCATGAACTGCATAAAACCTAAAAGCTTTCACTAGGATGAAAAGTCATACATTATGCATTTGAAAGGTATTTAACACAGTGGTTTGCATTATCAGGTGAAAGCATCTTGGACTAATCACAAATAATTGAGTGACACAAGCATTTGTTGTCTCCACTTAAAAAGTATACTGTTGCTATGCCAGTAGAAAATCACAGCATGTTTACAGATGAGTATTCTTTTAACTGCAGAGAATACAAACTTCAAAGTTCCTAGGATGAAGACATGATTCTATATGAAGGAATGCTTTTCATAACCACAGCTAAAATGGGGAGTGAGGTGGTGGTGTTCTGTTTTATTATATTATTTTCGTATGGAATGACTGACTAGATCTCTCACATAAAGCAGGGCTGCAAAAAACAGATAAGGAACAAAATTCAAAAGTCTGAACTTATGAAAGCTTTTCAGGAGCTTATTAACACTAACAAGAATGCCATATAAAGATAAATAACAAGAAAAAACTGGTGGCACAAAAAACTTCATCCAGTTCTATAGACTTCTATTACAAATTGTTATTTTACTTTTAGAAATAGATACTATAAAATGAAAAATACCTTGTTTTTCAAATTTTTAAAAATGTAGAAGTTACCAGAGTAGACTAGAAGTGTATAAAAGAGACCTAGCCATGGAAAAACTACTCTCCTGAAGTCACTATTTTCATTATTAATCACTAGAGACTGTATTAAACCCTTGAATATGATATTCTAGCCCTTAAAAATTGTTTAAAGAACTAAAAAAGTGCTACTATACACTATTTTTATCATTATAATCTAATTCCTTTTGAATATTGTTAGATTCTTGGTCTCTGACAGATATGTGTGAAGGCTTTTCTATGTGTCTGCAGAATTATTGGTTGGTTTGGAACCTACGTCCACACGTTTATGGGTCTATAACAGACCACGGTATGAGTGCATTGGCACTCAGTTTATCCTCTCACTCCTCTGCATTCAGGTCCTGTGCATATTATAAAAGTAAAATACTTATTCCTTGGATAGACATGAAGCTCTATCTGAAGGTTCAGGAACGTAGGCATGGAACTGCTTGCAAATGTCAGGCAGAGCTGTGGGCCAGTGGGTAGCTGCCCTGAGTGTCAGTGGATTTAGAGAGGACTGCACTGAATTCTGCATGGAATTGCCAATAACAAAGATTATTGTAATGCTTTTTAACGTCACTAACAGATTCAAGGGCAGCAATCATTTCAGTGAAGATATCCTGAGATACTCATTATCTCCTGGGAAAGGTGCTGTGCAGTTTTTCTATGTTAGTCATCAGTTCCCATTTACAAGTAACTGTAGCCGAAGGCTGCGCTTCCCCTAGGGCTACTGTGGAATATTATATACAGTACTCCATGAAGGCAAGTCACAAGATAGTGAAGTTAAATAAAGAACAACTTTTTTTCCTCTGGTTTGGCAAATAAGCCATCACTTAGAAATTTGTTGGGATTGAACCACATGCATTTATTCTGGGTTTGCTCATAGAAAAACCAAAGTCAATTTTCTAAATGCATTTTGATTACTGAATATTTTATTTATTGCTGAAAAATAAATTTTTAATTCAAGGCCCTTAAAGAAAAAACAAATGAAATCAAATAGAGGTATGAGACACAGGGTGGTGGCATCCTTTTACCTCACAAATGTTTTGCCTTATAACCATTCTTGAGAATGGAGGAACTTTGACCCATGCTTCCCAGAAGAGTAGCTTCAGAACCTTGCTACAGAGCATCCTGGAATTTCATTTTTCCACACCTTCAAATGGAAATTTTCTATATGAATTAAAAATTGAAACAAGAATCACAACTTTCTCTTCCTAATTAGCTCCTTTACAGGGTATGATTCTCAGAGAAAATGCTCAGGAGCAGTTCAGGGATAAAACCGACACCATTTCCAAAGGCAGTATTGACACAGCCTTGGCAAATATGCCTCTCTCCATTTTATACAGTCACTATCCCTGCAGGAAATGAATTCGTAAATTCTACATGCCCCTATGGTAAAGGACCCATATTAGAGGGTGAGATTTCTGCAACAAAAAATTGTCTCATATGCTGTGTGGCCTCAAATTATTTCAGACACTATAAAAAGTGTAAAAAAAATGCACCAAAAAAGTTACTGTTATGTTCCAGGTCCACAGATGCAACACAATGGACTCAGGAGAGACATATTTTTATGTGCCCTGTTGTATAGATGTAGGTATTGTGGTTTCTATTCCTGTTTTGCTCTGCACTAGAGATGTAGCCAATGTGTCTTGCATACCGACGATCTTCCTTGATTTTTAATTTCCCCCTCCCATTTTTAATGAAGAATATTTTCGTTACAAATATTTACAAAATATTACAAATATTTTCTTTACAAATATTTTCTTTACAATGCCTTTCGTTACAAAGATTTCACACACTAATAATTGGACAAAGTGTTCTATACATTTCAGCTGTCTTACCCAAGTGAACAACACTGTGCCATTACAGAGCACTCTGCATCCCAGAGGACACAATATTCTCCAGAAAGGTTGTTCACTACCTTCAAGCCCTTCTATGTAGAGTTTTATCCTGATTTTAAAAGGCATGGTAGGACTTGCATCTGCTATGTTTGCTAATTTAGATTTGATCTTTCACATTAGCAATGGTGAGAAATCTGTAGTTCATCTTCAGGCACCTCTTTCGGTAAAATGTAGCCCAAACTCTGAAAATTGAATTCCATTCATTTATGTTCTACTAAGCAACATAGATGTATGATTGGTCACATAACAACTGCACACAGTGAGTGACCATGCTGTAGGAATACACTGAGGTCCACACTCAGAAGTAATGTTCCCTGGTCTTTTCCAGTACTTCAAGTGGCAAAAGTGCTGTGTAGAAGTAACTCTAATCATCTTAGGAGTTATGCTTTATTTTGTTTTAAAAAAGGATGATCCAAAGCCATAATAAGCTTCTCAGATATTTCTGCCATCATAAGAGATTGTGCACGAATTACTCATTTCCTTCAGAATTTATAGCATATTATTTCTCTATATAGCCAGTTGATCCTTTCTCTTCTATTGTGCTCCCTTTGGGGGTTTTTCATGTCCAAAACGTTTGCTTGAACAGTCTATATACTCAAGAAAAAACAAGGACCAGTATTTTCTGCTCCTTCCCTTGCACTCTTTGACATAATAAAAAAAACCCCAAACAACCAAGGAAGCTACTTTAAGAGCTACAGAATCTGCATGTCTCAGAGTGCCAAAATTAAGGGTGCACAAAAGTTTCAATTACGAAAACACTGCAGTAAATAAAGGGGTTTATTATGTATCTTTGTCAGCTGGCATAGATTTTATTCTGAGGAAAAATGAAAATTCATTTACTATAAGAAATTAACCAAATGCAGAAATAGGAAAATTAAGACAAACTATCTGATGTGAATTCATCAAATAATCCAGTATAGCAGATGTGTCTCTTTGCCTCCTTTGAAATGTCCTACACGGTATGAAATAATACATAACCAAAAAGAACTCCACACTTTTCCCTGAAGAATTTTATCTTTTTAATTGTTGTGCTAGCTTATTCCACTGGACTTCATGGTACCAAAACAGTTACAATATCTTGCTGAGTCTTCAGAATCATGTTTGAATTTGGCACTGAAGCAATCAGACAGTTGGAATAAATTATTGGTTTAGATACCTTCCAACTGAAATGATTCTATTCTATTCTATTCTATTCTATTCTATTCTATTCTATTCTATTCTATTCTATTCTATTCTATTCCATTCCATTCCATTCCATTCCACTCCATTCCCTGATGAATAGCTCTTTCAATGACCATGTAGTAATGGCTGGTCAGATCATGTAATTAAATACAACTGTAAGTAATGTTTGCTATGTAACTTCCCTGCATGCCTTGAGTATGCAAGTGTTTGTTTAAACACATGGTTTAACCCACACATAGACTCAAAAAGTAGCTTAACATACCATAAAAAACATGGAAAACTCTTAATTAGACTGAAATTTGAATGTAGAGCTTCATGCCTGGACTTCTAAAAATACTGGGGATAGAGGTGAAGACCACTGACCTGGCAATCTCATGCTGTGGAAAAAAAAAATCAGAATCTAGGTACAAAGCAGTAATGTTTTTTGCCCAGTAATCATGTGAAAGTCTATCCAAATGGCAAACTTTCAGGACAGTGACTCCACAAATTGTCCTGCCCTTCTTCATTAACATTATAACTGATCCAAACACCACTTGCTGAGAATTAATTCAATATTTGCACATGTAATTTTCCACCTACTGATAGCTAGTTTCTCCTCATTTTCACAACCAAATCAAAGCATAGAAATCAAAAATCAAGCCATTACTACAACTCTCCTTGTGAAGTCCTAGAAGACCTCTCATGACAATTCTTAGCTAGTCACTCACTAGGAGAAAGGTCCAGAAAGGTTGTTCAGTGAAAACAGAAACCTGCTGCCTTCACAAACTTTCCAGAATAGCAACTGGGTATTTTGTTTCTTCTCAAAACTGTTCAGTAATCTTAGAACACAACAGAATATATCTAACAAAGACAAGGAAGTATGTCTTTTGTACATATTGAGTCAAAAGGTAAACGCAGCATTAAGGGGCTGGACTTCACGAACTATATATATCTAGTAGATACAAAATTGTCCAGATTAGGAAATCAAGTGCTAGATGGTTGAATTTACAGCAGAATGTCTTGGGCATAGGAAAATATTAGACTTCTAGTCTTTTCAAGAAAACCCACTCCTTTTCTTCAGCTTCTCTCCAGCCTGCTCTCCAGAACTCTTCCCTAAACACAAACAACCTGTTAGTTAAAACATTTTCTCAACATTTGTTCTGCAGTTGTGAAATAACTACATCTATTAGACAGCTGTTCATTCATCTGAAATAAGCAGGCTTGATATTTGAAACTGCAGACAAGTGTAATTTCAATAGACTGCATTAGGGGGTGACTTGTGTAAGTGAAGAAACAGGACAACAAGATCCGTCTTTGAAAATTACATGTACTCTAGTTTCCTTAATGTTCTTTGACAAATCTAGGTAGTTAAGCTTCTAGGAAGCAACAGAGGACTCTCTTTCCTTTTTCTCTTTTTTAACATAGACATTACTCATACTCTTTAATTAGATTGTGAGCAAAATGCAGTCATCATCTTAATAAGAAAACATGTACACTTAAACCTCTTAAGGAAAGATAATGTGATTCTTCAAAATAAATGAAAGAGGCCCTGTTTAATGAGAAAAAAAAAAAAGAGAGAAAGATTAAGTGTGAATATATTGAAAAAGTGAATTCAACAAGCAGTCAATAAGGCTTGGAGTGTGGAGCCTCTGTGAAATTTTCTTTACCCAAATGGGTGGCTTTGTCGGGGGAAAAGAGTATTGTTTACCAGAGCTGAAAAACTAGAATAAAACAAGGGAAAAATCCCTGAGAAAGTAATCACTCTTGTGCTCAGAAATGCATCACTGCTGGCTAACCTGACAGGTTAGATCTAAGTTACTTGTTTATACTCTGTCATTTTAAACAGCATGGTAGTGCTAACTGCAGTAAAAATAGGTCTTGGTATTGGCTCTCAGGCATTATATGTGTTGGAAAGCTGCTGATCGTTTCATTTTGCAACCATAGGGGTCTAGTCTTCTGTCAATATGTCTGCACAACAACTTTAAGAGGAACGAGTGTGTTCATCCATGGGCAAAGAGGCCCAAAGAGCTTGTGTTAGTATTCATATGACAAAATCATGCTTAATCCTTTAATTTGGTAGATAAGAAGTCTAGCATAATTTTACAGAAGTTTGTATTTCAGTCATGTAGAAGAGACAGAAATTACTAACTAGATTTATTGTCAAACAGTGCTCTGCAACGTATTAATACATTCTGTGAGGTGAAACTGACAGCACTTAAAAATCTCTTAATTTCAATTAAAAAAAATAAAAATATGTCAAGGAGATCTTCAACCTAGTGTCGATGTTTTGAAATACAAATAACTTTTTCTAGCAGAGAGTTGTAGAAACCACATTAACTTATGTCATACAGAAGAGGCATGCTCAACTGTAGTTTTGACATTTCCTTGTATATTCTGGTGACCTTGAGCGAAAATGGATATAGTCAAATCCTAAAATGCCTGGCTGTGATCCACCTTCTCAAAACAAGTGCAGCTGGAGTAATGCCAACTGACAGTGCTTCCCTCTAGCCCACAGTCTATCATGAAGCCCACCTAACTACCATATAGAGCTATATGGGTACAAAGGGAAACACCAAAAAAAGGAAACAGCCAGTCAAGAAGATCTGCTTGTTACATCCCTGCCTGGGAGACAGAAGGAAGCACGTCACATATTTCTCTTTCCTCCATCTATGCCTCCCTTGTGCTTAAAAACTTCTACTGTAAAGCAGTAGAAGGACGCACTGCTCAAGGACATAATGTATTTAACACTTTCCCTGTTCTGGGTGTTTAGAAAAGCAGAACTGTATGCAATGTATTTTTATGCCATTCAGCTGATATGCAGGAGAATTTGAACGTATGTGGGCTGTTTATTAAAAATACACGAAAATACAGAACAGCCACCCCAAGTCAAAGCCAAGTCAAATACAACCTATATCTCAGATAAACAATGAAAAATGCAATGTCAGCTAATAGTCTTATCTAATACAGATGCACAAAATTCTACCTTACACAGGTCCCTTTAGAAAAGCTTCTAGCAGCTTGAAACATAGATGAAATGTGGACAGAGGAAGGATTAAAGGAAGAGTTAATAGGGGTTGGGGCATTGATGCTTCTTAATGTCATTGGTAACACTCCCACTCACTTGACTATGGCTTTACTCAAACCCTTCAGAAACAGAGCACTAAATAAAGGAAGTAGAACTTGGATAAATTTGAGATTGCTGGATGAAGGAGGGAGGGAGGAACCTGGGAAAGGACAAAGGTTGCAGCTTTGGAAGCAAAGAAATCACACAACCTCATTACAAGGCAGATAGTGAAGAGGAAATAGAGAAATTTCCAACTTGGAAATCTGGAAACCTTAATGGAGATATGTGATCTTTGTAGGCCAATAAAATTTTATGCAGTGTGATGGCTCAAAGGAATATATGGTGATGTGTTCTGGAAGAAGCTGTTTCAATTTGTACCATAATTTGCATTGTATGTGTAGGACTTCTTCTGAAGCACCCTTTCAGTAGATCCATTCTTAAAGAAAACATATGGTACAAACAATTCCCTTACAGAGACTGTTTGAAAAGCAGTTTTGGGTTTTGGGACCAATTTCAGTATCATGCCACATGGGTTTGCTTGTGTCCTTTTGATGACTGGATTAGGAGATAGATGCTCTGCCTGCTGTTAGCTCTTCTGCTATACCTCACTCAATTACGATGCTAAGTTACTAGAAAAGACACTTGCAAAATGTGTCCTTAGCATCAGATCTAAAAATCTTTTCCACAATTTCCCACTGAACACTGCCTCTTAATTCCCTGCTTCTCTTCTAATCTCCTTCTGACCTTGCTGGTTTTTAACTGGGAAATATTTTTCAGTACCTGTTTGAATGCCATTCACAATACCTGTGAATACCTCCTGTTAATCTATTCCATCTGAGTTTAGTGAAGCCCAAAAAAGGAAAATAAAGTCCTTTTCCTTTCCTCCCTTAATTGTTCAGCTATTCTTATTGTACAGTGGTAGACATGTGGATGTTTTCTGTAAAAAACAGATTTATGCAGGTGCTGTATCATCAGCTCTAGCAACAACCCTGATAACATCACTTTAATCCCATTCATGTTTCATGATATCAAGTGAGCATGACCTTGATAATCACCATGAAAACAATCATTTGACCATTGTACTAGGGCTATGTTTCTGGTAAATTGACTGATTATGAAATCACTCTCAGGTCTGGAAAGCACTGTTTTAGGAAGAGAAAAATTCAAACTCCATGTACACCCTGAAAGTGCATGTCTAAAGTTCAGAAGATATTTAATAATTAATCAGCTTTTATCTAGATTACTATAAAAAAATTAATGTTCTGCTATGGTTAATTCTGACCCTCTTGGATTAGCTCAGATGGACCTCTCTATTGTCGTTTTATCCCCTGTGAAGAAGCTGCACTGTAAACTGAGACACTAAAAAAAAAAAAAAGAAGGGTGTATTCATCTATTTCTTTTAGAAGTTGCTTATATATATATATTGAAATTATTGCTTTTGCTGGACCTTAAAACTATTATTTATGTAAAGAAAACACAGGGTAATGTGTCTTTGATTAGGTGCTGGTCATGTGTCAAGTTCAAGATGTGGTACATGATGAGCTTGTACATGCATTTTTATTTAGGCTAAGCCTATACATGACAATTTACCAGTCCACAGGATTTTATCCTCTCTGTAAGATCAAAATATTGATAGTGTTATGAAACCTATGCAAAATTGGAATTATTCTAGTAGGAGATAAGAAAAATAAGAAGCTGAATATCTACTCAAAGCCAAGCTGAAAGCCTTTATAGTTTGTTTCCTCTGTCTTTCATACATATGTTTCTTTCCAATAAGGTACAAGCATTGTTAAAGCTACAACAAAGGCTATTTATGTACCACTTACAACTTGGCAAGAGCTAGCAACTACAGGAAGTCTCATAAAACCATGCCAGAAACAGTTTCAACAGAATTTCTAGATAGTGTTTTATTTAAAGATTTTCTATTTGTCTTAGCAAAAGTATAGAAGATAGTTCCAATTAACTTTCTATTGCCAATAGTTTTTTTTTGCCAGTATGTGGGTTTATCATATCATTCGTAGCTGAAAAAGATCACTTTTCCTGTCTACTTACAAATATTTCTCAGTAAGTGATACATTTTTCTTAAAGATATTCTCTATAGAGTTTGTGTTATCACTAGTTTTGCTCTATGTAAATTAAACCAGCCCTTACAGTCCCCTAGGAACCTAAGGTCTTTAAAGTGCTGGAAGGATTTAACTACACTTGTTGAAGACAACCAGATTTCTGGCACTGAAGAAATCAGAGACAAAAGATCAATTTTTTTAAGAAGTGAATCTGATGTCTAGAAATACAGTAGGTAAGGCATACCTTTTTATCCAGATTATCTCTGAAACATTTGTGGACTGTCACAAACTGCTTTCTGTGATTATTGATCATACATTAATTAAAAAAAAAAAAAAGATTAGTTATTCAGCTATTTGTCCTTCAAAAAATTGTTTCTGCTTCTGGGTTAGAATGAATTACTTATCACAGAAGCCAGCAAGTAGCCAAAAAGATCTATTTAAAATTCTTTAGCAAAAAATTCCATCTTCATCTACATATTACCAACTCTCTTACATTCCTCAGGAGAGGGTAAGAAGCTGATCACAGGCAAATTTAATTTTTCTGGCAGCTATTTACTGTCTTTGGGTGAAAAGCCATCATTCATGATGAGGCCAGAAGCAAACATGCCAGACAAGCAAAATGCCAGTGTTTTCCATTATGTGGCAGATGCACATCTCTTCAACGTACACAACTAGGTACACCAGCTCAATGCTCATACTGGAACAGACATGCAACTGTGCAGAAAAGAAAAGGCTTTGCTACCTTCAGGTGCACACACCAGTGTTCTCACTGAGCTAAAAAAAGAAAGACTTCATACTTTACTAAATACTGCACCTCTTGCTTAGAGAAGCTGTCATTTTTTTTCTTATTGGTACCTCCAAAAAAACTTATAATTAAAATCAGTGCTCAGTGTACATACTCAAAATTCTAGTAGCTTAATTAGTGTAAAAGTAAATAGGGGAATGAAATTGCAACAAAAAGCATATCTTTAAACAACAAAGTTGATTCTTTAAAATGATGTCTACATTAGATTTGCGCAAAATCCTTCATTCAGCAAGAACACCTGCTAAAACTCGTGTATGCACTGTGCTGAACAACAGAAAATCTAAACAGGGGCTAGAATTTTTAAAAAGTAGTATTTTCTGAGGAGGTCAATACTTGGCCTGAAAGGTGGTCAGAAATGTTTTCATAAATATTTTTTTTAATGCAAAGCTGGTGTTACTGTTAATAGTCCAGACATTTTTCAGTTTAAGAAAGAGAAAATAGTTTAAAACTTGTGAAGTTGTGCTCTGCCTCCAAAGTTCAATTTAAACTCAAAAAGACAAAAAAGGTTGAAGCTGAAAAAGCCTCAAAGCTTTCTAAATGCCTATAATATTTTAAATAACGCAATTCATTATTTTTGTGTCATTTATTAGGTAAGAAACTTTTTTTAGTAATTTGCGATTCTAACTGTATTCTTTTCCTAGGAAATAACTTTTGAAATGGGTTCCCACATAGTCACTTTCAAAAGAAAAGAGGATCTCTGTACTAGACTAGTTTCTCATTAGACTACCTTTTGCAGTTTACGCTGCCACACAGGATAAGTATGACTCCTCCTTTGTCCTCTCACACCAGCTCATGGAAGATTGGGGAGGGAAGAACAGATTTGTGGGGCTGTCTCAACCGTTTGTTCAGCCAATGGGTGAACCAGCAATGGCCATGATCTGCACTGCCCTGAATATCTTCACCAGTTGGAGAGAAACATGCTGCTTCATGGATAAGCAAGGAATGAGAAACTTCCCTCTCAGACAGCAAGAGAGCAGAGGAAGATTGGGCAATGAATCACAATTCAGTCATACTGCTTTTCACGCCATTTTAATACTCTGCTACTACAGTAGTACAACAAAGTCCTAATTTCTGCTAAGGGGTAGGTCAAAAAACTGAGGAATTTATCAAAAATAGAAATAATTTAGCCGATGAAATATTTGCAATTGGAAAAACATGAAATGAGAAA
Source organism: Dendrocincla fuliginosa (assembly GCA_035047845.1). Classification (NCBI taxonomy): domain Eukaryota; kingdom Metazoa; phylum Chordata; class Aves; order Passeriformes; family Dendrocolaptidae; genus Dendrocincla; species Dendrocincla fuliginosa. The sequence goes on along the minus strand of JAWWMO010000043.1, from coordinate 19,883,989 downwards.
ACACTACGAAAATATTTCTTAACATACAATTTCCAGTGAGAGAGAGGGATATTTCCATCAGACAATCCGGTGAATTCTAACTAATTTTCTGTTCCAAAACATAAAATAATAAAAAAGACGTCCTACGATCATCAGGTTTCACCACTAAACCATGTCCCTAAGTGACACATCTACACATCTTTTAAATACCTCCATGGATGATGACTCAACCACTTCCCTGCGCAGCCTGTTCCAATGCTTGACCACCTTTTTGGCAAAGAAATTTTTCCTATTTTCCACTGTAAACCTCCACTGGCAGAACCTGAGGCCGTTTCCCTTTGTGCTATCACTTGCTACCTGGGAGAAGAATCGAAATCCACCTCACTACAATCTTCTTTCAGAAAATTCTAGAAAGCAATAAGGTCTATCCTGAGCCTTCTTTTCTCCAGGCAAAGCAAGTCCAGTTTCCTGATAGTTTTGTTATAACCTTGCAGGTCCTCCTATATTCTAAAGATTTCGAAAAAAACACATTAGAACACAGAAATTAAGTTTTGAACAATGATAAACTGCTGAATGTGGAAAGTATCGCTTCAGCAGTCTCCTAACTTTTGCTCCTGTAATAAGGAAAACCAGAAACTGTTCCAAATATCCTTCAAATTAATCCTCGTGCTATGCACAGTGTTGGCAGCAAAGATTCTACTTTAATCAAGCCAAACATTATTCATAAAATAGAAAAAATACTAAAATGACAAGTTGCCTTTCTGAACTTTTTCCTCTGATATGTACTGCATGGACTACCAGCAGAGCTAGATCTCTGAATATGATGAGGCTTGGAAGAGAATGCTTTGAGGTGAAGAACAAGCTCAGTGCTGTCTGCTTCACTAGCACAGCCAGAAGAATCATTAAGATGCTTTGTTTTCTTACAGTCACAGGAATACAGTTAGCCAAGAATTCATAACATAAAACACACACACAAAAAGATGATTTGTATAAGTTTTATAGAAATGTGGGGGAAGGGTCACTACTTGAATTACCATTCATAGTTGTTTTCTTTAATCTAATGAACATATTTTACTAGATGGATGGAACTACCTCTCCCTCCCACTGAGAACTGAATTTCTTTCTGTTGGCGACTACAGCAGTAATTTACAAGTCAAATATTAATATTGGAGTACTTTTAGTATTGTTTCTAACTTCTTTCAATGTTACTAAAACCCAGATGGATCTAAGCATGAGATCCATTGAGCAGTAAATCCAGCATGAAAGCATCTGGAATAGTAAGATCATAAGGATAGTAATTTATGGCAAGATTTCTACTATTTGTTTTGTTTTGTCTATACTGCAGTTATGAAAAGAGAGACTTGTCAGAATTCAGACTTGTCAGAATAATTGGAAATAACATTGTTAGATTGGAGGAGAAGGAAGAAATCATTCAGTGCCTTTTATGATCTTTCCTTAGCAGAAAATCATTGTGTGGGAAACAAGTATCCATCTTCTCATTCAAAACAGAGCAATTCCAGGTTAATATAATAAATGATGGCTTTATTATCTGTGAATAAACATGATTTATCCACCTGCCAAAAATGTTAAAAGGGAGGAAAGTTACAAATTCAGTTTATCAGATACAGATGTACTTTAGACAACCATCTATCCTCAGACGGTTTTCATGCAGTCTGCTATTTTAACATAATTTTACCCAGAGATTCATCAAACATCTGTTTTAATCACTCAGCTAAATTCAGTATTCCTTTCTGTGGCATTTCAGCCATCATGACATTTCAGACATCCCTATCCCAGATGATCCCAGTACTCCCAGTGTTTGGCCATTTACATGTGCATGACAGAGAAGAAGGCTATATTTACAGAATGTTTTTTCACAGAATTTCTCTCCTTTGCCTCTAAAGCATCTTACTGACATTTATGTAAGTGTCAGAAAATTGGTGGTTTATGTCTTACGAGTCCATTTTTCATTCAATTTAATGACACAGTGGAATAATTTAACTGTTTGTAATGGATTCCTTTCATAAAGCAGCAGCTGTCAAAACAGGCATAAACATGAATGGACAAAATCATGAATTAGACCAAAAAAAACCCCACACGACTTAAAATCAATGTTCTTATTTTCTCTGCAGACCATCTGTAAAAATGACAATCGAAAAATGCTGTTCTAAACCACAGAGGGGTTGTATTCTGCTGCATGAGATTAGGGCCAAGTCAGTAAACACGGAGATCCATAGAAGCCACCAAGTTTGAGCAACGTAAGGTTATTTTGGATTGGCATTTTAACCTTTTCTTAATATCCATACAGACATATTATTTTTAATTTTTGAATATGATACAGTTTTTTCCTCAGTTTTATATTAGTTTTAAATGTACATGAAAAATGAGATAATATAAATTAGTAGAAATAGCATCTGTTATAAAGAATTGTTAAAAATGTTACAAATGTCAAGACCATAAATCAACATAATCTCATTGCACCTTGTCAAGTTACTTTAACTTTACTACGTTTGGTCTTACAAATATGACACAGCATGCAGATTCAGGCATTTAACAGCTGTATTTACCAGCTAAAGACTCAAAGATCCTCATAAGAAAGACAGGAGTTTCCCATTCCATGCTCCATAGGAAGAACATATCATGAAGATTCCTAGTCTGTCTGCAGATAAGGACTTATGCTTATTTAAATTACCTTCATCAGGCATATTTGAAGTCTGATGGACACCAACACTCAATTTATGGACTTGTGTTGCGTCTACGAGCTTATGCTCCTCTAGATTCTATCCAGAATCTCCTAGCAAATTTATACTTTTGGGAACTGATCCCAAGGACACTAACTGTAAAGGTAGCTTTTCCAGGGTGATCTCTGAGTTTTGGATCCAGATACCTGTTTTCAGCATTAATGGTCCTATTGTTTTTGTTTATCAGTGGAAATATACTGAACAGTGAAATAAAAAATAAAAGCTTCTCAGTAGGCTTGTTATTTGTGTTCATTGAATAGTTAATTAAGTACAACCTCCCTTTTTAAAAAATGCTTAATGATTTCTACTATCGTTGCAAGCACTGCTAATACTCAGGAAAATATTTTGGAAAAGTTTCAACTGCTTATTATTCAACAGAAATGTGTCTAAGGTTAGCAATTGGATGCACAAGTGGTTTGTAACGAATGTCATGTCAAATTTTACTATTGTCAACATTTCAGAAAAGGAACATTGCTTTAAAATAGTACTTTAAGATCTACAGCTTTTATTGCTCTGTTCTCTCTGAGTAAATTTAAAAAAAAAAATCAGAATTCTTAAATAATGTGAGTAAGGATCTGTGAGGGAGTGAAAGAAATTCACAACAACTCTGTGTGTGGGAGGGAGGGAGCATATCAGGTTCTGCCAAGATGGAATGGTGCTCCACTGCCCTATAACCCTGCCTCCCTGAGAGCCACTGGTGCAGCTGTTAGTCACTGGCACACCAGGAGCACTGCCCCACACCACACCCCCTGGAGACCCTGGATTTCGGATTTTGCTAAATTGTGTAGGTTAGTGTGTAGTAAGTCAATGCTTAGTGAAATGCTTTATTTTGGTTGAATGTTAACCTTAAAACTTTGGCCAGATTCCCTTTTTCCTAAAGTTTACCAGTGAAAGTGGTTTATTTGACCTCCTGAGAAACACGTACAGCATCTTCTCCCATGTGCTCTCTCTCTCGGTATATAAAGAACTAAGGGCCTTTTTAATAAAAAAAGTCTGTCTAAGTCTTTCATTTGTTTCATCCTCCAAGAAGATGATAATATCAAAATCCAAATAAAATATACGAGAATACATTATCTTGTTTTTAAAATGCTTCTTATGATGTTACACATTAACTGAGAAACTTTGAGTTTATTCAGACACTGTATACATATGCACTAAGATATTACGGTTTTGTCCTATTCAGAGGAGCAATTTAAGTATATGGAATATGTAAATTATTATGATGATGTCTGTAAGACTCTGTGTGGAAGCATGTTTTTATTTGCAGCAAAAAGTAGAAGCACTGTGAAAAGGATGATCTGAATTACATAGCTACGGTATTTGCATTTTTTCCCTCCTAAAAGTCACTATCTGAAGAAAAACAAACCTTGGGGAAAAAAAAAAGTAAGTCACAAGTGCAATTTAGTCTTAGAAGCTGTGTGATTTGGCAGCATTAATGTGTTCGTTCTTGAGTTTCATAAAAGAAACTCAAAAGAGGTATTCATTAATCTTATCTTTAGAGGTCAAAACTAAATCGTCCTTCACTACAAGCCAAGGTGAACCAATGGTGTAAATCAAAAGCCACTGCATAGTTGCCAGTCAAGAGATGGATATTTTCTATTTCAAGACTCAATTCTTCTGGTTCAGGTACTTGCCATAAAACTGACTGGAACAAGTTCAAAGTACCACACATTTATACAACAAAGCATTTTTCTGATTTAAGCCTACATACACAAACCCGTCAGAATGTAAAAACAATTTACCTAAACATGTTTTTCTATGTCAAATGGGATTTTTTTACTTACTCTGTAATAAGCCATTACCTTGGTACTCACTTCCCCTGACTTTACCCGAAGAGCCATGAAAATAAGCCTGACCCAATTCAGTAGGCCTGCTCACTTTTTAGTGAGGAAAATGTTTTTTTTTCTGCCAGACTCTCTCCCCCATGCAATTCCCCTACTTGGATTAGCAAGTGTTTTATCAAGGTATACAGACCTGTTCTTAATTCTGCCCTCTAAACCAGAGATATATCAAACCTTTGCACAAACGTAAGTGAACACATGCTGACTTTTCCAGTTAAATTAAAATGTATGCTTGAAAACTTTATAAAAAACACCTGCTAGAAGGAAAAACAAGAGTTTATATAAAAGACTGATGACTTTCTTATTTTTAAGATTTTCTATATTTCAAATATTTGCAGTTTTTATTGAAGATTGATGCTAGTACTATTGCCGTTTCTCACCTAACTTGTCATTTATGCCACTGTCAGGCAGATAAAAACTCACACAGTCAATACTTACCATTGCCTTCCCATTAGAGCTGAGAGAAGAAGAGTTAAATTTCTGATGTGTTTTTTACTGCTAGCCATCCAAGTATGACTCATTTCGTTTTTTATTAAGTTATCAGGAAAATGTTTTCTTTCTGCACTGTTAGTGAATTGTGCTTTATCTGACTTTACATATACTTTATTCACCATTCATTCCTTCTATTCTTTTTTCTTTTTTCTTTTTTTTTTAATTTTTTATGCGTCAACCAGAAAGAAGAGTAATTCTTTGCACTATTTCGACATTTTTCTTCATTATTTTTGACAAATACAAGTTGATCTTCTTAGACTTTTGAACTGCAACTATCAGATCTAGATGATAACAAAGATTGATAATGCTCCATGTAATAGGCCAGAGCATCACTGAAGGCCAATAACAAGCATTAGAAGAAACAGTCGTTTAAGGATATATTGAGGAAATGTCAACATTATTATGCCAGCCACATCACAATCACATTCAGTCTCCTGTGTTTATAGGAAACATACCTTTTGAAAAATGTATTTTATTATCTTTGAATTTTGACAGTTTGTTTGCAACTATCATTCAAAATTACTCATTTGTAAGAGTGATAATGTTGAAATGATGCAATTACTGAGAAAAGAAAATAGAAAAAGTGTAGTGTTCTGATATGTAAATATATCATCACTTACCTTCTCTGCTGATTGAGCCGTACCAAAAAAGATCGGAATAAAAGCTAACCAAATTATGCAGGTTGTGTACATAGTAAATCCAATGGGTTTTGCTTCATTGAAGGTCTCTGGAACCCCTCGTGTTTTAATAGCATAAACAGTGCATGTGACCATCAAGAGAATACTATATCCAAGGGAACAAATGAGAGAAAGATCTGAAATGTCACATTTGAGAACTCCCCTGGCATTTTCTGGCTCAAGTGTCCTCTGCTCTCCATAGTCTACAATGGTATGCGGTGGATCGATAGCAAACCAGATGAAGACTCCAATAAGCTGAAAGGATATGAGGCTGAAGGTGATCACCAGCTGGGAAGCTGGACTAATAAATTTGGGAGCTGTGACAGATTTTTTGCCTTGTTCAAATATTCTGTGAATCCTGTTTGTTTTCGTAAGCAAGGCAGCATAGCTGAAACACATGCCAAGTCCTAAAAAGATCCTTCGAAACGAGCAGACCACTGTATCTGGAGTTGCAATCATTAAAAATGTAATGGAGTAACAGAGAAAAATCCCAGTCAGGAGCACATAACTGAGCTCCCGCCCAGAGGCCCTGACGATCGGTGTGTCGTTGTATCGGACAAATGTCACAATCACAAAGGTGGTGGCAATTATACCAAGAATAGCTATAAAGACGGGCACGATGGCCCAAGGAGAATGCCACTCCAGTTTGATTATAGGGATAAGCTGGCAATCCGTACGGTTGGCATTTGGTCTCTTATTAATGGGGCACAGTTCACAGTTGAATTCATCCACCTGGTAATGGTACCCCTCACAGCGTTCGCAGTGCCAGCAGCAGGGCACTCCCTTCACAGTTTTCTTTCTTTCCCCAGCTTTACAGGGCAGGCTGCAGACAGATGCTGGATGAGTGCGTTCTCTGTTAGCCCACTGCATGTCTTCTACCTGTGGGTATAAAAAATTAATGAGACTTCTATTTTCCTTCATTTATAATATCCTAATCCTGGCCACAGGTTTCTCATAAATCATTACATGCTGACAGCACAAATACAGTTTACCATAATAAGAAAGCTGTTTCTTTCCCTTGCACCGGCTTTATAAAAGTGTTAAATGATTGTGTCCAATAAATCATTCATGCCACAAGCTTGATGAGTGTCATTAGTTTCTATTTACCTCTTTACTGCTGACCAAATTGACATCTGTAAAGATATCTCCAGGCTAGTTAAAAAGCGGAAAGCCCTGTATGCAGTGCTTTAAAAGTTAATCACATGCAAATATAAATATCAGTAGTTCTCAAACATTTAATTACAAAATAAGGCTATGTGAGCTTCAGAATAATTTCTGGTACAGTAAAGAAATAGATTAAAATCTTCCTGCATCAGCTTTGGCAGAACAAAGAGTGTCAGAAATATAGATTTGTGATACCACCTCTCCCACAAATGTGGATATTTTATACTCTTCCACCTTCCAAGTCTTGAAATGCTTGAGTGTTTTGTGTACATTTATTGAAGACTAAAATGAGCACATACTGCTTTCTGAATAATAATGGCAAAAAAAGATGTCGTGATGACTACTTTAGTTTTCTTGATACAAAAAGTCCGGGGATCCTTTTGCTGCACAGAACAATGCAATCTTGTTTTAGAAATCCCAGCTTTCTCCACAGCAGCACATTAACAAAATATACTTTTTTTCATCCACTTATCTATTCTTCCTGCATGCCCTACAAAGAAAATCTGAATATGAAACTCATGGATTCAAAGCATTTCCTACTTAAAATTATCACTCAGTTTGATTACAGCTGTCCTTAGCCCACCCTTAGTAAAACCCTGTTCTGCAGAGGTCACGCTGAGTGAACCAGAGCAGTGCATGGAGCTCGGTGCTGCTCCCAGGGCCCACCTTTCATTCCTTTTTGAAGTGGTGAGCTCTCAAGGACAAAGGACTTGCGTTGTTCTTGCCTATTAAGTACTTAGCACTTTTGTTTCATTTGGAGGCTTTATTTATAAGTGAAACAGCAGTAACAAAACTTCATTCAGGAATGTTTTCAGTTTCTTCTGTAGGAGGACAGAATGAGGACAGCTTATCAAAAGGGATAATTTTAGCCTTTAAAGTTTATTTTTCCATCCATTTTTAACATATTTGAGAGGAAATCAGAATGTAGCATTGCTGGCCCTATTTGCCTTCCTCAGAGAGCCAGAGCAGCAGCTACAGCACTATGCGGGGTGAATAAAGATGCAACAAGCAGGCAGGCTCTTTTTCTTTTCTGTGCCCCTTCAGTGTAGGACCTCGGTGTTATTCTCCACCTGAAGGTGCAAAAAAGGGAGCACACAGCAACAAGGAGACAAGAAATGCTCATGCAACCAGCTCTGTGAACCCTTGGGGTCACCAGGCACTTCAATGGGAGTGGATCGGTCCTGAATCCACAGAAGTTAACCAGATTTTATATCAAGGACTGTGATGACTACACAAAATATATCATCTGTTGACTATGGAAAGACAAGTCATTTAAGTAATTAGCTTCCTAAAAACCACAAGAATAACCCAGTTTTGCTTGAAACAGTTTTGACAGAGCTCCAGCAGAGCACTTGACACACTAAGAAAATATTCACCTCTGTTACAACTTCAGGTTTTAATCACTGAAATTTTCAAAGCCCACATGATCTCTATTGTTTCATTTACTGGATGTGAGAGAAGACACATTACAATGAAATCGCTGTGATAGGAAAGGCAGATTCTCCTTCCCATTGTTGCTAGGAGAATAAATACAAAGCTTGTGATTTAGTCACATACTGCAATAATGGGGGCAACAGTAGGCTATGGTCATTAATCCAGATCTGTGGATAAGTTTGGGATGACTCAGAAAAGAACAGTATTACATATTTGCAAGGTTATAGTACACAATACAGAATCACTAGGAGGGCAGACAACACCTTATCCAGTATAAACTTAGAATGGCATGGACAGGCAATATCTCATCTGGCAGAAACCTGACAGGATAAAGCTAAGGTGTCCAATTTTTAAACACATTTGAACTAGAAAAGTGAGCTAATACCAGATCAACACTTAATACCATGAGGCTACAGTGTTTCTTATCTGGCATTAAACATCCAAAAGTCACATTTACTGTATTGTGAATCCATGGCTTAGATAAGTACAGAGAATTTCTTTTTGTCTTTTACAGGTATTTATGATTTCACATACTTTGGTTTGACAGTATTTTAATTGACTAAAAATAGGCTTCAAATCTCTTCCTGGTTGGCAAAACATTAGAGTGTCTTGGGTTATGCATCCCATTGGCAACACCTGGTAGTAAATTCTTATTTCTGAAGCTCACTGGTAAAGACTCATATTATGTTTTTCATTCTGGTACATCTGACACATAAACTACAAAACATAATTTCCAGCATGGCGATATAAAATTATGGATGTTCGAAAACTCACTGGATAAAGAATTTTTTTCCTAACAAATTAATTATTAATATAAGCACTATTAGCTGGTTACCGATATAACAATTTTAACAAGAATGGACTCTTAAAGCATAAAAGAATTGTAAATCAATTCAGAGACTGACCAGAATCAATTGCTAGGGCAGGTGGATTTTAAAAGGTATAAAAGCTATGTTTTACAATCTATATTGTCTGGATTCATTTTTGGGGCAAAACAATACATTTGGGGTGACCTACATTTCTCAAAAAGCTCCTAACAAAAACGTTATGAGTTTTTATTTCATTTTCTATTTAAGAAGAAAGAGAAGATATATTCCCAAGAAACACTGGCCAGTGTTAGAAATTAGAAATCCCTTTAAGATACTTGCATATCTGAGAAAATTCTGGTATTGTGGGATTTTAACTCTGAAAGTGGGTGGAAAGATGGGATTCTCCCATGAACACAACCATGTGACAATTCAGTTTATAGGTGCATTAACAAGTAACATGACACAGTAAGACCCATTCAGCAGAGCAAAAGTGTTAACTCCAAGGGCTTGATGTTCACATTGGTCTGTATTTGAAAATAGAAGAAGGTTGTTTTGACCTAATTTTGATGTATTTCACTGGACTGAACACTGGTAATGATTAACAAGGGATAAATGTCCTGGAAAACGTACCCCATTTTCATTTCAGCCGAAAGCAATCCAGTTCACATGGCCCAAGACCTACACCACTATAAGCAAGCATGCTAAGTGGGAATAATTAGTAGATTCATTTCAAAAGCAGATGCTTGTTTGAAACCAAAATGCTAATGTGTGTACACCCTCAGACTGCTACTTAGACAATACCATAGTAGAGGCAGAGTATAGGTCAGGGGAAAATATACCTCAGAGTGAACACTTCACTCTGAGGTGTTCTGAAAATATACCTCAGAGTGTTTTTATTACTCCTGAATGGGTCTGTTAGGGGTTTCTGTATACACAGTAGTTAATAACTGAAAAGTCATGCTGCTTCTGATCATCTGGTTCACTCCCAGGTATCCACAGCTTGCAGCAGTCTTTGCCTTTAATGTATTTTTGAGCTATTATTTCGCATAATATAAAAGTAATAAGTAAATCCAGTGCAAGATATAATTACAACAATGATCTTCTGGAGTTCTATCAGTTTCTTCAGATACTGAATTATCAAAGGTCCTGGCTTCTCAAACACCAGAGAATGCAGAAGATTCACCCATGTCACTATTTTTCTCTCTTTATGTGTTAGTACTATTGATCCCACTTCTTCTCGGAGATTAATCTTAGACAAAAAATGACAGTAGAAACTGCTAAGAAACAAGAAAGTGAAGGAGGATCGTTTGGGGACATAAAACCAGGGACACTGTATAATTTCAAGAACTGCTGAAAACTGGAAATAATCAGACTTTAAAAGGACTTGCTGGATGCTCAGCCTCTTCTGAAAATTGTAATTTTTTTATATAGATATAAACACTTAGCAGTGGAACTTTCAAAAGTGCCAAGGGGTACTTGCTCAATAGAGCTAATTAATTTAAAAGAGTTAAATACAAGAGTGCCTTGTCTGTTTAAGTGCTTTTGAATATCCCACTATGCTTCCATTTGCCGTTTTCACCATCTAAATACTTTGGAAAACCCGCCCAAACATGATCTAAAAGTTCAAATGTTACAAAACTAACTTCAAGGGAACTCAACTTTAGGCACACATTTCTGAGGAAGATTCTCATAGGAGAAAGAAACTGACAAAGAGGCCAAAGCCAGACAGAAGAAAGGAAAGAAGGGGCTTTTTGACAGTGAAAAAAAATTAAGAGGTTCTGCATTTCTTCAGCTCTTAAAGATAAAAATGTTTCAATCTGCAGCACTTTTTATACTCCTCAAACTTTGCCAAAGCTGAGATAGTCTCAGATTGTTAAGTAGCCCTGGGTAAACATGGTTTCTAGAAGACTTGTCACCTTCATTTTCATGTGTCATCTTCTAGCTGCTCTTCATTACAGTATGATACATGACGAGCCAAAACTCACTGCTAAATGTATCTGAACTCATCTTAGGTCAGCTGGATTGGGATAGCCTAGCTCTGTATCTATTATTAATAATAGCTTAAACATTATTCTTAATTTGGAGCAGCTTCTCTGAATTTGGAAAGTGTCTGATAGATTGATGTGCTATCATGGAATAATTCACATTTCCTTAAGAAGTTGTTCCATTTTCTACTATTCCAATGCTTATCAGAGTGAAAACATCAGAAATAGTAGGACGTCTCTAAGTCACGTATTCATTTTCTATGAAATGCATCATCAGACAAAAAGAGAATGGCTTCATTACTATTTCAATGGACATAAAAATCATCTCTACATGAGATATCTGCCTGATGGAGCTGCAATTTGCTTTAATGTGCAGCACTAAAATTCACAGTTCATTAAACCATTAAAATACAGAAAAAATGTCATTTCATACCAAACCAAGTAAACACTTCTGTCCTTCATGAACATTACAAACACAATTCCCTCTAATATTTAATAATGAAGTTAAAAATTAATGATGGGCTAAAATAATACGAGATTTACATGACACAGTACGAGTGGCACATTCATATTGCTGGCATCTACGTTCTTTTAGTAATCAAGCAATTCCTTCATTTAGCAACGCCATCAGTAACTGAAGGAAACTGATAAAAAATGCTATTAATAGGTCAAGTATAATTTCTGATTCATGTGTCCAATCTATGTGTAGAAAACCACTCTGTTTTCCATTCTTAATTATCATGCAAAAACTCAGTTCAGTAACAGAATGAACAATACAAAGACACCTGGACAGCCTTCAGAGAGTTTATTTCAGAGGAAATTGGGAGGGTAAATTTTAAATGTTTCTGATTATGCTACATTATCACTGGCAGGAATTTTCATTTTTCAAATCTTATCTCAGAAACAGATATGTATTAAAAATAATGAAAAATACGTGTTTAAGGATATTATTGTAACAAATGGAATTATATGACTTCTGGATAAAGGAAAGTAAGTTGTATTTGCAAGAGTTGTGGGAGCAGACAAACATTGTATTTTGTAGTCAGCCAAGACTTTCGGACACATCAAGACCCTTACATATATATTCATATGACTTTTAATAGATATTCATATTCTTAGTTATAAAAATAACAAAAAGCTGCCATTTCACCTCCAGCTATAACTAGTTTTTCTTATTTCTGTCTCAATTTCCTGTAAGTATTTACTTTCTGACAAAAAGGTTCATCAAAGGAGCTTAGCAAGTGAGCGAATTAAGGCAATTTCATCTAATATTTTGCTTTTTTAGTTGTCTAATGTGTCTATTCTCACAGTAAAAATTCAAATTTTTAAGGTATCTTGTCCTTAAGTCATCTGAACCATCAAAACCCAGAATTAAACTGAAACTGGTTCAACTAAAGTAAACTGATTTAGTCTAAATATAATGATCATTGCATTCAGTCTGCCAGGCATATTTATCCCTTTGAAATAGAGAAAATATATTTTAAATTAAAATAAAATAAAACAAAACTGAGAATCACTACAGATTGTCATGACAGTATAAATCACTATCATTACCAAATTTGCCATAATAGCTGTAAATTATTTTCATCATTCACCCCATACAGATGTTTTTCCTAACAGCTGAGACATCCTTTTCTGGAATTTCAGGCATAGACATCCTAAGAGTTCTGCAAAGAACATGGGCTTATAATTTTAGTTTTACCATGTATTGATTAAAAAAAAATGCAGTCTAATACCAGTTTGAAAAGGAGTCTGAGAAGCTTGATCAAGTGCAATGATTATTAAAGGATCCATATGAAGTACTACAAGACAACTCACTCTTTCTCATTTTCTTTAGGTTCAGTACAGGTTGTTGTTAGAACCCACATGGAAGCTAACTTTGAATCCACTTGTCCAAAGTTCCTTCAGGCAAGCCACTTATTATCTCTATCTCACAGTTTCCATAAAGAAAAAACAGTTCAATTTAATGTCATTTTTATTTGAATATCTATTTACATGTATGCATGCATAATTATTTATATGCATGTATGATATAAAATGCCCTGGATTACAGGAAAGAAGAAAGGTGAT
>JAWWMO010000043.1:19849989-19868587 GCA_035047845.1 Dendrocincla fuliginosa | reverse complement strand
CTTGATGACGTTTCCTCCCAAATCCATTGCTTTTAGCTTCAGTTACCTAACTTAGAGTTGGCTTGTCCCAAGCCCAATACTCCACAGCTACTCCATTTCCCTCCAGTCTGTGTCAGATGCTTTTCATTCCCAATGGTGCTCAGATTCTCCCCTGCTTCACAGCTCAGAGTAAACAAAGGAAATACAGGGAGTCAAGCACAGTTGCCATTTGACTTTAAAGAAATTTAATATATTTTTTCCTTAATTTTAGTGCTAAGTCATTTCATAAATCCCATTGTTTAATGAAAAAAAAATCACCATGTCATGCTTTTAATTATTTTGTTGGTTAAATGATGAGTTTGTCAAAAGAGGAAGCTGTTGTCCCCAAATTCCTTCATGATGGCTTGTAAAAAAAGTACTGGGCTTGACCTTGCAGATTTAGATCAGTCCAGTAACTTTAGTATAGTTATGCTAACCAGTTTCTGGTCCATACATATATTTATTATTTCTTAGGGAGACAACACATCACTCTTTTTGTTATCTTCAATATTTAATTACTTTAAAATTTTGTTTCTTTTAGTTTGTTTTAGTTTTAATCCTAACCCATTATTTTTTAATGGTTTAATTTTTTTTTCCTCTTCTGAGCAAAAGGCACTGTGCATATGAAACTCAAAAATGAATGTTTCTAAATTCCAGCCTGCACAGCCTTTCCTACAAAGTAATACCAACACACAGATAACATTCTTTTTATTTCCACACTGCTCACAGACCAAGACCTCAGCTTCACTAAGGACTATACAAATCCACGAGAAAATAATATGGTCTCAACCCTAAACAATTCACAGTCAAACCATAAGATAAAGGAGAGCAGAGTACTGGCAGAACACTGAACAGAACATCCTAAAACCAATAAGGTAACACTGATCAGCACAACAGTTAGCAGCCAAAGCACACCTCCAAACTTTGGCTTTTCGAATAACTATATCAAAGATTTTAAATGAGGGAACTGAAAGAAAAGAGCAGGGCAATTTTGCATCTCTTTCCTGAGCTTTCCATCTGAGCATAAGCAGCAACAAGGCAGACAGCACAAAGGCATTCACTTCATCAATGGCCTCTCAAAGAGTAACATAAAACAGAGCTGGAATATGCTGTGCTTCTCAGCTTCTAAACAGTATGTCAGCAAAGGGAAGCACTTGAAATTTTGCAAAAAGTTGCCCCTCACCTCAGCAACCTTCATTGACTGTGACAGAGGAACAGACAAGCTCAGTTGAAAAATGGGGAGTTTATTTCCATGTCTCAAGAAAAGAGTCACTATATCTGAACTGCTCCTGACACATTTGTCCAACCTGTTTGTAAGGCAAAAGACCTGTTAATATGTGTAGTACATTCTACCCTGAAGCACTTCACAATGCTAAACACCAAGATGTATGTTTTGACACTATTTTAAGGTGGTTTCTCGCTACAATAGCACACATCTTGTTTACAAGCTCCTCTTTCTGAAGAGTCAGAAATTTTCATGATAATAATTTTGACTTTTCAACACTACGTGAACAAAATAAAGTCACACTAGCCCCTTGAACATAGCTCCAGACAGGTAACAAAACCACATAAAAAATGTGAAAGTCTGAACTAGTTCAGAACAGACAGAAAACAGACTGGGTTTTATACTGAGATTTACAGCAGCAGGGGAAGAGTTCTCACTGCCAAGTCTCTGCTGCTGCTTGGAATGAAGATTCAATAATTAAATTGAAAATTCTGTGGAGAGACTTAGTGATCTGGAAGGCACAAAAACAAGCACGAGGAAGAAGTTTGAGAAAATGCCACACAGCACATTTAGTTGGAGAAAAAAAAAAAGTAGAAACAAAACCAAAAATCCTACTAAGGAAAGAAAGATGAACATACTGAAAATGAGAGGAAGTCAGGGCTTTCAGATGGACTGAACATATTGAGATTTATTCTACAACTCATACTGAACTGAGGAGACAGAAAACTTGAAACTTTTAGGGCAAGTATGGAGAATTTGCAAACGGGAAGTCTAGTGCTTACACTCAGAAAAGAGGGGGGGAAGAAGAATTCAGGGAATTATCAATCATTCAGTTTAACTTGAATTCCCAGAAAAAATATGGAAGGAAAGAAATAAACAAACACATTTCAGAAACGTAGAGAAAACAAACAAGACAAGTAACAACCAAAAGGAATCTGTCAACAATGAGCTGTCACATTTCCTTCTGTGAGACAGTAATAGGCAGCATGGACAAGAGGAAAGCAGCCAGGTGTCATTTATCTTAACATTAGAAAGATTTTTGACACCATCTTAAATTACACTCTCAGTCATAAGCAACCTACTGAAACACATCTAGCCCCTAAGCGCTAGGTGCAAATTATATCAGAAAGCTGTGGAAAGATAAAATTTGTAGTTGATTTACTGTCAGAAGGGAAGGGACGGCATAGGGTGTGGCCTGGAAAGGTCTATTCTTAGTCTGCTGTTATTTGATACCTGTAATAACCACTCATTCAGTTTGGATGATAAAATAGAGTATGTGGTGATCAAATTTGGACAGTAAGACTGGAAAAGGTTCAAGCTATGCTGAAGGTCAGGACACTTACTCCAAATGATATTGTAGTCAGAAAAAATGAAGCACACAGTTTAAAAGGGACAACTAACAGTACATTATGGGTCAGGAAGGACAGGGAGATAGCAGCTTTTCAGCAGAAAAAGAGATCTCAGAGCTCTACTAGATTATGATATACTGCACCAAAGTCATACTGTGGCAAAAGGGGCAAATGCCATCCAGAGAAACACAGATAGATACAATAATCTTTCCTCCCTGCTCTGCACTCATGAATACATTAAATGATGTTTCTTCTGTACTCTGCACTAGAGATACTTCAGCCAGAACACTTTCTGAAGGTTAGATCACTGTGTTTCACTTTGAAGGGGAATCAAATGGGAAGTCCAAAGGAAATCAGTAAAGATCAGAAGTGTGTCTAAAAAACATGATCTATATGACTAAATTGAACAAATTTCTGTCATATAGCCTGACAAAATAACACAGCCTAGGAGGTAAAACAACAATCTTTCAAAATATGAAACGGGTGAGGATACACTTGATGTACACTGAATAAGTAATAGATTTATCTTGTAGCAGTAAGGAGTAAAGTCTGGTATTTGTAAGACCCTTCAGAGTGATAAGGGTAGGAAAAAAATGGAAGACAACACCTTCAGAGGCTGAAAAGTCTTAATCCTTGGAATAGCATAAGTACAGAAGACAATAACTTTATGCAAGGACTACAAAGTCACTTGAAATCCCTTTAGCTGTCTTCTGTAGTGCTAAGGCAGATTTCACGTACTAAATATTTGGAGAATAATCAAAAAGCTAAGGTCATAACCAGGCCAGATAAATAGCAAAATGTCAGTGTACCTCATGACAGCCAAATTCTAAAAATTGCTAAAGACATAGACAATCTTGTATTTACGCACGAAACTTCGAGTGTAGGAGTCCTGTTGCTTGTACCCTCCCAGCATTTGCTCAAGGTATACAGGTATACATATGTGTTTGAGGGGATTATTAGGAGACCAAACCCACCAAACAAATGAAAGCCAGAAAACTTAAGAAGTGATGGCTGAAGGAGATATCCCCATCTCTGAATTATTCATGCAAATTCAATTTGTACAGCTCACCTGCTCCAACCAGCCCATAGTGCTGGAGATTGTCCAGCCTCCCAAGGCAGCCCAGTGCTTAATTATCCTCATTGTTCTTTTCCTGAACAATCTTTTCTGTATTGAAAGAGATTACCATAACATCTCTCAGTGCAGTCTTCTTCAGACTGAACAATTCTAGTTTGCCTAACCTTTCCCTACAGGCCTACTTTCAGATGTCTAATCATTATGCGTGCTTGCAACTGGACTTTTTCCAGCTACTCTTCTCTTCCAAGTGAAGTCACAGTTCTGTTAACAAGCTCATAGCACTGGGGAACAGACCAGATGAATTACACCACAAGTCTAGGAGTTCCTTGCTGCAGTGGCCTCCAGCAATGCAGATCAGTTAACTATTCCAAAGCCACTGCCAAGCTTTAAGCCTAAATTTTCCATAAAGGTTGGGTTCACTTCAATTGATGGAGTTACCAAAACCAGTACTGCAATCTTCCCTATTTTATCCAGTCATTCCCAGCATACCCTATTGACATATTCAATGTTAAATCTGTTTTCTGAGAGCCGAAGTTACAATGAGATTAGCTATGCATTCTTCATTCCCTGCCTCAAGATGTATTAACACAATTATCACCACTAAAACCAGTGATACCATTTAGGAAATGCAGAAAATAATTCATTCCCTGTCTCTAAATAATTTAAAAAAATTAATAAGTGGGGATCTTTCAGGATGAGAAATCCCAGCTAAATATTAGATGACTATCCTAAAGAAATTAAAATAATATTATTGCAAGATGAAAGAAATTACAGCAAAGCAAATAGAAAAAATAATCATATAGTAACGTTCTGCTAACTGCCAGTTATTCTCTTTATCATATCATAACCACAGAATGCCTCTCATTTTCCATTTAATGATTTTTAATTCAGTAGTAGACTTCCACTATGTAACACAAATGAACAACAATTAAAGTAATTTAATCTACCATTTTTGCTTTTAAGCATGAACATTTTGCTTCAAGGTTTAAACGGCAGCTCAATTTTCAAATTGTAATCCATATACAAATATCTGTGGGGAGAAAGGAGAAAGAAGGAAGAGGCTGGGAAAGAAATATGCTCATATTACATGTTTTACACTGGTACCTCACAAAGCAATTCACTGCACACTTGCTGCCAGCTATGCATAATCCAAACTACCTGCTATGCTCAGTAGCTGCCTGTCTATACTAAAACTCACGACATTAGCTTGTACCAGGGGAGCAGCTAACTCTGCTCAGAAGTCCCATATATGAATGCAGAACTCTCCAGGAATGCATAAAAAAGCTCCTGATTCTTTACTGTTCTGTCGCTGCACACTTGTTTTTACTGCAGAAGAGAAAAGAATATTTTAAAACACAAGTGATTTATTTTGTCATGCAAGGCAAGGCCTTCTTTTTGGTTGATTGAAAAAACAAGGATACACCATGGTCCTGTTGGCTATGGCTATTCAAAGAGCAATTCATTCTAATCATACCACTTCTTACAAAGGATGATCCTAAAAAGATATAAAATATCTACCATCCACTCAAGAATCTTGTGACAAATTCACAGCCAAGCATGGAACTGCAACTCTATGCTTCATTTGAGAAACCTGACTTTCACTCACGCCGACAAGGTGGGAAAAATATCGCTATTCATCCTAACTCTCATGCAGAGACTGTTTCATTGGCAATTTTCTTCTAATGAAGAAAAAGTGGTTATCAAAATTCAGGATATTTTCTTAACAGCTATCTTTTATCCATTTTCTATTTTTTTTTCTCTAAAGAATCAGTAAAGTCTGTTTCATTGAGGGGAAAAAGTATTAGGACCAACAAAGTCAAAAGTTCAGAAGGGAGACAAATTGTCATTGTCCTTGGTTCTTCTAGGGCATCTGAATCCAAGTTCTGTTTTCATTCGTGTCTGAAATAGCATCTGTTCTACTATGGGCACTTCTCAAAATCTTTTAATGCTTTATCAACATCTGTATTCAGCCTATTTCTCCTCCATTACAAATCTTTTTATCTGAATACAATCTGCAACTTTTCAAAATAATAAAATCTCAATTTTATTCCACATTTCTTGTTTGTTTTTTTTGTTTGTTTGGTTGGTTTTTTTTTGTTTTTGGTTTGGTTTGGTTTGGTTTGGTTTTTTTTGTCGTGTTTACGTTTTGCAACTACTGTAGCCTCTGCTGACTTATCTCTTCAGTCTGGTCCTTGGTTTCATATTGACCTAAGACACTGATGGTAGACCAGAACAAATCCCGAATCATACTTACTGACCAGTACTAAGATCAGGATTAGCTTTGTAAAACCTAAGTCGTCTAAAACCAGTAATAGTCTCTTGTACTTTCAGCCCATGTAGATTAAAAGAAGACAGCAGTATAATATTGAGAAGAACAGAAGAACTTAAAACATTTTTGCTTGTGTCATTGAGTTGCATTTTTAGCCCAGAATCAACAATTTTCAGTGAGATAATATGGATGGAGTGTAAGTTTGAACTCTGCTGCCCTACTACATATGGGCAGAAGAACACCCTGCAGGCTGTATGATTGTCATATTATGTTGATAGATATAATCATATACTGCACTAAGTGCTCCTGTTGTATATTTCACTGTACTACGTTCTTTTGTTAAACACAGGTCTTAGGTTCAGCAATTTGAAAACATCTATCAATTATATAATAGTTACCACAGGAAAAAAGAGGCTCTCTGGCTTCTTTAATGAAATATAGTGGCCTACAGCAAAGCTTGAAATTTATTTGGTGCGGTTACAGAAAACATCAGAAGCTTTTTGAGTCATTTTCTTTACCATGTCACAAGAAAGGAAATGAATGCATTTTGACTTTGTAACTTCCGAAAAGAATTGACTAATTTCAGTGCTGATGCTTTCCTTCAGAATTAGATGCAAGACAAGAGGCCTAGAAAAGAACATAAATCAAACACCGATTCAAATCTCTTTGTGATCTGGCTGCCTGAAGGGAAGCTCACTGTCAGTGTGGGATTCCCAATTTTTACTAGTTCATCAAACACTGTGCTTAAGGCTGCTGATGATTATGGCTGTCTCTTTGATATTTCAACACAGAAGTGTAATTTTAATTTATGGTTTTCTTAGTCATAAATCAAGATCATTACAGAAAAATGGATGCCCCTGAGTCATTTATATCCTCACTGCATACACTCCATAAATCTGAAAGCTTATGCATCTTATTATTTTTAAGAGAATGTTAAAAATCTGTTACTGTAAAATTTCTTTTGTCTTTCTCTTGTGTTCTCGTGGAAAAAAACCCAAAAAACAACAAACAAAACCAAACCAAACAACAAAACAAACACAAGTGAATTCTGCCATTGGAATTTCACTGTTTGCACTTGAAACACAGAATCTTAGATTGCCCTGGGCTGGAAAGAACCTTAAAGATAATCAGTCCCAATCCCTCTGCCACTGACAGGGACACCTTTCACTAGACCAGGTTGCTCAGCCCCCTGTCCAACTTGGTCTTGAACACTTCCAGAGAAACATACATTTTATTTTATGTGCTTTGCTTTTTTATTAAGGAGTAGTATCACACAAATGGATATCTACTCAAGCATTTTGACTGCATCACTTAAATGTGTGATTTTGAAAATTCCAGAAATTGTGTCTTCCTGAAAAGCTATCAATCAGAATTACTAACTTGGAAGAATATTTTTTCATAGTGGGGTATTTAAACACAGATTTTTGTAGACTAAAAAAAAAAAAGTATAAGCTTGAAATATAACCTGAGAATGGTTCAAACTTTATTTCAAAATGTGTGGGTTTTTAAAAAAAGTCCAAGTACAGATTTTAAAATCCTTTAACATTTCAACTTTTCTTTTTCCAACTGGCATTTAAGTTTTAAAATAGAACATTGTTAATAGAGAAAAAAAAAGTCACTCAAAACCAGACCAGAACCAACTGAATGAGTTTCTAAGGAAAGGAACTGAGAAACTTGTTATTAAAACTTTAGGACTGGGACTGTTTCTGTCTACTACCACTGATAAAAGCCATTAGTCAACAACTCAATCTAGCCCTTATTACAATACATGCGATACAGAACATAGTTTCTAAGAGATAATTCATTATTAATCATACAAAGAACTTTATTTCAAATCATAAATGCCAGGAAAAGCAAGTAGGTTTCTAACAACTTTCCTTGTACAGAGATTACATGGTTGAGAGCTCAAATTTGCTAAACCCATACATTTGTAGGAAACTTCTATGTGTGACCTGATATGCAAAACACTGATGCAATATGAATAAAACATAACTTTTGCAGAAACAGCTACCTTTGCCTGGATTTTTATTCATTATGAAAACCAGAATATTTTTTGGAAGAAAGGATTTTGACTATCAGAGTTTCCTGAAAAATAAGTTATTTTGTTTTCTATTGAAAAAGAAGAGAAAATTAAGAAAGGAAAGAGAAAACCCTGATAGTGTGTAGTCCATGATCAGAATTTCAAAGGCAATTAAATTTTCCTTCAAAATGATACTAAAAGTTTTTGAGGTCTGGTTATTTCCAGTACATTAAGATCCCTTAAATTCAGGAAACCTTAGAGAATATAAGGGCTTTACACCTCTTTACTAAAAACGTTGTAAATCTACATGGTCAGAATCATCAGACAATCGAATTCTTTGAGATTATAGTTTGATGTTTCTAAATACCTGCTCTCAGAGTTTCCTTGTTTCTGCAAAAGATTGAGATACCTTATTCAAACTCAAGAAGCACACAAAAATTTAGATTTTGAAGATCATTATTCTTTCTTAATTTATCTTCTCTACTGTATCTCTCAGCATTGTCAGGCATGTGTGTGTTTTGTAAGGATTGCAAGAGTAATACTGATTGCCAATCATGAAGTATCTGGAAGCTATAGTTGCTTCAGATGAAATCTAAAAGGTCAGTTGGCCTGAAGGAGAGCATTAATGTTACTGAAGTCTACAGGGAGAAACCAGCATCAAAGCCACAAGGGTCTCTGCAGCTGGTGAAGCCTGATGAGAAAGATCCCCTTAGGGAGCATGATAGGGAGTCTTTATCTAGCCAGACTCAGCACTTTCTGCCCAAAGGGAAAACCAGCACTGTACTAGGAAAGGAATGTCTGAAGCTTGACCACAAAGACCCTGCAGATTCAGGGAAAACTCTGAGGAACCAGAGACACCAGCAGAGGAACCAGGAATCCTGAGGGTTGGGGTCAGACACAGGACCAGGTGGGAAGCCACAGCCCACAAAACAGATCTGCGGCCAACAGCTGATATAAAAAAACGAAAAGCAAACAAAGGAAAAAGGAAAAGGAAAAGGAAAAGGAAAAAGGAAAAAGGAAAAAGGAAAAAGGAAAAGGGCATGAGATCAGAAATAAAAAAGAAAACCTTTATATTCAGTTATTTAGATGCAAACTATGTTCTAATCATAGAATTGGCAATAGAATTAATATCTTAGAATAATCTTACATTAATTTTTCCAAAGGTTGAATTGTAATACGAAGCTTCTACTTTCTGACACAGAAAATACACAGATGAATAGAAACTATAAATTTTCTGAAGCACAATACCAGCTGTATAGATGAGCATAATCATAAATATATCATAGCTACACGTTATGATACATTTCGAGGAAGAAATATCTGTAAAAACCTGAGTAGAAGTATCTATATATCTATATATAGATACCTAGCTGACAAATATTCACTAAAATCATAGTTACATGTGTCTTCATTAAGGGAAAACCATATTTTAAAAGCATCTCCTTTATAGAACAGCAAGGTAAATATCACTCTGCCATCTTAATACTGCCTTGCTTTCAATAAATATAGATGTTTTCACAGAAACTGGTAAAAACAACCACTGTGTTCCCTCTGATTCATTGGCAATCAAAACACTACCTAATTTACAACATGGTGATTTGGAAGATTGACAATCATCCACAAAGATTATTTGGTTTTAATATATTTTGTCTAGTCAGAGGAGGAAACAGCTTTACCACAGCAGCTCATCATCTGTCAGAACTACCATCAACACAATGTAAGTTTAGGGAATGTAGAAACAGATGGAAACAGACTAACCGTAACCACCCCTTTTGCAACTTCCTTCTTCATTGTTACTGCACTAGTGCCTGCACACACCAATGGAAACCAGCATCCAGCATCCCAAACCCCAACAAACTTCAAGAAATAATGTCCACCATGGGGGGACTGAGCCCTGTGTGGCTGCTCGCCCTGGCCCGTGTGAGCACGGGGTGTGCAGCAGAGCAGGCGGCAGTGGGACAAGAGCAGGACTCTGGCCAAAGGGCGGGAGCAGAAGTACCTGCTGCAGAGCAGGGTGCCAGCCCATTCATTTCTCCACAACTCCATATACTAGGCAGAGCTTGCCTGCAAGTTTGAAAAAGAAGTTGTAGCCAGCACGTGTGCTCATGGAGGTGAAAAAGAGGGAAACAACATCTTAACACAGACATTTCTAATGAGAGTTAATGAGAGGCATTCTTAGATGTTAGTTTCCTGTTAGATTTGTGGTACAACTACCTGAAGGGAGGGTGTAGCCAGGTGGGGGTTGGCCTCTTCTCCCAGGTGACCAGCAGTAGGACAAGAGGGCATAGTCTTAAGCTGTGCCAGGGAGGTTTAGGTTAGATATTAGAAAGAAATTCTTTATGGAAAGAGTAATCAGGAATTGGAATAGGCTGCCCAGGGAGGTGCTTGATTGATCAACCCTGGAGGCTTTTAAGGCGAGACTGGCACTTAGTGCCATGTCTTAGTGCCAACTTAATGTTTCACTTAGTGCCATGGTCTAGTAACTACGATGGTTGGATCAAAGGTTGGACTTGATGATCTTGGAGGTCTTTTCCCACCTGGTTTATTCTATGATTCAATGTGGTTAGTATGGTGTGGTTTCAGTCGTATCAGTAGCCATCAATGTAATCATATTTCAGAGAACTCCCCAAAAAAAGAAATAATAGGACTGAAAAGTTGCAGGCTTTTATGAAAAATTTAGCAATCCTGGGGGAGATGGAAAAAGGCAGATTGGAATGGTACTAAAACTGAAACAAATTCTTAGGTAGCTTTTAGCTGCTACTACTACCTAACTGCTATGTTAGTGCTAACATTTGTGCAAAATGTGTGTATCAGTTTTTGAATTCATTTAATAAACACTAACTTTGCAGAAAAAATGTTGCAGTTATGAAGATCTGGAATGTATTCCATAGTAGTTATGATAAGGATCAACCCGTAGGGGTTTCCAGAATTTACTGTTCAATATTAACCTTAAACTTGTGCAACCTTTTTATTTCCTTTCCTGCCTTTCAACAGACAGATATCAGGTTAGTGAAGGGAAATAACACTGACAAATAATCTGCTACTCAGTTTCTGTTGGTAGGTTTTTTTTTCCTATTTGGGAAAAAGAATTAAATATATGAGTTCCTGCCAAGTAGTTATAGATACTGAATGGTAGATATAGTAAAGTGGCTTAACAGCTGTGGCTAAAAATGGGGAGATATCAATACATGTAGCACTGAGATAATTATTGCAAAATAGTCTCAAAGGAAGAATAATTTGTAAATATTTGCTACACTGTCTTTGTTACTCTTCATCAGGAGCCTCTCACATGGAAAACCAGAGATGTTTGAAACCTTCTTTTGTGGTTTGCTTGAAGTCCCTGCATAAACTCCTGTTCTTGGATCTGGCCATCAATTCACACTGCTGCCCTTCTTGTCAGCCACTAGCAAAACAACACTGGTATTTCACATTTGCAGAGCTACCCAAATGGCTAACATAACTCAAATAAGACCTGTAAATATTGCATAGCTAATAAGGAAACAGATCAATTTCATTTTCTTTTTCTCATGACTCTCACTCTCTTCAGATGAAGACATCTCCTGACAGAAAGAACTGCCTTGGACCCAAAAACTTCTTAAGTTAAAGCTTGCTGCTTGCCTGTCATACAAATACTACATATTATATTCCCTGAATTTTATTAGGATAGTGATTTTCAAACCAAATATAATTCTATGCACAGGTGGGACTTAACAACCCCAAAACGTGCAGAACACATTCAGACAGCAATTTGCAACACCATTTAAGGATGGCATGTTGTGTCTTTTATTTTTTTTTTACTATGAAGTAATAAAGGACAATGCAAATCCTAGTTATGTATATAGAAAAAAAACAAATTCTCCCTTCATATTCAAGAAGTACTTTTATTGCCGTAGTTTATCATCCCAGTGTTTTAACTAAATCAAAAGTGGTTAGAATCCAAACTTCTCTTTTACTAAACACTTTTCCATCCTCTTATATTATTTGAAATATTTGGGCAATATGCATGTCCCCATCATTTTGTTAGATACCTTTTTTTGAAGGATGAGTTATTATTTCCCTGCCTAATTATCAATCAGTCTAACAAATAACATATATATAATGATTCTAAAATATCATTTGAAGGAGCACATCCATCCAACTTTAAAATATAAAGAATTTGTTTCAGATTATTGTGCCATCTTTTGCTGTCTTCTCAAGAACAAAGCAGAAGAGATTTATTCTGCCAACTGAAAGAATAAATCAAGAATATTTTTAAAATAATGTTTAAAACATGTTTTAAAATAATGTAATACTCAAATAATATTCTTTACCATCACTATCATAACCAAACCAGTAGAAACACAGAATCATTTAGATTGGAAAAGACCTTTAATATCATCAAGTCCAGCCATTAACCCAGCACTGCAAAGTCCACCACTAAACCATGTCCTTAAGTGCCACATCTACAGATCTTTTATATGCCTCCTGCTATGGTGACTCAACAATTTCCCTGTGAAGTCTGTTGTAATGCTTGAACACCCTTTCAGGGAATAAATTTTTCATAATATCCAATCTTAAACTGTCCCTGGCCCAACTTGAGGTCATTTCCACTCATTCTATTACTGTTTCTTTCAGATCATTGTAGAAAGTGATAAGGTCTCCTCTAAGCCTCATTTTCTCTAGACTAACCAGCCCCAGCAACCTCAGCCAGTCTTCTTCAGACTTTTGCTTGGTACCCTTCACCAGCTCCTTTGCCCTTCTCTGGACACACTCCAGCATGAATATGTCTTTTTTGTAGTATTCAAAAGTAGAGAGTTGTAGAGAGTTATTGCTTTCTTCAACTACCTGAAAAGAGGTTGTAGACAGGTGGGGTTGGTCTTTTCTCCCAGGTAAGAAGTGACAGGACAAGAGGAAATGGCCTCAAGTTGCAACAAGCCAAGTTTAGATTGGATATTAGGAAAAAAAGTTTCCACAGAAAGGGTGGTCAAGCATTGGAACAGGCTGCCTGGGGAAGTGATGTGGCACTGAGTGACACGGTTTAGTGGTGGACTTGGCAGTGTTAGATTAGTGGTAAGACTCAATGACCTTAAAGGTTTTTTCCAGCTTTAGTGATTCTGTGATTCTGTGATCTGCAGCCTCACCAGTGCCAAGCGCAGGGGAACGATCACTGCCCTGGTCCTGCTGGCTATACTATTTCTGATACAGGTCAGGATCCCAGTGGCCTTCTTGGCCACCTGGGCACACTGCTGGCTCATGTTCAGCTGGGTGTTGACCAGCATACCCAGACCCTTTTCCTCTGGGCCACTTTCCAACCCCTCTGCCCCACGCCTGTAGCTCTGCATGGGGTGGTTGTGACCCAAGTGCATGACCCAGCACTTCACCTTGTCGATCAATCACAATTGGCCTTGGCCCCTTGATTCAGCCTCTCCTCTGTAGAGTCTTCCTACCCTCCAGCAGATCAAAACTCCTGCTCAACTTGGGCCTCATCGCAAACTGACTGAAGGTGCCCTCAATCTCCTCAACCAGATCATTGATAGGGATATTAAATAGGACTGACCCCAATACTGACCCCTAGAGATCACCACAAGTGAACGGCTGCCAACTGGATTTAGCTCCATTCACCACCACTCTCCAGGCCCGGCCATCCAGCCAGCTTTTTACCCAGCAAACAGTGCACCCATCCAAGTCTTGAGCAGCCAGTTTCTCCGGGAGAATATTGGGGAAAATGGTGTACTTACATTTAGATGAAGTTGGTTACTCCACTGACCAATTACTTTGTATTCTGTACTCTTGTTGGTGATTTGATACTGAAAAATATCATAACGCCCAGGAGCATCTCCATTTTCATTGAAGACAACAGGTGTTCCAGCACTCCCTGAAAAAAAAAATAAAAAGCCATTAAGACAAATGCCTTTAAAGCAATTAAAAAAATATGTTTAAAGAAAAATACTAATTAAGAGACTGACCAGGTTCTTCATAGTGCAATCTAGTATGATAATAAATTCAAAAAACTCACAAAGAGAAAATGTGTGTTATTATTGTCATCACAAAATCTACCCTCATTCCATGAATATAATTTTAAAATATAATCTTTTGCAATCTTTTTTTCTGGTTGGCTGGTTGGTGGGTTGATTGGGGTTTTTTGTGTGTGTATTACAGAACATTAGGAAATTCTGGAATAAAAAAATATTTCTTTCAACATGCAGATAGGCATAGTTTTACTTTGGGATGTGTATACGGTGCAGTAGGCACAAAATAGGACTCTTTTAATGAACTACATTAAAAATCTCCCTGTTAACTAAGAAAATAAAATTAATGTCATCAACTTAGGAGCCAACACTCATAAAAGACCTTGAGATGCAAGTGTTTAAATTGGGTCACAGATAATACAGTGTTTTTAGCACTGACCACCTGTGTAAAAGTGTTTTATCAAAATAAATTAAAGACAGCTGCTGTGCTTGTTGCTCTCTCCTCTGTACATGACACTGCCTGACAAAAAGGGCCATTGCTAAAGCTGTCAAAAGTTATAAAACAACACTCTGTTCTGACTTCGATCAACGAGCTGTTCAAAGGCTGAAAACAACACATCTACCTTGGCAACCAGGCCAGCCAAATTAGAACACATTTTGACGTAATCCCTCAAGGTGACATCAAGGATCTGTACTTCTACACTTTTCAAAAACTACACAAAGAATGTCATTTTCACCCATTCCCCAAGTTCATAAATACAGGTGAATCATATTTATAGTTAAGGTCCATTAAAGAAAAATTTGAGTATGTTAAAGTTCTATATCAGTGATTTGAGATGAAATCTGTCTTTACTGGGGGAAAAACCCAAACCACCAAAAAATATACTTCACAATGTTTTCATGTTTCTCCATGCAAACAACCAAGAAAATATCCATTTCATAGTAAATTCCTACAGTATAACACATATTAAAGTAGCACCTAGAGGCACTAAGTTCAGTGTCAGTGGTTTCCAGAGAATGAAAAAAAAAAAAGCTCAGAATTCTATATACATATCAAGCAGAAGCTAGCTAGTAAAAGTGGGAACAGCACTCTACACACCCCAGAATTTCAGCATAAACACTTCTTGTATGTCTGTCTGTCTCTCGCACATAAAGTATTTTGTTCTCTTGTTTTGTGTAGCAGCTTTCATATAAACCCAATATCCAGTGAAATAAACAGTATTTTGAAAGTGACAAGTAGCACATTAGATACCGTGCCAATTTCACAGTTCTGCCAGAAAAAGTCTGGCTGCAAAAATTCAACATGAGCACCAATGGAAGAGGAGTTTCACAACACTATGTGTGATAAAGACTGAAGACCCTATGAAGAGAGAAGAGACTCAACAGAAAATTCTGAAAGGGTCTTCATGCTTTGCTCCCAGTTCTTCTGACAGAATGAAGAGAAAAAGAAAAAAAAAAAAGTCAGTCTACAATCTTCTAAGCAATGAAATTATTCTTCACTGCTCACATGGCAGGTTGATGCAATAAACTTCTTCCACTCAATAAACACATACTCAACTGCTGCTGGTATGCACTTATGGAGGTAACCTTCAAAATACGAGTAATGATGGAATTCATCTTTCCACTCAGCAGCATTTGAAGAGCTCGTGGAAAGAACTGTTATTTTTACAAATAAATAGGAAATGTCCTTTGTATCACTTAGGATCAACAGGAACTTAAAACATTATTTGGTTCAGCAATAACAGTGTGATCTTATAATCTGGTTTAAGAAATATCTTTTATTGATTTACTTTGGGTTGGGTTGTGGATTTTTTAATATAAAAACAGTTACTAACCTCTTCTGAGATCTGTTTCTGGAGTTTCTCTTTGCTGAGTGAAGGACATATTTACTTATTGTAGATATAAAGTAATAATCTGGAACTGAAAGAAATTCTCCCTCCTCTTCCCAGTTTACAGCCAGCAACATTAAACAACTCAGAGCATTAAATTACCTAAACATTTCTGAAGCAATGTGTCTGTGACCTCAGCTGTTTATAAGCCTTTGAAAATGCAGGTTAAACTACCCACAAATGTTATTTAGGGAAGGAAAAAAAAAAAAGTAAAATGAATGAGGTTTTTAATTCAGACTTGAGGAATTTTCAACACCTTACCCAGATATCAAGGAGGATCCTTTTGATAAACAACTGTTTTATGACAGGTTCTTTGTGCACTGGACTTGAAAATTCAGATTTTTCTGAAGAAATTCTTAAACACGTACTTTGATACCCCTGAGATGATGATACCCCTTTATCCTGCATGTGCCTACTTCATCAAGTTACATTTCCCATGATTCTAAAACATCTTCTACTGCAAACTGCAATATTAGTTCCCTGTGAGGTTACAGTATGCACTTGCCCAGGTGCCTTCCGATGAAGTTGTTCTCTTTATATTTCAGGAAGTGGAAAAGAAGTGGATTGACTTGAAAACTACAAGTTCATGTGCAGTAGTGGCCAATTGCATATAAAAGTGATTAATCTAAAAAGGTTCTTAAATTAAGAGCAGTGGTGAGCCTTATTTAAAAAATATTCTGTTAATTTAAATCAAAACCCTTGGATTTTTCTTATATGAAAATATGTTTTTAAGCAAATTATTTATTACGGAGCACTGCTACTTCAGTGCCTTGACAAAAGTATAGAAAAGTACTTCTGCTGCTAAGTCTCACAACTGTCACTCACAGAATATTCCAGCTCTAATACAGCTGATTTAATTATAAAGCTTCATACCACATACAAATCTTTTGTTTCATCAGATTTTTGTGGAGAGATATTAATTTCTTTTTTTAAAAAAAACCCTGAAATTTACTTAACCTGACTCTTCATCCTTTGAGCTGCTCCACATAAGCTAGTTTATCTGTTATGCATCTAACGAAGCAAGCTTGGATTCAAGGGTATGTTTAGATGAAGGGAAGTCAAATAGTTTATTGCACACTACAATACAGTTAACTATTGTGTATCAAATACTTCAGAATGCACTGTCTGTTAGAATTTGGCTTTACTGAAAGACTCCTCAGATTTATAGGATCAACCCTTATTTCATTATTTCATACAATTAGTTTCAAACAGTAGAATTAGGGGTTCAGGCTGGGTTTTTTAATGGTAATTTTGTTTTAAGTCGCTGTTAAAAGGAAAAAGTACTACAGAGCTGTACATGAATTAACTCGTTCTCAGGAAAGTAGGAGGAGAGAGAATAACAATTTCAACTTTCAGTCCTGAGAGTTCACAGAGAAGAATGTATTTGTATAATTAAATGAGAAATTTGTCACTGATAAATATTTCAGTGAGACAAATTAAGTAGAAGGTTGAAATGGAATAAATGGGAAGAGTAAACAGAAGCTGTTATAACATTTAATACTTGGAAAAAAACCACAGAAAACTATCAACAACTAATCAGAACTAACAAAACATAATTTATCAATGTCAGGCCATCAGACAGAGGAAGAATACACACTGTATCATGCTATGTAAGGTTTGTGATAAATGAAGCTGTTATCTGCTCCATCTCCACACTGCACACATTTTCAAACAATGAGCAGTGTGGTTACTAAAATAACAAACAGTGATTATCTTACACCTATTCAAAATCTGAAAAGACTTCTCTTCATGTTTACACTACATATCTCAGTTCAAGATTAGAGCAATAAAACAGGATTTCATGCAGTTGCTGTAAACACAGGCCTTTACTGACATTTTAAATATCCTAAGATACTGGAGACATCCACGCAGATACACAGGATGCATGTGACAGAGAATCTGTGCCTTTCTGAGGCAGCAGCTGGAGGCCAGATGGATACCCTGGAGTGTCTTAAATGGAATTCAATGCCCATGTTTAGGCGATTTATGTTACCACAGGGCAGATTCTGGCTGTTCATGTATGAATGTATAAAACAGAATGAAACAGAAACTAAGAGGGCTACAAGAAATGAACTGTATACAGATTTGAGGCATATCTAGTATAAATTATGGTGGTACATCATACAAGTCTTACAGAGGAAGTAAAAAATTTGGTACTAAAATATACTGATATAAATCAATTCCAGGTCAGGCACTTTATATACCACTTTATATTATTGAAGCTGATTGACAAGAACTTCAGCTGTGATTCTGCAGAGAAGGGTATAATTTATTTGATGTCTTGGTACTCACCACAGTGAATAATTAAAATTATGTATTTCTGTGAAAGGAACAGTTCATCCCACCTTTGTATGGGAATATCAGTCAGGCCAGGTAGCACGAGTACATGGTATTTAAAATAACAAATAACAAGTACTGGGTATTTTTCTGTACAGAATGCATTAGAACTTCTTGCCACAGCAAGCACATAAACACAATGTCTTATGAAACTTACCCTAAAATGAGTAAAATTCAGAGATGAGACCCTGTGGATACTAAAAGCAGTAATCTAGATGCAAACTCTATTTCAGGCACTCCTTCAGCAAGAATATACAGGAGAAAAATTCATCTACGTTTTCCTTGTTTCCTACATTCTCTCCCCCAGCATCTGCTATTGGCCATTCTCAGCAAATGTATTATATTAGTGAATTTTTTTTCTTATCCTCTAACAACTAATACTTGCCCCAGAATATAAAAGAACAGAACTATGCTCCTCTCCCTACAGCACCTGGTGTATGTATAAGTATATATATCAGACTATAAGTA
>JAWWMO010000043.1:19824664-19849889 GCA_035047845.1 Dendrocincla fuliginosa | reverse complement strand
ATATAAAAGAACAGAACTATGCTCCTCTCCCTACAGCACCTGGTGTATGTATAAGTATATATATCAGACTATAAGTACACCTATAATACAACTGCGTCACTGATTAAACTTTGTTTGCCAGATAAAGAATTAAAACTGGTAGACAGCAGTCCTGCTATGGTGACATAGTATTAGGAATGTAGTTTTATATCTCCCAGTCTGGGCTCATCCTTGTTCTTCTCTGCTCAGCAAGGTTATGCTTCTACCTCCACCTCTCCTCGCAGAGGTGGGGCAATGCTATGTGCGTGACTTTCCCTACTCCACTGCTAACAGAGAGGGGTAGGAGATTTAGATGAGCTACCTCACAGGCAGGTGCTACACAGCAAGGCAGGTCTAAGCACTGTCGCCGAGTCAGAAACATCCATCAGTCCTAGGAAAAGAATGTGATGAAGAAGGTTTTGATGGGAAAGAAACTATTAAGGGAAAGAAAACAAGCCCTTTTGCACCACCCCTGATATCTTCCTTTTCATCTCTGGCAAACGGGCAGACCTGTCCACTCATGACATCATAGTAGATAGGGAAGGAGTTTTGAGGAGAAGAGGCAGAGAGTAAGAAAAAAAGCTTGCTGTTCCCTACATGTAGCCGAAAATGCTCAGTGCTACCATCATATTTGAAAGAATCCAGCCTCTTTTTATTCTGTACTCAAGAAAATGCACAGAGAGAGGTTTCATCCTAAAATCTGTTCCAGAGAAGACTGATCCAGTTCTGCAGCTGAAGAACCCATCAAGTCAAAAACAGCCAACAGGCTCAAGGAATGAAAATTGTATACAATGGGAACAGATAACTCAGTGCCCTAAAAATCAACACATGGTATAAAATTCAACTGAAAGATAAATACTACTCCAGTAACACACTAAAATAGTAGCAAGATGACATGACATTATCCGGTACAATCTAACAGCTTGTACTAGAAGAGGAAGCTATAAGAGGGTGGTTAGGTTTTGGGGGTAACAACTAGAAAAATGTGTGAATAGATGCATCAAATTTTGTTTGCATGGTATTATAGACTGGATAATATCATAATGGAAAATGTTCATTTTCATGTTATCAAGTATATGTTCCTATTTTTTTTTAAATGTTATTGTTGTGCATTCTTTCTTTTTTTAAATATATTTTGCAGTACTAGTAATAGCAAGCACATACCTTGTTATCTTTCTGAGAAGAGTTCATGGTTATGATTTTCCAACCAAAAAAAAAAAAATAGCTTACACATATGCTGGGAAGTAAGTGGGAGTGAAAGTGCAAGGAATCTTTTCCACAAATATAACTGCAAGTAATTCTTTTCAGTATTGTCAAAATGAATAGTCTTTAAGTAGACATGCATGTCTCTATTGAATCATGATCACCTGCAGACCCCAAAAACACAGTCATACCAAATATGCCCAGATTAAAAGGGTCTTCATATCATTTATTCCTATTCTTGCGATTCTTCAGGCAAAAAAACCTCTTCCAAGAAGCTATACCTATACAGTACCATTCAGAGAGATCAGAAGGAAATGTCCAAGACCCTCTGCAGCTTCTAGTTATCTAAAACTCTAGTTAGTATGCTCCTAGGAAGCACAGAACAATTCTCTTCTGACCATAAATATGAACATCAGTTTATCTCAAGGTATACAAGTACACAAGAAGATGTATCTGAGAACTGCATGGCATGAAGAGCTTGGGCGAACCCTGCCTGTATCTGTCCTCAGCAGTCGCCAGTCTCCAATGCCTCATGAGATACTGAGGATCCTCCCTATTCTACTTTTTCCATTTTTCCTGCTTTGTGACATTGTTTGGGAGGAGTATTATATTGCTTCCCCTCGTCACTGTTTTACTAGTCCCAGAAAGAAGTACATATTTCAGCACTGCTGACTTTTGTTGTCACATTTTAGGTAAGAGCCTATCAAGCTGACAATTGACAGAGTACATTTCAGATGATACCAGACTTTTCTCATCAGCTTTTTCTCATCTCAAGGCAGAGATGGTTACAGCTGTCCCACTTCAGACTCCAGTCTGAGCATTTACTTCAGGCCAGGATGACAACATTCCAAGCAGACACATACAGCCTCTGTGAACTTCAGAAGTCAAAAGACACTAAAATAAAGTGCTTCAGAT
Organism: Dendrocincla fuliginosa; assembly: GCA_035047845.1. Lineage (NCBI taxonomy): Eukaryota > Metazoa > Chordata > Aves > Passeriformes > Dendrocolaptidae > Dendrocincla > Dendrocincla fuliginosa. The sequence goes on along the minus strand of JAWWMO010000043.1, from coordinate 19,847,753 downwards.
AAAGAAAAAACTTTAGTGACTCACAAGTGCCTGAACAGTCTCAGAATGAAAGATTTTTTTTCCCTTTCTACTCCAGAACAATACTGGTACTGAACCATGTGAGAGACAGGACATATGAAGCTCAGTAAAAGCCCTGCCCAAAATGCAGTGGAACTCATACAAGGAAGATGATCAAAGGCAGCCACACACTACTACAGGAATCAATACAGACTGTAATGGACAGGAACTAGTTAAACTGCAAGGGATGTCTGCAGAAAAAGTGTGTATCTGAAGAGCCATTTATATTTCCAGATCCTGTTGGAGGGAAGTTTTTAAGAGTTTGTTCAGCTTCTCAAGCAACCCTTCTGTACTAATAGATTCCTGAGGCTGATGGAAGGCAAATAAAAGTGCTTTGCCTCAGGTGATATCTGCCTGGGGAGCAAGGCAGCATCCTAGTAAGGTAACAACCATCTTCAGAGTAATTGGTAAAATGCCATCGAATTGGAAAATGGGGTAAATGGTCTGCTAATAGGTATCATCCCCAGCAAAAGCATTGCTGTCCCATCTCCAGCAGAGCTTTTATTTGTGATTCTGCTTCTCTGTCTCCAGACTCTTCTCTTCAAAGTCCTAGACCATGGTTACAGTTCTCTAGATAACAAAATATGATCCATCATGCTAATACTGACATGTAATGACTGTGGTATTTTTGGTCTAAGCTTTCATTATTTTTCCAGAAATGAAATATTTCTAGAATAAAAATGAACAGAAAACAAACAAATTAAACCATTGTCATGTAATCATAGTTGAAATAATGGATTGCAGAGAGAATGAAGGAACTAAACAATTTCCTAAGGCTTATATGAAGTGTAGTTATTTATGAAAAAAAACCACAAAAACAAACAAAAAAACCAAACAAAAACCAAAACCCAACACCCAACATACAAACCCACAGTCAAAAGCAATCAGCTATGAGAATGTTCTGAAAGCATGTAAATAATTTAAGATTTCTCATACAAGACACATCTGCGTCCTGAATGCTGTCTCATTGGGATTGTTATTATGTAACAGACATTAGTCCATTAATATTTAGTTAACAGACACCTGAAACATAAATGCCATTTTTTCCTCTGTCTAACCAAGCTCCACTTAATATTTTCTTTGACATGCAGTTTCCTATGACCAATGTATTCTCAGTCACCCAAGAAATGCTATTTCTTGTTTTTCCCTGCGTGCAATAAGCCATGTGATAGTTAAAATAATTAAGCAGGATGAAAGTATATCAGGCCATTTCCTAATACTGATTTCTATTGATGGTCAGGGATCAAACCCAACCTTCCTTTCATTGCTTCAGCTGAGGCTTAAACTCTGATGTTTAGAGAGGACAAAGCTCCAAAGAGGAACTGTTAAATACCCATAACCAATGTTGTAGCTAGATTTCTTTTGTATAGTCTAGACTGAAAATGAACTAACACAACCATACACATACATACACACACACAGCTACAGGTTATGCTTCAATTCCCACAAAAAATTTGGAGAAACACATCGAACAGAAACATCACTGCCTGAATCACAGCACAGTATCCAAGGCAAGGTTATTTCAGCCCCATAACCTCATCATGCCTTATTCTCTAATGTTTCTAGAATGGAAAACTCTCTAATACAATTCACAATTCACAACAAACACTATGTTGTTCATTAAAGTATTACCTTGTGCCAAAAAGAGGAGCAAGCCTACAAAGCAGTTACTGAGAAGCCTGATGAGCTAAAACAAGTTAAAAATGCTTGAAATTCCTGAGTCCTTCAACTCAGTTAATATATTGAAGTCAAAGGATGAGTAATTTATATGTTTTTACTAGCTTGTTTCTTTGTAATTACAACAACCATTAGTGAGCAACTGGTGTCCAGTGAAAATTTACTCTCTTGCTACGATTATTTTAAGGTAATTGTAGAGCTATTAGTCTTCAAAGACATAAAATCATATTAATACCATAAAACATTTAAGAAGTAATTTTAGTTTACTATGTTTTACAAGTAGTTTATAGGTCACAGTCTTGCTGAATAACTTGCTTTAATTTAGAAGTAATTTAAGACACCTATAGCCTGTAAACTCACGCCCATGCTTCCCATTTTTAAAGACCCTACTTTAGAGACCATACTTCCCAGGAGGTCAGTCCATGGAATCTCTCATTAATAACTTTTCAGAAACTTATATGCTAACATCTATACTAATTTTATACCTTTAGGGTTGCTGTGAAGGAGCATAACTGAGTTTTTTTCACTGACTCTTGCCTAGGATACGAATTTATTCACCTATTTACATGGATCATGTTAGAAGCTGTTGGTATCTGGGGCAGTAATTTACTTTTATTGCAGAAAAATAAGGAGATTTTTTTTAACTCCAAAACAAATCTGTATGAGAAGAACGATATATTTTCTGAATAGCTAATCTCTCAATTCAAGGAGTCTGGGGATGAGTGCATTTCATTAAAACATTTTTACAGGTACAGTTCTGTATTAATGTTTGTGAACACAGACCATAATGGTAATGCAGTAAAGCGTGAGGCTGTACATCTACATCTTGTCTACTGCTATAAGAAATTCACATTCCAAAAGGTAGAAGTACTAACCACTAACATTTTTAGTATTACAGAGATTTTGTGGCTAATCTCAAAAAATTTCATTTTGGATCCCAGATACTTGGTTCATGTAATGTGAGAGAATCTCTTTAGCTTGCTTAAAAAAGTTCTGAATTCTCAGGGCCATGGAGAAAAGCTTTCATATACAGCCAAACTTCTAGTCAAAAAAACAGATGGTGCAAACGATATGCTCCAAGAGTATTTTTAATCTTAAAATTTAAAGGCTTCTTTTTGGGCCTTATTCAAGACATCTGAGCTCATGGTACTGGAATACTTAGTTATAGTAAGTGATACAATGAAAAATAATATTAGGCATCCTTCAAATCATGGCACTATTTTCCCTGTGTAACTAAAATATGTAATGATTGAAAGTCATTTACATCAAACAATACTGACTTCTTCATTCAGTATCATAAGGAAGACAGTTAAACGGTGTTTAACTAGTTACTTAAATTAGGTTTGCAACTGATTTTCATTGTGGAAAACCCACAAAAGTTAAAAAAAACCCAAACCAAAACAAAAAACAAAACAACAAACACAAACCCCAAGAAAGGTGTTTTTTAATATTTGATATTCTGGTTTGGAGTCCTAAAAAAGGCACTACTGTCACAGTTGGGCAAATAAAACAGACACCATTCTTCTCTCAGCTTGTATTCGCTTGTCACAAAGGGGTTGTTTTGTCTGATTTAAATGACAGAATATCTACTGGATGCTCATGGAGTGCAGGGACCTGTTGAATTGGCAAGAGATGAAGTCACACACTTGGAGCTGGCAAAAGGCGTGCCTGACAAGAGGACTGAACCCAGCAATACTAGGTTGAAAAAGAGACTCACACACCAACAGCACAAAAATAAAAAGAGCATCTTGCTCCTGGTGTTATTCAGAATGTCCAAAAATAAGCTTCTAGGACTGATTTGAAGAAAGAGTTATTTGGGTTGTCACATTCATCTGGTTATGCCCAGGTATCCAAAATCTAAGACCATGGCATTTAAAAATAATTGACAATTTAAAGTGTAGTACCTAGATTCAATGCATTTATTGGAGCTCATATAGCCATAGTTTATCTCAGGTATTTAATATAAGCAGTCTTCCAAGCTGTTTGAAGCCTTGTGAAGTCTCTAATAACAGCCACAGAAAACAACATTTTGTGCTTGCTTATCATCCTGCACAAGTTTGATTTTTTTAAATGTCACTAAATCTAGTGTTTTCACTGATAACTATGATGCCCTATGAAGATTTAACTGCTACTATTAAGTATTTCAAAGAGCACATAAATGCCCTAATTTCCTGAACAGAGCTTTACCTGCTTAAAATAATTTAATCATGCTTGCAGGTGGTTAGAGGAAATGTACCAATTTGTTATTGCAGTAGGTACGTGCAACAGATACCTGGCAGACATAAACTGAAAAAGGTCTCATATAGATTCTCATTTTCTTTTGCTATTTCCCTGTAAGAAAGTTGAACTTCTGTTCCCCGCAAGAGTAAAAATCAATATTTGCCTCTGCAGCCTTTGGAGCAGAACAAAACCCTTACCAAAAAAAAAAAAAGTACTTTTTTTTTTGTCCAAATGTTTGTTGGTGTTATTTAAGATAATAAAAGTGAAGTATGATAATGGACATCTCTACTTACTATAACCTGAGCAAGTGCAAAGGGACACAGCCTGTGTTAATTATTACAACTTGCAGAAGCTTCAGTCACAGTTACATCTATGTATCTATGTGTAGTGTTAAGTGCAAAGAGATAAAGATCTAGGATTTGATGCTCCCATTGTGTAAACTACAGCTAACACTATGCACGACCACTATTTGAGATTTTTAATCCCATTGGATGATTTCATTAAAAAATTATTTACAGACTAATTCCCTCCCAAATCCTTACAAAGACTCTAGATGCTGATCTTACAGAAACTGCCAAAGAGTTATAAAAATTGCTTCAAGGAAGCATCCTACCCAAGAGAAAGAACACTGTGTTATTACCACAGCCTGTCAGATTTTCAGATGTTTTCTCTGAAACTCCACTGGTTCAGCCCACTCAAATGTTGCTGCTTTGCATTCCCATATCACAGACCCTTGGAACACCCATCACAATTCCAAAAAAATAAGAAAAACAAACCAATGATTTTTTATTCAGGAAAATATTACAAAGCCTTTACAGATTCTTAAACTATTCTACCTCTGCAGCTATCTGAAGCTCCTTCTTTAAAGTGTAAGTTGACACATGAATTATCTAGCTGCAATCCTAGTAAGTTAAATAAAAAAAGTAATGCACATAAAAATCCCTTTTTTCCTAGAGACCCATCTGGTCTTTTTGCTATTTCTATGGGGCAAGGAAGCCTTAGGTCATATTTGTAGCTGATTGTACCAACACAGGAAGGTATCCCTGAGCTTCTTCAGAGAAGCCAACACACCCATATCCTACAGTGCATTGTACCTTAGCAGCACCATCTCCACAACCAGCACAGCTTTGTTAGCACCATGGTGGGTCAGGTTCGGCCAGCCCCATGTCACAGCACTGCATTCTTATTTGAAATCTGACATCTGAAGGCATCATACGCAGTTCTGCAGGGTTTACAGGCTTTTCTTGCAATCAGTGTGAATCGTCCAGGTGTACAGGTGCCAGACTGAGAATTTTCACCTCTCCTCCTGCAGTCAGAGTATATGTGTTCACATGCCAAGGTTCAGATGGAGTGGTCTCACCTGATGATTATGCAAGATCATCCCTCATACCTGCCAGATGATATTTCATATTTTCCCTTCTATTGCTCTTTTTCCTCTCTCTCCCTTTGACATTTTGTGTTTTAATATTATAAGATCCAGTTATGATCATTGCATTACACTCCTTTCTTGCTCTGCTTTAATTTCTTGTTGCTTTTTCTTTAGGACAGCTCTCTATCAGAAGAACCAAAGCAAGTCATGGTCAGCTTCATAAAGAGTTCTTGAATAAACACAGGTAATAACCAAAATCATGAGTTTATTTCTTGAGAAACATTCTTCGGAAATCCACCTAAACTGGATTTCTGGTCATGAGATCACTCATGACCCTTTCAAAAGTCTGTCCAGAAAACAGTTTACTCACAGTATCATATTTATAACTTGTGTCCAGATGTTAGAATACTAATGCAAAGTTTAAAAAAAAAAAAAAATCCACCCACCCACCCACCCAAAAACCAAAACAAAACCAAAAGGAAGAACAAAAATACCCAAACACCTATCTTCTTTTGTTTTGCAAAAAGGTACTTACAAATGCCTGATCATCAAAAAGATTTTCTTTACAGATATAATCCAAAATACTAAAAAGGCCTCAGACTTTTTTATACAGGCTTCCTACAGCTACAATAAGCTTTGTAAAAGAAGAGCCTAATTTGCTTCAGTCAAGCTATGCATAGGAGCTAAATCCACCTGTACACCATCTGTTCCAGAACTGAGATTGTGAAGTAATGAAGAACATTTAGAAGAGCAGGATAATGATTCGAAACACACAAAGAGAGCATCACAGTATCCATCTAGGTGTATAACGATCATTTCCTAATACAGAGACCTAAATCTAGTCAGTGATGCATGGTAATATATGAAAACACAGTGTTTAGCACCTGCAACAATACATTTCACCTGTGATCTGCTGCAGGTATTACACTCCCAAGTCCTATAAAATTAATCACATTCTACTTACCTAAATATTCCCCCAGTGTTCATATAGACTTTTTATTTCTCCTAGGTCAAAATCTTTACTGACAAGTAAGGAATTTTTGGCATTTATTTCTGCTGAACAAATTTTACCCCTTGTCTTTGAATTGTAATGTTAAAGTACAAAATTAAACGATCTTCAGAACTGTTTTATATCATGGTAAGAAAATCATATTCTTTAGGAATGTATTTTAACTTTAAAGCTCTGAGTCTAATAGCACAACAGAAATAATCAGATTTGAACGTATGTTATTGCTAAATTCATCTTTTCTAATATTTCTTGTATTTAAAAAAAGTATTCCTGTAATATATATCTTTAAATATAAAGAAAGACCTAACAAATGATTCTTCATACCAGAACTTAAAAATCGATTTAAACAAAAGTGTTTTTGTTAAACAAACTATCAAAACTATCAACCAAAAATCTTTTTTAAGGAAAATATTTTTGTAGCTTTTCACTGAAAAACTAAAAGGCTTCTGTGTTTTTTTTTTAAATATGATTTATTAAGATACCATCAATTAATGTAAAACTGTATATTTAAAGAAAAAGAAATTGAGTTAAGGCTGCATTAAAACAAACAAACAAACAAACCCCAAAGGGTACTAAGTGTTCCATTCTACAGCAATAAGATAATTCATTGTAAGGTTTTGTTCACAATAAAGCAGAACCACTGAATATCTCAGAAAACAAGTAAACAAACCATATCATTTATTGCTTGAGATTTCTAAACCAAACCACAGTGTAGAAAGTCAAGCTTCCCTTGGTGTAAGCAGAATAAACTTTGTAAGCTTTTTTTGAACACACATCATCTAAACCTTCAGCTATTTACTTAATACCAGTTTTAACATTATTAGGTAATTTTTGTGAAATTTTATCAGAAATTAGTACACATTGGTGTTCAGAGGCACCGAACTCCATTTATCTGGCCTCCTAATTGCATGCAAGGAATGTATCATTGAACTGTGAAAGCTGTTTGTTTTGACCTATTACATTAACCTACTTCATATTAATATCATATGTATCATATCTCTACAAGAAGTAAAAAGAAACAAAGGAATTTTTACTCTCCTGATGTTGTCCAATATAATAGAAGTGACTCAAATCCTTTTTCACCTTAATAAAACATAAGACATGGACCTGTTGGAAAGAGTTGACAGGAGGGCCATGAAGATGATCAGAGGGATGGAGCACCTCTCCTATGAAGAGAGAATGAGGGAGTTGTTCAGCCTGGAGAAGAAAAAGCTCCAGGGAGATCTAGCTGGGGCCTCCCATAACTTAAAGGGGCCTTCAAGAGAGCTGGAAAGGGACTTTATGTAGCATACTTAGGTACATATGTAGGAGGAAATGGCTTTAAACTGAAAGTGGATAGGTTTAGATTAGACAGGAAGAAACTCCTCCCTGTGATGCTGCTGAGGCACTGAAATAGGTTGTCCAGAGAAGCTGTGGATGCCCCACCCCTGGCAATGTTCAAGGCCAGCTTGGATGGGGCTCTGAGCAACATGTTCTAGTGGAAAGTGTCCCTGCCTTCCCTGCAGGGGGATTGAAACTAGATGATCTTTAGGGTCTTTTCCATCATAAATCATTCTATAATTCTATGATAAATTCATAATTTTATTCTTAATTGAGAAATCCAAGGGTCTGGCTTTCCTGGTGTTTCAGTGTTTGGTTTACATGCAGTGAATTATCAAATGGAGAAAATGATCAAAATAAACAAATAAAAAAATCTTTATAATTTTCAAATATTTTTCAAGTGCAAATTAAAAAGCCTCTTTCCCTGATATTAGCTTCTAATGTTACCATATTTAATACTAAATTGCAAAAACAGGCACATAAAAATATGTGTAACACCCACAGAAAGACCAATAAAATAAATCCTAGTTAGAGAAACTTCAAAATTCAAAATGATGGTTTGTTAAAAATTACTGCATATTTCCTCTTTGCAAAGAGATACTCCTGGCATAGCAGTACAAAGACATCCTTTTGGTTATTGAGCACAGTTTCAAAGACATGCTGTGGACTTTATCTGTCGGTATAATAAGGGACACAGTGACACTCTTTAGACTGTGCTTTCCCGAGCTTGCCAAATAAGCTAATGATTTTTTTTTTTTTTCAACTAATGTCAATAGCAGGGAAAAGAACAAACATGCTTGCCTGGAGCTTTAAAAGACAAAGAGCTTTATACTGAGACTAGAATGCACTTCAGGTTCAATGCAGAGAAGAGGAAAGTGAATCTATGTAAATACATACATGGAAATATTTATATACAATCTATGCCATGCTGACTAACATCCCTGTTCATTGATCTGTACATTTTTTGACAGATGAAAGATGGCTTTAGATCATAGCTGGCTGAACTAAATGCATTGTAAACAGTACATGAGGACTAGATAAAGTAACAAAAAAAATTACTGTGATGCAAAACATGCAGTAGATTTTTAAATAGATGTATTTTTCCAAAAATTATTATAAAGGATAAATGCAACTGATAAAGCCACTATCTTCTGTCAGAAGTTTGCCTGAATACAGAAATTCTGATAAATCAGTGTTTAACGAGGAACTGTTTCTCATTTGGCAGTGTAGACTCCATTACACAATAGCAAAACCTGATTGTTGTAACCCGCTCCAATTTGCAGACAGTGCCAAGTTTCTGAAACAGGAAAGTCAGACACAGCTATTTTTTTCACATGTAGCTCTGTATATCAAATTTGTCTGCCGTTTAAAAATGAAAGCCATGATTTTTGGTGAGTCTTTTTTGCGTGCTTTCAGGGGAAGGCAAATTGAAAAATACTTGCTACTGACTGAAAAAGAAGGAAAAAAAAAACATTGCCTGTTTTACAGCAAGGTTTGAAGTAAATATAAAAGGAAGGACAAGCAGAAGGGTAGAAAATGTCTCTAATTAGGGTAATATTAATTGCTAGAAAAAATGCTTAAAGACAAATACTTCAAATGATACTGGATATCTCCACATTTTTGTAGTCATTTTGAATTCACACTGACTTTTATCCCAGCAAAGGAATTGTCTCAGTTCTTAAATGGAAAGTCATAGAAATGAGAACAGAATTGTACATTTTTTCCATCCTTAATGCCTTCTGTACAAATATTGATGTTGTAAATGACAAATCATGGGATTAAAGCCAAAAGTGTTGGAATGAAAGGGAAGAGAGAAGGCTGCAGTAAAGGATATTGCCAATAAATGTATCTCATAATCTTTTACAGACTTTCATTATTTTATTTTCTCTGTTGTCTTATATTTTAGCCTGACATCTGGATATTTGCACACTTATAGTACTGAAATTCTTAGTTCAGTGTAGTTAACTCATGAAATTTTTTTCAGGTTTTTTTTTTTTTTTTTTGTGTGTATTAATATCAGCTAAAACTGTTTAAAGTTTAGCTAATATATCAAAATGATTCTCCTACATATTGAAGATAGAAGATGCAGTTCATGAAAGTTGGGGACAAGAAGTGTCACGATTTTATTTTATTTATGAAACCTAAAACTCGACATTTTAAAGTTAGGAATTTTTTTAAATCCCAACATTCTCATCCATATCCACAATGCATATTCATCATATGAATCATTTCATTAAAGGACATTCAATAATCTTGAAATCAGCACAAGCTAGTTTTCTTTTTATTTATCATGACTATATTTTAGACACAGTCAAAAATCTTGGCCATAAATAAATTTTACATTTAGAACAAGGTGTAATCTGCTGTGTAAGACTGTTGTTGACATAATTCAAAGTACACATCAAACACTAACCCGACAAATCATTAACATACAAAACCTTAGCTAATAAATCTATTTTAAGCTGTCCTCCTGTTAGTCCCCCAAAAGAAATATCTGTTTTTTGGGGGGTTTTCTAATTCATGCTTATGGCCAACGTGCTTTTCTGTTTACATGGTAAATCTTAAAATTTCAGAGGTACAAGACATTTAACTGTGTTGCTTTAATATATTCTTGAAAATAAATTTCCCCTAGAAAGTACCTATAAATCAGGCAGAGAGAAAGTAGCAGGACTCATATTAGCATACACTTTCCCTTGCTCTTGCTGAACATGGTAGGGAACTTTGCTTTCATTAAAACAGGTGGCCCACAAGTTTTACTATGAAAACTGCTAAGTTTTTAGCATACCTAGACTTCTACCTTTAAAGTTAGGTACTCACCAACTTCCCACATTTCTGTTGTCTCTCTGGCCATTCTGCAAGGTGCAGAACTGTGCCATAAAAGTGTAACATTAAGAGATTACACGTGTCAGTTCATGCTGAATATTAATGAGTCTGTAATACTTTTTTCAGAGAAGATTCAGGTGACAAAATACAATCCCACTGAAAGAAGTGATTTGATTTGTCTAACTTATTTAAAGCACTAAAGACCCCTCAAGTTACAGTCTGGTCTCTCAAGGCAAAATGCAGGAAGACAGTTCATTGTGCTCACATTTTTGCTACTTGGAACTTCCAAGATCAAACTTTGTTTTGCCTTTTTTGCCTTAAAAAGAAGTCAACAAATGGAATTGAAGAACAAATGAATAAAATGGTAATGAATTTATCTTATACACAATAAACATCCTGTGGACTTAAGTCAACTGCTGCTGAATGGAAATGAACAAAGGGATACCTAAGCCATTCTTAATCTACTCATAATTGAGTTAATCTAGTTAATTCAGTTTTAATTTATAGCAATGGAAGCCTATTTCCTAGCTGAAATATAGCTGTTGAAATTATTTACCAAGCTTGATTTGTATTGTCCTAGGATGCACTCCATTCTTTTCTTTTAGCTAAAGATACCCTGCTGAAAACCTGTTGTCTGAAAACAAAAGCAGTAAAATCCTAGCAATTTAAAATATCATTGTTTCCCAAGAGAGCAACTTTCTGCTGAAAGTATATGACACTAGGGAACATTCTGTAAGCGTCTATAACAACTATTCCCTACGAAACGCACACCACAGAAGGCAGGAAGAACATCCATTCAGCATATGAACATAGGTGCACTAAACTCAGATACTCTAACAGTGGTCCTGAGAATGCCAAGTGCCAAAAGAAAGGTTGCAACCTGCCTGACAAATACCAGAGTACTTGAACACGTGACTCCTGCCTCAAATCAATAATTATGGTTTGGAGCATCTCCCTTAGGTGGAAGCCTGATTTTGCTTAAGGAATTTAAGCAGCAGGGAAATGCCCCTGTTCCCCCAGCCTTGTCCAACTAAGCAGAGCAAGATGCACCTTCTCTCCATTGTGCAGACAAGTCCTTTGCAGTCTACCCAGCCTGTCTCCATGTGTCTTATCTACAAGTTTCTGGCAAACTCTGACACCATCTTCTCCAAATCAGCTCCCATCCACATTTTTAAACCTGTGGAGAGGTTTAAAACAGGTTTAACAGGTTTTCCTGTTCTTTCTGCCTTGCCAGTCGATGAGGCACTACAACAGCTCACCCAGTGAGGCTGCGGACACCTCATTTTCAACGTTTATCTGATTGCTTCCCAAGTTGACTATCTACTTGCCATTAGGGAAATATAAGCTCTAAAAATATAAAAGTAATTCTTGTTTCAGTTGGTCTAGCTTTAGCATTCAAACCACGCCTGCTTGTAAAATTATAATAAAATTAATTTCTGTGCCAGAGTATATTTCTTAATGAGACAAGAAAGAATACAAAAGACCTCTTAACCTTTCAATAGATAAAGATTATCAAGTTTCTCATTAAAAAAGTAAAAAAATGCTTGCTAAAATCTTGTAACACCTTTTTTAATCTCTGCAATATGCAAGCACCGTTTTTAAACAATGAATCCTAGAAATGGATAATGAATTCCAGTGATAATACTACAAATGCAAAAGACAGTAATTTCAATTACACTTTTTCATTCTGCTATTTATACATTTAAAATCACATTTGTTTCCCATCGAAAATTCTCCCAGTGAACTGAGGTTCAGATGATTATCTATCCTGAGTCTAAATTATTTTCTGGTTCCTCATTCATTAGGACAAAATTCAATGTTCATTAGTTGAACAGTTTTTTTGCTTAGTAAAAAAAAAAAACAAAAAAAACAACAGAATATAAATTCACAGACAAAACCACCACATAAATTGGGATAATTTGCTTATTTTTGCATATCTTTTCTTAAGCCCAGAAAAGCTGATAAATCACTAAGCAATGTTAGCAGTGAAGCAAAATTACTAATTGATTAGTAAAGTAAACCCATAAAGTTTACCCTGGTGAAGTGAGAAAAATGGGTCTTTTATACCAAAAGATATATAAGAAACATATTGCAAAAATGCTGATGAAATCATTACTTTGCTTGCTTGAAAAGTACTATTAGTCATACCAACATGCAGTGTAATGATTCCACTGGTGTGGAATTATTATAAGAGCAAAAACTGAAAGGCAGCAAATACAGATACGCCTGTTCAATGCTCAAAGTCACTGCTTAAATACTTTTGATTCTATTAGAGCATGACCAAAAATTCCCTCAAGCATGAGTAGATTTGCCCTCATTTTTACATTTCCCTGTGAAATATAAACTAACTTTGCCTTACAAGTTCTATCTGCACTTGCAATAGGGAAGTGTCAATATAATAACACAACTTCTTTAACCAGGTAATATAAATTATAAATAATATTAAATTAGTAGGAAAAATAAAATACAACCTACTGATTCACTTGAAAGCTCTCTCGAAAAAGCAAACAGGATCAATTATCATCGATTAAAAAAGGTCACATACATTACAACCTCCGTTAGAAATAGGAAAAGGTAAAACCACTTTGAAGAAACTTGCCTCACATGTAAGTCTTCTGGGGGTCTAGAAGAGGCATTTTAAATTGTGTGTGAATATGATGAATTAGTTAAGAGATCATAGACTCAGTCAGCATGGGTGGGTTTCATCACACTTCACTTAGCTATTTTTAATTATTATATAATCAGCAGAAAGAGATAGCCAGTGTGATTCATGTTATTCTAAAGTTGGTTTTAATACAAGTGGGCGAATCAACCCTTTGAAATTTCGTAAATTTTTTATAAACTGTTGAAAGTGTCTAAATGGCTAAATTAAGATAATTACAGTTGATGTTAGATGAAAAAACCCTGATGCCCTAAATGTTTAGGATATGTAATGAAAAGTTAAAATAAAAGGTCCTTAGGCCCACATCATGGCTAATTTTCCCTAGACAAAAAAACCCCAAACCAAACCCTAACTGAAACTGATAAAATTAATCTTAATCTACTTTTGAAATAAACAGCTAATTTGAATTATTTAACTTCATTTTCATTTCTGCAGATAAGAAAAAAGATCTTCCATTTGGAAAGATAAGGTTCAGGCATATTATACCTTCTGATTTCTTTTTACTGGATTTAATTTCAAGAGTGCATTTTGAATTGACCAAATTCCTTATCAGTTAAAGACTTTCCTTCATTATATACAGAAGTAGCTATCACAATGACAAAAATTCAAGTCTTGGTAATCATTAACGACAAATCCCAATTTCATGGTTCCTATCCATTTTTCTTTTTCAATTTCGTGGATTCCCCCCAGATATTTACTTTTCTTCTGAAAACCAAAGCTATTTTTCATGTTAGAAGAGACATTTTGGGCCTAAGAACATTGTTTTTGTATCAAATAGCAAAGCTAATAGTAGCTAAATTAGTGCTGCAGTATTCATATACATATTCTCAGTATACATAGGTAAAAGCTGCAGTTACTAAAGGGAAAAGGAGCAGGATAGTCAAAAGAATGTGGAGCTGCATGTCCAGTTTTCATATGTAATTTCTACTGTACACATCTGTAGAATAAAATTAGGTTTCACTTTGAGATTATATAAAAACATGCAAGATCTGGTTTAGCCCATCATTAATTAAAATGCCAAGTAGCTCTTTGCTCTTTCTTTTTTTCTTTTTCCTACAGTGTTTCTTATAGTTTTAAGAATTATGGTTTTCCTGGATAAAATGCAGTAATAAAAAAAGTCACATTCACTGAACATGAAAGTCAGTTCTGGGGTACTGACTGCTCTAATAGATCTCATTTTATCTGTTTTCTCCAGATGCACTGAAAATGTCTTCCCTAAGAAGGCAATAACTTCAACGTTTGTAATAACTTATTAAGAAGGCACAGCATCCTAATTCCTTTAGGTCCCAAGCAAAGGTTAGTTCCCAGGCTACTTTTAAAAAGAAAGCTTACATACAGTATTTCAGGAGTGTATGTTTTCTGATCTTTTTTAACAGCAAATAACTATCCCAAACCCAGAACTGCCAGTCAGCAAAATGAGAAGATACTTTTCCTTTTGAGTTTCAGAAAAAAGGTTTGGGTAATATTTTCACAAAATTTTGAAACTTTAAAAAATAATCTAAAGGTAAGAGTTTCAAGGCTAGTTAATGCAATTCATGTTCCAAATCCATGCAAGAAATGAAAAAAAAATTGATAAAGGTCTGAAATTACAGATTGGTGAAGTACCATACTGTATATATGTATGTATAAATTTATAAATATATTTGCTATAAAATATGGGAAGTGGGAGTGTACAGACACAAAGAAATCAGTCTGGAACATAGGCTAAGCACAAGTAAGATATGTATGCTTCGGAAGTTGTTGTAAGAAATAGTACACTAACCAGGCACTATTGACATCGATTTAGCTGGCAAGTGTGATTGCCAAAGAATTTTATGAGATTTTTCCACACTGGAAGTCATTTTTATAAAAAAGGGATATGAAACTGAGCACTTCATTGAACTCTGATTGTAGGAGTATAACTACATAATTAGGTCTTAAATCATTACAGCATCCTAGATGAACAAGTATTTCACATCTGCCATTTAGCAGACCTGGAAAAATACAAGCATAACATAATAATATATATTTCTTAAACAAGATCTGGTATCAAATTTAATTCTACTAAAATCCCCTATGTTTAAGAAAGCAATGAAATAATGTCAACAGAACTCTATGCTTTTGCTCCCTCTGTTTCCCTGGAGGCTTTCACTGGTTTTCTGCATCATCCAATTCTGTAAATGCATGTGAGTGCCCTGGCTAAAATAAAGCAGTAGAGAGACTGAGAGCCTCAGCACAGAAGGCTTTTAGGACAGAATTCCATTAGCTTTGACATGAGCTTCCCAGAAGGGAGCCAGTGCAGCTTTAAGAAAGAGCAATGTTATGATTTTGATACCTCCTCCATCACTCTATCAGAACATATATTTCCTTCTGTTCAATCTTTTTGTTCTCCAGAATATATTTTTTTGTTATTTAATTTTTTAAAACTAGTGGCATGTAACCCTAACTGTTTTCGTATTTATACCTGAATTTTCAACTGAATTATTAGTTTTAAGTATAACACAACATAAATTCAATCTGAAAAAGGAGTGCTGCAGTTTTACTTCTGACCTCACTTAACTGGAGAAATCTGTAATGAGGTTAAATTTCAGTATAAAATAAAAATTTCAGTTCATTTCAATGACCTTGCACTGAGTTATAGAAGAAAATAACAGATCTCCCAAAGTTAAAAATTTATTTCCATTGTCAGTTCTTGATTCTTTCTTAAACTTTTCTCTTCACTTCTTTGCTCATTCTGATTAGTATTTTTATATTTAAACATTCCTCATAATTTCACTACTTAGGGAAATAGCAAACTGATTCTGACTCAAGCCAAATTTGCCATGCAAAAGCAAATTTTCAAGGCTCCGTCTTCAGCTTGCCTTTAACATGCTTCTCCTGGCTGGTAGTGATGAAAGGGTTGACATCCAAGTGACAGTAATGGCACAGTAATCTTGTGAAACAAGGTCAAAGAATTAATTATTCAATAAGAGAATATTGCCATAGTTTTCAGGGGAAGCAATTTAAATATGTTTATTAAAAAACCTAAAACCACCTAAATCTTGCCAGAGTAATACCTGGGTTGCAGATATTAGTCCTGATTCAAGTAGTAAAAGGTTGGCAAGGCAGGCTGAAAAAAATAGGCAATTTATAAATATGTTGTGACGTTTATTAAAAAAAATTAACTGCTTGGGAAGGGTTGTGGGATTCCCAGAGTTTTCAATATGTTTTCCATGCACAGGAAGGGAAGAATGGTGTAAACAACCTCTTGAGGATTTGCCTCACTCTACTTAGAACATGATAAAGCAAAAATTCAAGGATAGTACCATAAACATTATCCATAAGTTTGCTTCTTCAGTTTTGTTTAGATCATAGAGGCAAATAACCACAGCTTAGATATATTATCCTCATACTGATTTCTACCTGTAACACTCAAAACTTCACTCTTCTGTATTTAGTACTGCCTTGGGCAATAGTAGATGTATGAGCCAAAGTAGAGTAGCAACCCATAGAGAAACTGTATCACAATTGCTAATGTAAATACCATCTGTATTAGCCTTGCATTCTTTAAAATTCCCCAGGATGTCTAATTTTCAGGGTTTAGGAAAGCAGAGTAGTTTGTTACTGGAAGATAAAATTCAGATAAAGAGATCATTACCTTAGGAGACAGAAAGAAAACATCATAACTGCACATATTGATCCCGATTTTAATGTTGTTTAAGGTATTATCTGGGCAAGGAAGCAGCTTTCAGAAAACAGGAGAACTCTTCCTAGGAGTCAGGAAGAAATAAGAGAACTGAAATAAGAGGGTTTTGTCCTCATATTGCCATAGTTTTAAACTCTCAATGATGGCCAAAGAAATACATCAAACCTCACATTTTCAGTGGAAGTGTCATAACTTCAGAAGGACTAAGTATGATTTGTAAGTAACTTTCCACATTCGCCATGAGTCTAAAACAGTGAAAGAAATCAATCACATGGCAACTACTTTGCCCAAAGGACTTCCTGAATTTAAACTACTAGAAAACAAATTCCTTGAGTTGGTGCCAAAATAGTATCTTAGGTCATTAAAATGGTTATCACTATGAGTAAAAAAATGCAGCTATCAAAGCTGTTCTTAATTTGCGTATCAGAGACCATAGCCAATTTTTACTGATTGCACAACAACCGGCACATTTCTGTATCCAAGCTGTTAAATGCCATGAAAAAAAATATTTAGCCATGTCTTTTGTGAGCTTTGCTGACTTTGCATAGATGAGAAAAGTAAATTAATTATCATACCTTATCATACTTTTCTCCATAGAACTCTGTATCTTGGAGACCCTGGGAGTCTTTAATAAAACGTAGCCATATAAACAGCATATAAATAGATCATAGAGAATACAAGTAAATTTGGTTTGTGCAGACATTGTTCTCACTGAAATCATAGGCAGAAATAGGACAAGGCCAAGCCTTACAAACCTTTAACAAGCAACACTGATAATGTGTTGCTGTAACCATATTGATTCCAATAACTGTATTTTTGTTTTGTGCTGGTGTCAGCTCAGAAGCAAGTCTACACACTTTCGTGTCTGCATTTACTATATTTTCATGTCCTCCTCAGTTTAAACAAAGCCCACTGATGGAGTTGTCAACACCAGCAGCTATTTCACACCTCAGCTGTGGACTGCTCACTGCAAAGTGAACTCACTAAGCCACCAGCAAGACTTTGTACTAACATACTATCATACCAACATATGTTAGTAAAAAGTGGGTGTAACTTTTCAGCAAGCAGCTGCTGAGGTAAAAGACAGTCTCATGTTTGAAAAAAAATTGAAATAAAATGTGTGATGGCTGAGTTCTCTTCAGAGATTTCTAATTTGGAGAATTTAAACCTCAGTCCCAGACGGTGAATCACTCATGAAATTATCTTCATTGACACCCTTAACATCAGTTTATAATACCTATTTCTTCATTATGCTATCTATATAATTGATGGCTATTAAAAATTTCAGTTTTGGTTTTAAAATACGTATTAATGACACCAGTGCCATCCCTTTTCCTATCTGTGACACCAAGCTTTTACTTTCTATGTTGTGAAATAATGACAGTAATTAGCTCTGTGCCTTGACAATGCAAAATTTCTGCCCAAGGGTTTCTTCAAACATAAAGGAGAATAAGATTGATTAAAACAAATGCAATGAATTTAATGATTCCTGAATATAAATTGTCAGATGTAATACATATGGCATCCTGAAAATCTAGATCCCACTCTTGACTGTAATAATATCACTTCAAATTTAGACTCACATGATCAGAATTAGGCCAGGCATATGTGTTTAGGCTCAGGGCAAAAACTGGGTGAAATGTACATATCTAATTTGGAAACAGATCAGTTAAATGAATTATAAAACTTCATTTTTTCACTACCAAATCTACTATCTTCATAATCCATAATGATTATGGGGGAAATCTCTGGATTTTCCACTTTGGAAGTGCAGTTGCTAATGTGTTGCTAAATGTCTCTAAAGAAAATGGATGCTCAAAAATCAGTCTGTATGTTTAAAAACACAGATCTTGTGGGATGCATATATGCAAACATAAAGTATTTATAAGCACCGCAAACTTGAGTGTGTGGCATTCCCCTGAGCAACACTCATCAATTTCAAGCGTGAATTCTGAAAATGCAGGAACACCAGATAGGCATTTCTAAGATAAAAAAGGCAGCTTTAGAAAAACAAAGTGAAAAGGTAGCCTGTGAAAATGAAGCCCAAAAGACTATACAACAAAAGAAATAACTTTATCAATTACTACTAAAACTGTGTTCTGATAGATCTGCAAATACCAGTTGCAGCCTGAGAAGCAAATTGTGTCTTCCAAATATTAATATCATTTCACAAATGGAGATTTCTAATATGTAAATCATGCACAATGCACAACCCTGTGCAGATGGATGAGTATTTGGATCTAAATGTTCAAACAGACAACAGAAAAAAATCATAAGTATGTTACAAAAAGTACAGAATTGTGATAGCATAACATCAGTCACACGAAAGTATTAAAATGTTAATGGCGTGCTTGGGCAATCCACATACCTCATACGAAATCAGAGAAGTTGCTTTTTAAATTGGAGGAAAATAATTGATTCCCCCCACTCCAAGATTATTTTAGACATTTCCTGTCATATTGAATTTTTGAATCAAAGAGAATGATGATATCCAGTTTTATCATTGTTGCTCTTTTATGCTGTGTGACATAAATTATATGAGACGTCTCAACAAAATACAGCAGACCAGCAAATTGTACCAGGGGCTTCACATGAACTCGATCTCAGCTCCTCAGCACAAAATACATTTTGTGTTTTCTTTCAAAATTTTTATCTAATGAAGAAGAAATACATTATTGTTTCTGTTCCACAAATGCAATAAAGTGTTGCACATAGTCAGCAATTAATGTTTCTTTAGAACTTGATTTTCTGTAAAACTCAGAAGGTAAACAACTGCATTCTGTATATCCTAATGTAGATTGGATGGAGTAGGTGGGGGGAGGCAGAGAAATTTGCCCCACCAATGTGACCATTAGCACTGTTCAAACTGCACAGTGATCACCTTCAAAACTGTACTAGGACTTCTAATTTAGCAGCAATGCCCTGCCAAAGTACTTTGAGGAGTAAAAAGGGTTGTTCTTACAGAGAACACCCTTCTGTCAAATACTGGGCAAATGGTTAATTAAATCAAGGTTGTTCTGACGTTATACTAACTTGAGCATACTCTTTACTGTAGCATTGAGGATTCACACCTCTGACAGTAAGCCTGGCTATAACTTTATGAATTTTATGAACATTTAATGAAAGTATTTTAGATTCCAACATGCATATCTATCACAAAATGGAAACAATTTTAAGGGGTTGTGAGTTCTTTAGAAAAAGCAAGATAGACCGACTAAGTCTTATGGGATCACAATACATCACCAGTTCAAGTCCTTTCTCTGAACCAGGGTCAAGCACATTCCAGTCAAAGAGACTGTTTATCTGTTCATCATTATTTTTTCCCACACCCTTCTATTACTTTTGTCCATCTCTATTCACTGGGAAGTGTTCACATGAAGGCTTGATGATAAAAGTCTTGTCAAAACTGCAGCATTTCTGCAAAGGTTTAAGTTTCCAGAAATTAACATTTTGAAGTTGAAAAGGGTTTTGTCAATGGTCTCTGAGCCTCCCCTATATACCCCACTTGAGAATCATGACTATCGCAAAGATCCTGCGGAAATGGAACTTAGATTTTCATAGTAACGTTAGGCAAGGGCTGATGTTGCATTGCTACAAACTGAAAGGTCTTGGAAGAAAAACCCTGTTCTAAGACAGTAGCCTAAGGGTTCTTATTCATCTCTTGTCTCTTTGAAACTCTGTATTGAACCAGCCATATCTAATTAATAAGTAATTTTTTAAAAGATGTAAGCTACAATGCTAGCTTAATACCCTAGCAACTTTGGCTTCTATAAGCCCACCATTTCCCATTCTTCTCAAGATAACAGAAAAGCTAGCATAGACTGAAAGTTTTTAGGTTGTTTATTCTTCAAATAAAACACCACCAAGGAGCAAAAGAGGAGAGATCAGCAGAAATGTGGTGTCAATACAGCTCTTTTTTATGTGGTACATAATTGGTGAATTAGGTTTATGATTTTTTTTTCCTCTCTAAAGATACAGCTGTATGAGATAGCTCTTAAATGATTCAAAGGAGAAGCCTGTTTTTTACTAGCCAGAATGAAACAAGAGAAAATACTGTTTTGGTGAAGAAGCATAAGGAGACCCCAAAGTTTATTGAGAAGTAATTTTCCTGGCAATGAAAGAACAAGATGTATCAATGTGAGCAGATTGAAATCAACTTTTAAAAACAGGTCTGATGCTAACTCAGTGTTGAGGCTGCTCTTTTTCTCTGATTATATTTACAAGAGCCTGTCATTTACTAAGAATTAGGTAGGAAAAAGTACTTCAGGCCTTGGCTCACTAGGGTGAGTCTGACAAGGGTTGCCGTAGAATTAGAAACCTCCTGCAGTGCTAAAGCACAAATTGATGCTAATCCCTCCTCACCTCCAGCAGGCTGGCAGATCTTCATATTAGTATGCAAAGCCATTTATTATTCGAAAAAATAGGGTTATTCCTCCTCTTGATATATTCCTTTTTGCTTATTTGTTAGCTTTAGCAGAAAGTGGATTTGGCTTTTATTGCTGTTCTTTAAGCCTTTAGGGAGATTAAGCCTTGGCATACATATTGACCACACGCTCCTAATCCCTCCTTGGTTTTGGCACCACTCTTGTATGTGCTATATAAAAAGGAAACAAATAAAAGGCTAAACCATTAGATTAAAGGATTGGGTTTTATTACTTTAACATATGTAAAAACCCAGCAGGCACATTTGTGATTTTGTTGAAGAGTACATGTATATGCAAAAACTTAATTTTAATTTTTGCTTGTGACAAAAGTCTTAAAAATCTCATCTATGTATATTTTCAGTAAACTAACATTTTTAGGAGTACAAATGTAGTAAATGCGGTGAAAATGCACAGCCTAAAAAGGCAGTTAAGAAAATTACTAATGGTCATAGCAGCCCAACAGTAAACACATACCTATTCTAAACTGCTTCCTACAGACCTGTTACTTTATTTTAATAAGTTCTGCCAAAAAGTCTGACAATATACAAGCAAACTCTCTTAAAACATCCACCTAAGAAAAATTTGCAGCTCCAAAAACTATCTGAAGCAATTTTCAGCCCTGAAATTAAACTAGGTTTCATTTCCTTTTTGTTTTCTTCCTTAATCTTCCCTTTGCAGAGATAGAAAGTTTATAACTTTTAGGGAAAACTGTCAGGATGAAAATGAGATACAGAAATAAAAAGTATTTAAAGACGTTCAGTTGTAAATTTCAATGGTCCTGAATTTCAGTTGCCTGTGCATCAGTAACATCAGGGTGACAGCTTAGCAAACATTTCACATGGATGGTTTCACAAAGAACTCAATTGCACTAATTCACATTGCAAGCTCTCCAAAAGCTCAGGTGTTATATGTTTACATGAAATTCTAGTCAAACATGATCTAGATAGATAGAAATCTTCAGTTACATTGAATTTCGTTAATATGATGGATTCATGCTAATTCACTTTCCTCCCACCCTCCCTCACCCCCCTTCCCTTTCTCACACTTTCATACACAATTAGGGTCTGATCTTCTACATTAATATTCCCATGCCAGAAAGATTCTGAATATGCAATATAAAGTGGTTCTGACAAAGATATTAATTTTAATGATGTTAATCTCAAATATTTTTCTTTTTTTCTTTTCCTATTTAATTTTCTCTTTTCCAACCACAAGAAACATAAAAAGAGGTTAC
The DNA here is from genome assembly GCA_035047845.1 of Dendrocincla fuliginosa. Lineage (NCBI taxonomy): Eukaryota > Metazoa > Chordata > Aves > Passeriformes > Dendrocolaptidae > Dendrocincla > Dendrocincla fuliginosa. Next base: position 19,825,294 of record JAWWMO010000043.1, on the reverse strand, counting down.
CAACACAGGACTTACAAGACTGAAGAGGACTAATAAGGAAATTTAGAATAAAATGAAATTTAGAATAAATAGATCTTAACTATATAGGTCTGGGGTTTGGTTGTTTTGTTTTTTGGGTTTTTTTTTTTGGGGGGGGGATTTGTTTGTTTTTTGGGTTTTTTTTGTTTTTGTTTTTTTTTTTTTTTAAAACTAGACAGTTTTGTAATGACATGCATTCATATAATCATTTAGCATTATCAATTTGCCTCAAAACATCATTCAACATCACAGCTGAAAAGGGATTACATTCTACAGCAAGGAAAGAAAATGGTGATTGAAATCCCATTTCTCATTTCCAGTAAGTTCCACTTGAAGGACTGTAGTGAATATGTTTTCAAGTTACCTGAGGATGCTGTCAAGATGCAGTAAAATAGCTCTGGACAGGTGTCAATCATTTCACTTGCTAACTCAGTGTATGTAACTCTCAGAATATCTGCTAACAGCCTTGCCTTTTTTTCTGTTTTAATTATTGATAAATAAATTTACTATTTTCATTTTGTTCTCATAATGTTGTTAAAAGATTGAATTTTAGATTACTTCCTGCATAAAATGCTACAGTTTATTCAACAAATATTATTTATTATTATTATT
>JAWWMO010000043.1:19693108-19824564 GCA_035047845.1 Dendrocincla fuliginosa | reverse complement strand
TTATTATTATTATTTATTACACAGCATAACAAAATAGGGACCAGCTGGCCATTGCTGGATGTATGATTATTCTGCATTATCCACTCATCATCTGTAAATATGAATAAACTGGAAGTTCTCTGTAGGGAAACTGAAAGGTAAATCAGCACTGAAATTTTCCGGGAAGGACTGCGAATAAAAGGTTTTGTCATGGAACAGTTTCACAACCTTTGGTCACAAGAAGCAAACTGATGTCAGTTTTATGAGAGCAGTGGATGTTTTCACCCTTTTAAAAAGTACACACTAAAGTGTCACTCTTAATATTGCAAGTTTAGAGCACTTCTGTTTTTGCCCTTTTACTGTATCTTCCATGATTCTTAAACTTCTAAATATGATATTGTTCTAAAACAATTCTAAGATTTTTAAGATAATTCATCATATATAGCTACGTGCTATATAGGATAGAGGCACTAGTTCACGACTCCAAGTTTTACCTGCATTGCTAAAGTGCACACTTCAGAGAACTACAAAGGAATTATGAATTTTAATGTAATTTGTATCTGCTCTCACAGATTTTAATGATCTTAACAAATTTCAATAAATGACACTTTTCCTCATTAAAAGTATTTTTAATAAGGACTGAGGGAAGATAAATTCAAGAAAAGTGGAATTGATATACATGGTTCTTGTCTTAAAACGAGGGGAAGGAGGAAAAAGTCACAAAATTCAAGGCCAATTAGCTCAATTTCAGTTCCTAAAAAGTGATAGAACAAATAATCAAGCACTGTTTGAGTCCTTACAAATAAAAAACATGTGAAGATGCGTAACAGTAGCAGTGGATTCATCAAGACCAAGTGATGTCAAAATAACAATATGTGTTTTTTTCCCCATGATAGCATAACAGGCCTTTTGGGTAGAAGAAGAGCAGTCACATTGTCATTCTGCTTCCGTTCAGAAAGCCACCCGATGCTCTCTCTCATGACCTTTTGATAAGCAAACTAGGAAAACACTCCCTGGATGAAATCAGTGAATGTTATTAAGAGTTCACTGTCAGGCTGGACAAGGGTTTGCAGTACTGTCCCACAGGGGTCTGAGTGTGTTCATTACTTTCTTTAGAAATTTAGATAAAGAAATCAAAAATAGGGTTATTACATCTGGAAGTTGACACCATGCTGAGAGAGCTGAAAATGCATTGTATCAAAATGATCTCAACAGATTGAAGTCTAAAGAAAATTCGGTATAAATAAAGGTTATTTAAAAATCAAGTTCAGTTAGGTTAAAAATCAAGTTCATTGAAGAGTGGAAACAACTGGTAAAGAGCAATAGTATCCCATTAGCACCAGCGACTCTGTCACAAGCTGAACATGACATTTTATGCAAAACCAGCATTTTGAAATGTATAAAGATTATTTTTAAACACTGTTCCATTCCTTTCAATACTATTAAGACCTTTGCTGGAATATTATATCCAATTTTGAGAACAGCATTTTAGGAGATATACACAACAATGAGAAAATCTCCAGAGGAGAGATTAAGAAAACAAAACCTTCAGTAAGTGGTTAAGGAAGCAGGTTGGTAAGGTCCAAAGAAGAAGACTGTGGGGCAATATGATCATATCTAAAATGTTAAAAGATAGGAATAATAAGAAAGCAGAAGTTCTTATTTAGTCCTCTGTGGACTTCAGTTTAAAATAAGCTAAAAAAAAAAATTAGTATCACTATTCCAAGACATGGAATAACAACTTTCATTTGCAAGAATACAGACTGAATTTCAACCTAAGGAAAAACTCTAGCAGATGGCAGTGAAGCAATGGATTGCCTGCAAGGGCTGTGAAGTCTCCCTAGCAGATATTTTTCAAGACCAAGCTGAACAAGTATTTGGTCGCAGTGAATATCATGCAGTTAATCCTGATTTTGGTAGTAGGATAGAACCAATAATTCTTCATAATCACTTCCAAAATTATTTTATACTACTTTTATGATCCTACATTTATTGATAATTATGCCACTACACAAGTAGAAGCTTATGGACTGTCACAGTGTAGAATACAGTAACATACTTTTAAGAACTATTGTAAAATTAACAATTAGGCTTGACTTGTGGTGAAACTTGACCAGAGAATTTACTGAAGGTCTGAAACTATGAAAATCATGAAATGAATGTCTGCATTTTGAATATAATTATGAGGAGTAACAATGTGAATTTAAAAGCATATAACCGGCTTCTAGTAAAGCAGTTGAAAAATGTCATTCTTCCTTAGGCTTACATTCACACATTACTGTTTAATGTACTCTAATACTGATTCCATTAAAAACAGATAAACAAACCACAAAAATCAAACAAAGAAAAACATATGTCCAAACCAACCAGTGACCAATATTAAAAAAGCAAAACAATCAATCACAACCTAAAACCACCTCTTTTTTTTCAGTTTTAAATACTTGGAGCCTTACAGTATTATGTGTCTGGAATGGAAACAGAAATGTTCAATTTTCACATCATAACCTGCAGAAACCCGTCTGACAAATTCAAAAAGTTATTCTGAATCACATTTCACTCATAACCAACTGATAACTCAAACACCTCTATGTCTGAGGTGAGCTCAGGGGAAATATGTAAGTCTGCACAAGAAGTGATTTAGTTTAGCATTAGAACTTAAGGCTAAAAAGCATGCATCTGAGATCAATAGGAATTTTAAATTTAATTATGCCACTTTTTTATCAACTTTCTATTTTTCAATGGGTTTAAGTGACTTTCTCCATTAGCTTTAAGTATTTATAAAACCAGAGCAAATACTGAGTATTATGGAGAAGATACCAGTTTGATGTTCTCCCTTTCAACAACACGGCCCATGTACTCTTTCAGAAGATAAACTTCTCAAGCCTGCAGATAACTAACAGTGACTGACAAAATATCCAAGAACATCTGAGACTGTCATGTCTTCACTGCATTTCTAGTCCTGGATTTGCAGTGGGTAAGGAGCTGTAAGGCAAGCAGTTCAAAGCAGCAACGGTGATTTACAGATGGAACCAGCCCTCCTCCCTTCTTCTGTTGGGGTCTCTACTCATGTCTCATCCTCTCACTGGTTTTGAATGGAAACCTCATTGTCCTCTGACAGAAGATGAGTATGATTCTGTTCAGTGATCAGCATCAATCACTTCAGAACCTCTAGCAAGTTAATAAAAGGGCATATCAGTAACTCTAAATGAAGTCCTTTAGTTGTAAATATGGAGCAAATAACACATTTGAAAAAAAAAATTATGTATTTGTCAACTGAAATGGTATCTTTAGCACTTGTATGTCATCTTTATTTTTATACATATATCTTTTGTTACTTAAAACTTCCTGAAAGAAAATATATTCAGATCATTGCCACCAGGAAGCTTCTTATATTGTCAAATTTATTTCTATTTGTTGTCAAGAGTAGTTAGAATCATGCTTAAAATGTATTTTTATCACATTTCTGCCAGCTGAGTGCTACTTACAATTCCATTAAAGGTGACCACTAACAAGGCATTTAGACACATACATAACTTTACACAGATAGTTAACTGAATTTTATGCCTTAAGAGCAGATTTAAGTGCTTGCCCAAATGAAAGGTTATCACTTGGACTTTTAAATCTCTTTATATTATTTGATATTCCATAAGAAAATATTGAAATTTGTTTTTCTTTGAGACCATTAAAGATGTACCAGGTGAAATAAATTACCATGATATCCCTGTAACACTCAAGGACTGCACAACAATACTGCATACCAGCACCATTGTGTCTTAACATTTCACTGGGAACATACAATAGGTAAAAATCTGGTATCTTTATATATTACCTGATTGTTCCTGTAGAGTAAGACCTCTATCCTTGTCAATAAAGATACAACTGATTATGAAGAGGAATGAACCAGTTTGGTTCCATGTAACTAAATGTCCATTTAACAATGTCCTGCAATTTCCAGAGGTAATAGTTAACAGGTCCTCTTCATATACACGCAAAACTCAAATACTTCAGTAACATAGACGAACCTTAAACCAGATACTTTCAGAGTTAAAAAAAAAAAAAAAAGGCAAAGGGAACAGGAATGATAAGGAAAACAGAGCTAGGGCTCCACTTGTAGATTGTGAACTCTTTCTGAGGTGGCTGGGGACTCCTTGGAACTCCTAGAGGAATGTCAGGGTGCTTGCTGCACTGGTAAAAAGCCAAAGGGCTTGTGGCTTCCAGTAGCTTGTAATGAAGCTGTTCCTCATCAAAGGGTGCTTTGATCTTAGAGCAAGGAGAGCCAAGTATTTGTTCATCAGGTGCTGGGAGAGATGTGTGTAAGTGCCAGCCCAGGATGCAGTTCCCAGAGGAGCAGTTTCTTCAAAGGGCACACAAAAGCTGACTGCAAACCCTGTTGCTGAGGGGAATGACTGTGTGCCAGCAGTGGTGGGGGTGTGTGAAAAAGCATGTCCCCAGCACATGCCTCAGCGGCTATCCCAGTATATCATGGGCTCAGAAGGGAGGCCCATTACTGAGCTGGGAGCTAGGGTATGATGGGCTTCCTGCCTGCCTGAGATTTTGTACTGGGGAGCATCCACATCACCAGGTAGGGGGGAGCTATGATGGAGAGGCAGAGTCTGTGCTTACTGAGTGCAAAAATGGAGACTCAGGATGTCGAAGTCTGAGACAGGCAACGGCAAGCGAACAGTTCCTTCTCTGATGGGAAACTACAGAACAGGGTCGGCGTGCTAAGAGCACATGAGGTACTGAGTCTGAGCAGGAGGCTGAGGAGGTGATCCTTCTTGCCTCCTGAGCACTGGTGAGACCACAGCTGTGTCCAGTTCTGTGCCCACCAGTAAAGGAGACATGGACATATTGGAGTGAGTACTACAAATGGCCACAAAGATGGTAGAGGCCTTGGAGCATCTGTCATGCAAGAAAAATCTAAGAGAGCTGAGACTTTTCTGCTTGGAGAAGGGAATGCATCAGAGGGGAATCTTATATCAGTGCGTATAAACACCATGGGGTGGAGACAAACTTTTCTCAGTTATGTCCAGAAATAGGACAAGAGGTAATGGGCACATATCAAACCAGGGAAGATTGTGTTTAAGCATAAAAAAAAGCTTTTTCAGTGTGCAAGCAGTCCAACAGTGAGATAGATTGCCCTGAGAGGTTGAAGAGTCTCCATCTATGTTCATCTATGGCTGCAGACCTGAGCAGCCTGTAGCTCAGTCTGCTCTGAGCAGAAGGGGCTGGACTAGACATCTCCAGAGGACCAGTCTGGTTTTCTGAGCAGCAAATCTGTTTCTGAGGTCTAATGATCCCAGACTTTCAGAAAGCTGTAAATGATCGATGACAATGACATGAATACCTGCAACCATTTGGTTGCATCAGCAAGCCAGGAGAGGTGTAAAACAGCCACAGGGAGCCACCTTTGCTGTTTCATTTCCTACTATTAAATATCAAATAAGGAGTATCTGAAAAATTAAGCTAATGTGTTTTATGAGCCTTATCTTTAAAAGCAAAGGGATCTTATAATTCTACGCATGCACTGTCTTATGTGTGAATCTGTGCAATGCAGACTACACAATCAGGAATGAGAAAGGAAGATGACCCGTGAGACACCCACATTATTATTTGTCAGTCTGGTGGAAAGGCTTCAGAAGCTTAGCCCTCAACAGCTTTGTGTTGGAGGAGATAACAAGGCTCAGCCATTTAAGAAATTGCACCTGTAGTCAACACACTGTTATGACATGTATGATTCTTGTACTTGCTCTGGCATGGAAATTTATAATGTTTTCTCTTTAGAAGTAAGATTGAATAATACACTAAACACCTGCAGATACATGTAAATGGAATCAAATCTCTCTGTAAAAATGCAACTCTAGATTAGAAATTAATAAGTAATTTTCTTCTAATTTTGAAAGCATATAAAAAGTATATATTATCACAGCCAACTTAAGTTTACAATGCCTCTTACCATTCCAACTAAAGCAATAGAGAAAGATGCATAAAGTAAAACACATGTAATAGATCTAAAGAAAATATGAAAAAAAAACATTTTCACAGAGAATGTGAAAACCTTTGTTGCAATTCCACAGATCTGGTATGGTTACAGATGGAGGTCTTTTACAGCGTAAGGATTCCATGATTATGAACCAAATATTCCCAGAAATTAACATGAGTAATTTTAATTAAAATATATAATTTTTTTAAGTGCTACTTTTTAGAAGACCTGCTTCCAGGAACAAGAGTGGACAGGTAAGTGTAGCAAACTGCACACAAAATTATATAACTTTAGGATATACACAATGGAATGGGCTGTAAAAATCTTCCGTTACAGTAATTTTTCTCATTTCTGTGAACTACTCTTTTAGGATCCATTTAGCAATTAACTGCAGTCCTCACTAGATGCTAATGTTGCAACAGAAATCTACAGAATAAATTGTGCCAGTGCAAATGAGGCAGTGATTGGCAGGCCTTTCTTAATTATGGCATTAGGTTTAGCACTTGTGTTAATCTGAAATTCATTAACATGTCTCCAGATACCACTAGTTAAATCCAGTTTGCCAACAGGCAGAGTCAGCTCTGAAATTAGTGCTTCAGAAAACCTTGTTTATTGCCTGTTGTCCTCTGAAAAAAATTCACTGAGGTTAGGTTTCCTCACATATTGTTTGACTGGAGTCCCAAAACAATTCCATTATATTCTCAAGGGGCAACACACAAAAGCTAGAATGAAGTTTGTGCAAGAATCACTTATCTACAAATAAATCTCTTATTTCTCCAAACAGATTCTTAATTCCTTTTTTTATACTTTATTGATGTAGTCTTTCAGTCTGCATTTTCATGATCAATAGTTATTCTACCCATATAGAAATCTCTGTAGATGATACAGACAGAAACGCAAATGAGGATAAAAGCTACATAAATTTTTTAGAATTGGATCATGCCAATAATCCTGGTATGTTTCTTTAACTGTGAAGTTATTTACTTATTTACAAGGAAAGCACAGCAGATATAATCTCTCTGGATTTCCTAGTTTTATTCCATGAGATGACTAATTAAAATTGAAAAGCTGGGCATCAGAAGTTGGACTGTAAAGTGGATCAAAAAGGAGATCAAATGGGTTGTGCTGAAAGTGTCTTGGTATTGGTGGGCTCCCTGTGCAGTGCTTCGGTCTATTTCAGAAAATGTTAGTGTTTTCACCACTGACTCAAACAACAAAACAAACAACAAAAACAACAAACAACAAAAAAAGTGTTGGTTTTGTTGTTTCAAACAACAAAAAAAGTGCTCTTTGGGGGCATAGATGTCCTAATGAAATGTAACTATAGCATGAAGATGGATGGGATACATTGGTAACATGGAATGAGATCAACCACCACATGACAGAATTTGTGTAATCTCAGGAACTGAGGCAATAGAAATAAGATTATATGTGTATTCTGATGCATTTGCAGGCTAATAAGACGAACTTTGCTAAGAGTGCACAGCACATGTGTTTCTAGATAGAAGAGAAGGGAAAATGTGTAACAGTTCAGACAAATCTCACACTAGACTCCTGTCGTTCTCTTCAGTCTTTTTCCTCTGGCACATTAAGGATTTATCTAAGTTTATAATGTTGTAACATTATTTTTATTTAATATTTTTATCTCTAATATAATTACATTGGTATTCACTGTATTATCCAAACATGTCCCCAATCTTATTTTGTAGACCTTCCTCATTATAATATCAGAGCAGTAAATCTTGCAATGATCTTATACAGATCTTCTCAGATCCCTAAATAGGCCATCATATAAGTCATGAAAGACAATCTTTTATTGAACTTTTGAATTCATCTCTTCCAAATCTAGTTTATGGTTTTATGCATATATTTTCATCTTGTTTCTTTTTCACTCCTATTTCAAATGATTTTCCTTAGAATATGCTGCATTCTTTCTTGGAAATGCTTGGTCATTTTCCACTGGATGGACAGATGCCATAAGGATGGACAGGGTGAACGCTACAGAACAAGGAATTATATAACTCTTTTCCTCATCTCATTTCTATAGCTACAATTGTCAAAGTGTCTTCCTTTGTTCCACAGACAAATGACAACTGAAAAACAGCACTATCTCACTGGGGTCCTCAGAGTCTCCAGAATTAAACAGAAGACTTCTACTACACTCAATTCTTTTCCCCAGGTAACTTCTCCAGTTTGCTTGAGTCATAAACAATAAATAACATTGTAAGTACTGTTGCTTGTTCCCATGCACATTTTTTTGTTCAGTTCCTCAGTCTTGTCAACCTGTCATTTATTGTCAGAATTATTTGTCTAAATGTTCTACAGACACACAATATGTTATCATCTGCATTTACATGTTTTTATCCACCATTTTTTCCTGCAGGTTTTAGTAGGCTTTTTTGTGACCGATTTTATTTTTATTTTTCCTGAGCTGCTTTCTCCTCTTCTTTTCCCATTGTCATCTTTGCAACCTGGAGATTATTTTCGGTTTTAAAGGTTTTTTTTCTTATTGGTATAATTTAAAACCTTGTTTGAAAAGATGCATTTTAACTGTCTTCTTCGATGTCAAAAGTTTTGTCTCTAAGGAGATTTTATCATTTCAATGTGTCTTAATAGTTTATACAGTCTCTGTGCATACAAGAAAGGAGTCCATGTAGATTGCTTCTCCTTTCACTGCTTTTAAAGCAGACACAAAATAATAGTCTAATTTTACTATTAAATAATTTATGGTTATTATTACTAGGTTTGTTACTGGTAATTAGATTAATATCTCTCTGCAAAGTAGTGTTATCATATGGCTTTTGACCTACTTTAAGTTTCTTCCATTTCTTGTTTTATTTGGTAGGCACCCTTAAGGTGGCTTGCAATAATAACTGATCACTTCATTCCTAGCTTCCATCCTCAAGGTCTTTTTTCCCCTCAAAACCAGAATACTGTTGGAGTCATCTCACAAGTTTTTGGTAATAGACAACTAAAGCTGATATAGTTTTACAGATTTGCTCTGCTGTCAGTGGACGCATCTCTACAGCACAATTCTCTGATGTGTTTTAGAGAAATGATGAGGTGAACCATGCCCCTCTAAGTGAATCTCTCTTCATTCACTGTAAAAGCAGTGTAATCAACTAGTTCGTGTGTAGACATATCCACTCTTCATATTTTATGTGAAACAAATTGAATTCTACTTCTATACTCTGTGGCTATATAAATAGCTAGTCTCTGTGTCCCTGTGTTATTCCATTTCTATACTTGTCCCCTCTTTCACTTATTCTAGTTGCATGACACACACGCACAAAATAATGCAAACCCAATACATCATAGTAGTTTTGCCACTACCTTTCACAATGCTAGGAAAAACTGCATCTTTTATCACCTACATCATCACGTGTCTGTACTGTTTGCTGTTATTTCTCATGGGGGAAAATTGAAAAAAGCAATACTGTTATAAATAGCCCTTGCCTCTAATCTATCCACTGTTCAATATTTGCAGCGTGTCAATCTGCTGGAGTTAAAGCCCGTCTGTTTTTCTCTGCCTAACCTTATTACTTTTCATTTCCTGGCAACAAATCATATGGTTCAGGCAGAGGCTTGTGACCCTGTTCTATAGGAGTCATGTTCATTTGTTCTCACCCTCAGTACCTTTTCCACAGTCTTATATTATTGTCAGGTTTCATCACCCTTCAACATTTCCCTCTTCAGAATCCCTCTTGTTACGTATCTGTTCAGCAGTTCATATCAAGATCTGTGCTCATTCCTATTTAATACTCCATTAGAAATCATTAGCAACTCAGGACCACGAAGATGAAAGGTTCATATTTTCAGAAATATTTTTTCATTGATCTGGTTGCTATTGATTCTGACAGAGGGACCTCTGAGGGAGGACAAAGAAGAAGTAGCAAAGAGGTAAAGCTAAGAATATTTTTAATTATTCTTACAACATTAGGAGTGGCAGATGTTCATACAAAATAGAGGTAAAAGCTTATAACAATAGACCTGTATTAATTTTTCATACATGAGCCTCATTATAATATCTATATGTAATCTCTGAAGACATTGAACCTCATCAGAATTATTCTCTCTCATGACCACCTTTTAACCACCATACAACTACATTTACAAGGTCTATGTTATCGGATACTCCAAGCACTTCACTTTCAAGTCTGAAAATCACCCACATGAAAAAGAAGGACCTCTTTATAGGAAAGGGAAAAATAGGAAGGATAAGATTTCAGGTGCATGTTTTAGTTGAATTTAATTGTCCAAGAACTGTCCAAGTGGCACAGCTTGGCACTTCTAAGTTACTGAAAGACCAATATTTACACTTCCCTATTCAGGAGCTTCTTAGCCCAACCAGTGAGACACACAGCTTCTTCACTCCCCTTGATGCTCAGATCCAAGAGGGAGAGGCACACTTCTTTTTTATCTGTTTCTCTGATCTGAGTTGTCCCCTCTGGACAGAAATCAAGAGAATTGCAGCTACAAACTCACAGGGATCCTGGATGCTGAGAGAAGCAACTCTCAGCTCTGCTGACTTGGCACTACCTTGGCACAAGGGAGCTCTGTCCAAATTTCTGATGGGCTTGCCCTGAAGGTTACCAATATTGGAAGCTAAGATACTTTGTTCCCGGGACTGATTTCCCAGAGGTTTTCACTCAAGAACCAGAGCCACAAAAAGTGTTTCTTGCAATTGTTCAATGAAATTAGCATCCTTGTCAGGAATGTCAATTAATGGACGGTTTTCATTGGTGATTGAACTGATAACAATATCACTCACCAGTACAGCTTTAGGGCCTGGAGAGATTCTGTTTCTTCATAAAATTAATTTCAGTTTAATTCAGACCAAAATCAAATAATTAAACAATAAGACAGAAGATAAAAAGAACAGTCCTTAAATCAAAGCTTGGTTGGTTTATTTGGTTTTTTTGTCAGGTGACACAGGATAAACAACTTTCTTTATAAGGACCATTTATGCTTTATATTATTATTTCAATTCAGTGTAAGTATTGAACTACGAGAGGTTTGGTTTTGTTGGTATTTTTTAGCATTTAACAACTTCAGAATTAGAATATATTATTCCATGAACTACTGAAAAAGAATAGCCCATACATTAGGAAAACATTTTTCAAGTGTTTGATGCTGGAAAACCTGACTTCAATACACTTTGTTAGGAGTACCTAACAACCTCTTTGCTGTACAGATTCACATGGCATGGCATGCACTCAGGTAGATGATTAGACCCTGGCCATGGAGCTCATGTGGTATGTGTCTATATGTGTTAATGGGCCACTTCTATAAAAAGAAGTGGCCACCTCTTCTCCACACATGGAAAAATAGATCGTGATTCTCAAGTGACTGGTGTTACTGACTCCCATATATATTCAATGTCTATTAGCAGCTTATCTTCATAGGAAGTCTTTGATTATATATTAATACAAAACAGACAAAAATCTCTTTGTATGTATTTGGACTTCTCATATGCCATTTGCTAATTTTTTTCTCTTCCACTCTTCATCTTGTTTTTAGCAGCTACAACCTCGCACCTCCACAGGACAGGCAAGTTCCTGCTCTTCAAAACAAAATAAATTAGTTTCAATTATCTCTGAATATGGGTTCAGAGTCTTTCTTTAGATAGAATAGTTTATGTCTTTATTTCAGAAATTTTGTGGCCTGAGATAACAGCCAGTTGTGCTTATGTATCATGTAATAATTCATTAAAACACTGTATCTAAACCACATCTACGCTTACACCTTCACATTTGCTGTGCAAACTGATGTAAGCACTAGGAACTTGAAATATCAGCTTAGGTTTGGGAACGTCTGCTTGAACATTAGTTTCTTTTTACTTTACATACTCCTCAGAATTTTCCTATACAAGGCTTAAGGGAACTCACTTATTATATAAAAAACAAAACCATGTGTATTTTATACTCAAGTAAGAAAGAAACCTGCCTAAGAATATTGTGCATGAACAATAACCCTTGCTAGTAAGAAATGGTGAAAGTGAAAAACAGAGAAAAAATTATCAGTATTTGAGCTGCAGTTAGTCCACGTATAAGGACGGATCAATACAACCATTTGTAACTATCAAGAGCAGGAGCCTTTAAATGCCAGCTGGCTTGGCAGAAATCTTCCCGCAGAGGCTGTATGTCAATATAAGGATTATTTCCAAGCACCTTTAGTTGTTTTTCTCTAACATGATAAGCAGTGGACTCTAATACCCTGAGGCTTTCTCTTCACATCTCTGGGTAAGGACTTGAAAGAACCACAGCAGAGACTGCACTAACTAAGCCTTTCAAGTTTGCACAGTCTGGCATGCTTTGAGGTGTCTAACTGCCCTGTAGCTGCATAACCTGCACGCATGATGACTTCAGCTTCACAAAAATCTATCATTTTTGCTTTCTTTTAAAATGTGTAATAATCACCTCTAAAAAGTGGGGCACAGCTACCAAACTGGCCATATTATGAGTTGTGACTTAATGCTACCTAGGGATATATTTATAAAATTTGATTATGTGTGACACAGGAACAGTGCCAATACATTTTTGTCTCTCAACTCAGGATCAAGCAATATTGGAGCAAGACCAGGGTATCCCTAGGGTAGCTCCAGAGTGAAATCGGAAAACCAAACATTGATCCAGCTGGAGCTCAGAGTGAGCAATAATATCTCTTCTGTGATTATATCTGCTTGCTTAGCCTTACAGTCAAAGGGTAGCAATATACTACTGAGGTCTCCATAAGAGGCATCATACAGAATTTTTCACTGCTTTTTATTTTAAAGAGTTTGATGAGTTTATGTAAGAAAATAAATTCTGAGGAGGCAGGAGGATACAGTGCATGGGTGATATACAGCTACTTTCCACCAAGTGTAAAAACTCTATCCTCTGCCTACCACAAGCAAACACAAACTACCTTGCCTTTCCACTGAAAAACATGCAGCTTCTGGGGAAATATTCATTTAGTGAATGTCAAGGACTATCTCTTACTGTGCCGCTCTTCTACTTCTGTAAATAAACATATGTGTCTGAGACCATGTCTGTAATCTCAGGGTGTTTTGTATTCCCCAGACAGTTCAGGTAACCACTATGTTTCTAGGATGCTTTCCAAATTCTTAGGAACTAACTTCGAGCATAGAGCAAGTGCAACACTTACACTGGAAACCACATCTAAGTGACTAGATGGTAGTCATAATAAAAATATATTATTGTAAATGCAATTTTTTTTTCTATCTGTTTACTTGCCAGCTGACCTGGATTTTGCTTTCTCTTACCTTTTTAGCACTTCTTTAAAACTGTTAGGGTGACTCCTATTTTACATCTGGTTTCCCATACAGTTGATGAATACCGGTATTCCAGACTCATAAAAACAAACACTACATTTTCTATTGAGTATAGTACAGCTGAAAGTTTACAAACCTAGTGTTGATAAACATAATATTTCTGAGATTTCCTGGTTATCTGATGGATTTCTCATTTTTCAACTAAATAATGATCAGGTAAAATTTACTTTCTACTTTTCAGAAATGAATGAAATTGTTTCTTTTCAGAAAGTGAAATAAAAAAAATGAGCTAAATTAATTAAGACAGTAAATAATCTCAGAGCATTCAGATTCATTCAATAGATTTTAATGCTTCAAGCATTGGAAACCTCTGGACAGTGGTAACCAGTATCAATTTCTATTTGCCATGATATTTGCATGTTATTGTGCTTTCACGATTAAAGATGAAAAATTTATTGCAATCATCTTTTAAGAACATTTTTTTCTTGATTAATTAAGCATGTATAGAAAAAAATTCTACCTTTATTGTTGGTTGTGTTGTTAAATTCTAATTACAAATGTCTTTAGCAACTCTGAACCCTAATTTGTTTTAAGTTAAAATGTGGAGAAATGTTACAAGGAGATCTCGTGGTTGCATAGACCTAGAATTGCAAATGCCAAAAAGTACTGCAGGAACAGAGACACCAAAAAACTTTTGCTTGAAAAACTGCACAAATTTTTGGGCTTTTGCAAGAATGGACTTAACTAACTTAACTCTCATTTCTGTGAAAATTCTTTCAATCAGGGTTCTACATAATCAAACTATATTTCACACATTGCAAGGATGTCACAAGCAACTTGAAACACACTGTATCTCATGACAGTCTAACATCTAACTTTTCATTGTTCATTGGAAGAAAATAATAATGATTGATGGAATAATAAAAAATCATTATTACATGAAAGTTCCTTTTTTTTTCTTAAAGCCTAATTTTCTCCTTTATATTAAAACTATGGTAATGTGTTGATAGTTTCTTTATCCAAAGCTGGTTGGTTTTCATTTGGCTTATTTTGTTTTCTTACAGGACAGTAAGAAAAAAGGATATTAGCAAAAAATAATGTTTAAAAATTATCTTGACTTCTCTAGCCTTTTGTAGATAACACAGATACAGTGTTTTAATCCCAAAGGATAACTTGTAATTCACTTTTATGATACAATTTGTATCTGAACGAACATGAAAAATTGTCCAGATGCTGATGACAGATCTTTCTTAGGTATGGTGCTCAATAAATAAAATACTTCCAATAACTGGATAAGATTTCTTGTCTCATTTCTGACTGGGTAGAAATATGAAGTCATACTTTTATTGCTGTTTCCATTCTACTTTCACTAGAATAAAAATACAATAAAAATTATGACTTTTTATAAACTAATAGCCACTTAGTGCTACTGAGTTAGGATACTGAGAGTCCATTTGGATAGAACTTATAGGAAGTCTTGAAGAATATCCTCCCAGTCATGCCCTGTGCTTGTTTAAGGTTAGCTCTGGAGAAAACCCCTTTGGACTAAAGTCTTAGAAGTCAACTACTTTATTTCTCCAGTGAATATTTGAATCTCAAACTAATATGAAAAGTTTTGAGGAAGAACAAAGCTCCAGTGGTTTTACCATCTTCATCTAAAGCAAAGTTAGCAGTGCTGCGTTAAATATTTCTGACTCTTTTCTGGAACTGTTAAGAGGCATAAACCTCTTTACCCTGACAATGTTGAGGGGTTGTACCACATCCTTTCACACTCCAGGTGAACTCCTAAAATTTAGACAAGTCAGCATTAAAGTTCATCATACCAGATAATAAACCTCGCCCACTGTAACTGATAGTCTAAAGATGAAGCTGTGATTGGTGTGTCAATTTTGATACTGTATTTAAAAATCCATACAAATTGTAATACTCTAAACTGTAGATGTATATCCTCTAAAAATCTTATCTTTACATAATTAGCTCAACTACCAGCAAAATAAAC
Organism: Dendrocincla fuliginosa; assembly: GCA_035047845.1. NCBI lineage: Eukaryota > Metazoa > Chordata > Aves > Passeriformes > Dendrocolaptidae > Dendrocincla > Dendrocincla fuliginosa. The sequence goes on along the minus strand of JAWWMO010000043.1, from coordinate 19,809,330 downwards.
TGTATACAAGTAGAGTACCAGTCAAGTTGACTGTTAATAGAGCTGTAAGCAACAGAGAGAAGCACTACTTTCAAAATCATTGTCTGTGTCAACTGCTATGACTTGGCTTAAAAGAATTCAGGCTTGCAAACCTAACTAATAAGTATTCTGTATTTCCTATATTCCAAACTATTTTTTTTTATTAAATGTTGATGTAATTCTAAAAGTTGATAACCTAAAAAAATTGGCAAAAATTGAAAAATATTAATATAGAAGCCTCACTAGTGTATTGTCACTTTGAAAATGCGCTATGCATAGAACCCACAGCTTTACAACTAAAATCTTTGCCACAAATTATTTTCCTTTTAATTATCAAATGTTCAATAATGATGATAGGAGAATTGAGAGAAACAGTCTCTATTTAAATTAGAGCACCTCAGCAATTTGTGCATCAAATCTATTATTTCAGGCTTACAAGGGAGAGATTCGGCTAAGCCTATGGGAAGCAATATTTTGGGTCCAATCTCTTCAGCATAAAACATAATCTCGTGTGTGGCCAAAACTATTGGATACCTTAATCCTCAGAAATAATAGGAAACGCTTTCTTTGCCGAAGTAGAGAAGCTCCTAACATAAACTATCTTCCACATACTTAATATTTCATACTATTAGAAATGCTTTAACCAGCCTTTGAGAAAATCTCTGACTCACAGCTGACTGCAGAAAACATACAGAAGTAAATGAGTTGCTATGGTGCCTAAATGCAAATGAACAGGCTGGTTCTCTGGTCGCCTTGAGAGGCATCAATTTCTCCCATCAGCTATACGAAGAACGAGACACTTAGAGTAGACTACTCTAGACACTGCAACTGAGGAAAACCTATCAGCCTGTAAGGGATGAACTGAGTCTTGTCACTTTCCTCTTGAATGTCCTGCTTAGTTTGCTTAGATTCTCCCTGGTTTTGCTTAATGTCACATCTGGCAAGAAGGTCTAACGTATCTAACTTGTTTTTGAATCCAGTAGTGGTTTGACTATAGAACTTAATTTAGTTGATTACAGTTGAATACATCTCCCTAGATTAGAAAAACTAAACAGTGCTCTCTGATGATGTCAGCAATGTCTGTTAATTATAAATTTATTCTCTCCTTACTGTAATCCCTATCCTACAGTGTTTAGTCTACCTGATTTCACTGTCATTCCCTTTAAATAAAGAAATTGTTGTTTTCCTCCTTATATTAGAATGCAAGATTTTTCAAGACAATTTCACTGAGAGGGATCTCCCTGAAGAATTGCTCTATTTTTTGAGTTTGTCACCTATTGGGCATTACAAGAGAGATCACTTTTTACATGAACGAATTATAAATGCAGCTTATTTATAATATCAAATACCTTTAACAAAATCCTTGTTGCCTTTTTTACCTTGATATTTCCTCTAATGTGTCTTATTTTAAGTTTGTAAGTAAAAGTTATTTGTAAGTAAAAGTTATTGTAGGTAAATGAAAAATGCTCACATTATTCAGTTGCAGAGGTACTAAAAACCAATCCCTTTTCCCCTCACCTGATGGTGATGTCCTGATGGCTTGCAGAACTGCTATCTTATCAAACGGTTCATAAATCAACAAATGGGAAAATTACATTCTTGCTTGATTTCACATATTTAAGAGGAGATTTTAAATTTAAACATTCAAGTTAGGAAGCTTGTCAAGGTATTCTCCTCCTCAAAACATGAAGCAGGCATTCTTCCTGTTAATAAATATAAGGATATCCAAAGGGCTTAAAAAGACTGTGATGTTTCTTACACTGACTAAAAGGTAAAAAAATACATGCAATAGGGATCCAGTTTCTTTGCAGTCACATAATTTTTCACTGGGAATGGCAAAGGTTGATTTTGTACTATAGCTTGAGTTTTTAATTTGATCATATTAGAAAACTGTAGTCTAATTTATCTGAATATACTTACCTAGCAGGAGAGGCAAATCAATTTTCATTGGGTAATGAGCGTAAATCCTTTACCACCTTCCTTTACATATTAATTATTAAAATACCTTATGAATTAGACCTTGTTCCTCAAAACAGAATTGACCTCAGTCAAGTTCTACATCATGAATTTTGTATGTGGAGCATATATATTGCTCCATTAATCAGTACTTAACTGAACATAAGCAGGAGCACAGCTATAAATTGCACTTGCTTTTAGGTTCTACCTTCTAATTTCACACCCAGCGTTTTCATAATCACTGATTTTAATGACATGGATTCGTGAGGTATCTCAGAATCACAGCAGCTCCAAACTTTGCCTGCTATGAATGTTTACATTATGGCCATACATTACTTAAATCCATTAAGAGTGATTCAGATCACTGTGCAATTTTAGCTTCATGTACAGCCACCTGGAATAATTTCATTGAAATAATTAACATGGCAAAGCAGAATTTATTTGAAATCATTCCCTGCTTATCCCAAATAATAGATTAGCAGTGGGAAACAATTCTTTTATTCATTTAATATACAGGCTGGGAAACTAGACATCAAGATTCTTTGTTACAAATAGCCTGCCATAGTCCCCAGTGCTTTAACAAGCCAAGTCAGACCTCTGAAACCATGACAAAAGCACATGAAAAGGATTTTGAATTGTGGGATTTTATGAATTTAGGTCTTTGTTTTCAAACATTTTTCTGTACCACCAAGATTAAAAAAAAAACAAAACATAGAATTATGACATGATTTAATTATGACAAAACAAACATCTTAATAAAACTGCGGCAGACACTCCTCCTGTGACTCCCATTTCTGCACCTGAAAGTAGTATCTATTCTTTTCAGCATTGTAGAGATTAGCTAAACTAGATTTGCTAGCACAGTGAACCCTAGCAAGGTCAGCAGAGTTTAGCCCTTCCCACCTCATTGTTAATCTTATTTGTCCCTATCTCATCTACTCTACTGCTATGATCTCACACTATACTTAGTTTTTAACCCTATCAGAATATGGTAGCAGTGGCATCATATGATGCTAAGTGTTTCTGATGGTACAAACTCATAAATTATCAACTGCCTATAAGAACTCATGGCTTGCAAAAAAATGCAAGGTGTGCCCAACTTCAACTACTTTAAAAAGTGTTGTGGGTTTTTTTTCATTCTCTGTGGGTAGTTAAAGACTTGAAAGTAGGATTTTTAAAAATCTGAGAGAGAAGCATAGCACCAGTACATTTTATGTGGGACATTTAGTTCTATTGTGCCTTATGCCTCAAAAAAATGTCAAAACTCATCAGCCTGAAAGTGCACCATTATAAAGCTTCTGTTTTAATGATAAATAATGACTTGAGAATGCAAATTTTGTACTCAGTGAAAGAATAGAGAGGTGTCAGCTTTCTTCAAGAAAACATTTAAAACAGTCTGAGCTGAATATTAAGTCAGGAGAGTTTTGCATAGATTGATGTCTTAGCAACTTCAAAAGATAGCAGTAGAAGATTAATTTTGCAAACAGATGATTCCACAATAATGATTCTCTGGAGGGTTTATTCTTTTCTTTTTCTTTTTTTTTTTTTGTTGTTGTTGTTGTTGTTGTTGTTGTTGGTTTTTTTAATGTCCTGTATAGATACTGTTTTCTCAGAAAAAAAAAGTCTTGCAATGTAATATGATCATCATTTTTTAGTTTACAAGTGTCAACACCTTATTTTGAGTTAGCCTGCTAGTTTCTGTTCTTTTGTTCTCATCGGTATTATTCTGGTATTACTCTACCCCTTCATGATGAATTTTTTGGATGGTCACTTTTTAAACAGGGTTAATGCTGCATGCGTGTCTCTGCGTTTGCAGTCAAATCTTTTCTCAAAGGCCTTAAATTAACATATCTAAAACCTAAATAACAGCAAGGCTTACTAGTCCACTTAGATTATGAAATTAATTCCAGAAGAAGAGTAAAATATTATAAAGTAGGGTTAAGTGATACACTTTTCTTTCTTTCAAGTACAGCTAATATAACAGAATCACAGAATGATTGAGGTTGGGCACAGATCTGTGGAAATCACCTAGTCCAACCTCTCTGCTTAGAGCAGAGTCAGCTAGAAGAGGTTTTGAGTGTCTGCAAGGATGGAGATTCCACAACTTCCTCAGGCAATCTGTTCCAGTGCTATTGTAAATTTGTCACAAAATCCCAGCAAGCAACATAGTAGCTTTGTTTTGTCCAGAGAAGACTGAACAAAAGGTTGCACAGTCTTTGAACATACTTTATGTTTTTCTTCACCAGGAGAAGGAAATGGTATTGCAGCGTCCTCCTGAAGAAGCAGATAACATTTACCTAAGCACTGATGGCAGTGAAGAGACAGTGCTTTCACCTTTTCCCTGCTTCCTTCTCAATTATCCCTGTTCACATAAAAAAATGGTCAAAGTAGCAAGTATCCCTCTTAATCCCGAGGACAAACAGCCCACCAAAGCAAATAAGATATCTGTATGCATGTATGAGAGTATAGGTCAAGTGCTGCTCTTTATGATTAAGTGTAAGACCCATATTGTAATATCTGTAAATACACTGTGTTAAAGTGTAGAATGTTTTCTTGTCACTTACCCCTGGGAATACTAAAATCTGTTAATGTAAATATAAATACAAACATATGACTAAAGATGGGCTATACTATATACTGTTTATAAAGAGAGGGAGCAAGGTGGAGGGCAGGGGATGGAGAGAGAGAGACAGACAGAAAGAGAGAGAGAGAATGTGTTTTATTCCTGCCCAAGAAATAGCACTGGGTCTGTGCTGTCATTCTTTGTCGAGAAGCAAGTGCAAAGATTAAGTATTTTTCTTAAAACCAAAACAAAACAACCTTTGAAACACTTCCATCCACCACAAATGCATGCTCAAGTTCTGTTTCTGTTAAATGATGAGCACTTGTGTTGAATTCAGCACAGAACTTCCCATGAAGCAGTCAACACATGCCAGGGTAAAAACTCTTAAAAAACATCTGCTTGTTTTGTAGACAGAATGATGACATTAAATAGAATAAGAACACTAAAGCAATGTGAAAGGAGAACATATTGAATCATGTCACAATTACTATTGTGCATATCACCATTTATAAACCTAATTAACAGAAAGACACTTTACATAGCTTTAAATATGAAAGACCAGTTCCACATAAATACCTCATTTGGCTACAAAGAGAGGTAGGAAAAAATCTTTCAAAGGTGACACCTTATTAAAATAAGAACAACATACAGTAATAACATTCACTTTTTGCCTGGGAAAAAGAAAGATAAGTAGAACCATGAAACTTTTGAAAGGTCTAAGTACTCTTTGATTAAAGAAACAGAAAGGGCTGGTTACGGTCCACTAACAGTGACCATCAAGAACCCAAAGAACTAAGTATGCTGTATCTCACCACACTGCTTTTATATTTTCCTATTTGAAAATTCTTTAGTTGTACGCAGCAATAAGCTATGCCAGTTACATGTTAGAGGTTTCTTTTCCTATGAAACTAAATGAATTGTTAAACATCATAAATGAAAAAATATTGGTCTTAGACACATACTTTCCTAGCTGTCCTATGTAAAAGTAAACCAAAAGTCTACAGTACCTAACATCCCATGTACAAATACATTTCTTGATTTCTATTACAAATTGCAATGTTCTATCCACTTTAAAATCATGATGAACTGTGAGACTTTCTGTATTTTGCACACAACTGAAAGAACATCTAAGCAGAAACAAATGTCGTATCAATCACATCAGTATACTGTGCGCTGGCGGTTATGATCACCCTTCAGTCATGAAGGTGTCATGGAATATTACAAAGATGGATCCTTCAGGGGAACAAATTTTACTATTTTTAAAATTAAAATAAACCAAATAAACAAAAACCAACACAGTTCAAAGTGATTTCTTGCAATCCAAAGCAAAACAGTTACTCCTGTAAACAGAAATACGTACGTTTTCTTAGCCCTGCAAATACCCTCCATAAGGCAGACAGATGTCCTTCATAATACAGGTCACACTTTGTGACGTGAAACTCACTAATTTGAATGTGATATCATATTAATTGGACTTGCACCCATTCAGTACTACCTTGGTTAAGAGGGATAGACTGAACTAAGAGAGGTGAGAAGTTGGTTTAGTTTATATAAGGGTAGGATCATGTGGAGAAACTGGTATAAAACGAAAATAAAACGAAAAACTGTCTCTCAAAAATGTCAGTTATTTCTTGATATTAGAAATTACCATCACCTCGAAGAGCAGAAGTTTAATTCTAAAACACAGGAAAATTGGTTTAATCATAAGATTTTTTTTTTTTTTTTTTTTTTTTTTTTTTTTTTTTTTTTACCGTGAGGATGATCAAATACTGGAATTGATTACTCAGACAGAATTCTGGAGGATTTTTTATACTTGTAGATATGGAATACCTGGTTGGCCATGGTCCTAGGTAAACTAATTGAGTTGATCCTAAACTAAGCAGAGGGTTGGAGCAGGTGATCCCCAGAGGTCCCTGCCAACTTCAGCAGTGCTGTGATCCTGTGACTGTTAGGGTAGAAAAATGGTACCTTGAATGTCTGAGAAAGACAGGATTTTCCTTTCATGCACCAGCTCACTTTTAATATAACACGTTATTAATGATTGAGCCTGGGATGCAGGTCCAAATCCACACACAGCGCTACTGCCAAGTCCATCACGTGAGGTCTGGTAACCTATGTAAATATTCACCTCTGTCAGACACAGGAGTAGTGCTGCCTGGAGGAACAGGAATTTAGGATTAATAGGAAAAGACGAAGTGTTTAAGACTGTCCTCTGCTCATGCTTCCCAATGCATGACTGAGAAGAAAAGAAAATACTCGGGCACATAACACCCAAAAAACTGGTAGACCAGTACGTATTATGGACTAGCCTAGTACAGGGAACACTTAGGACATCCCATGGGACAGAATATTGACCTCAAATAAATGTTTCTTTTTTTTTTTCCTCTCTTTCAGTAAATCACTATTTCAAAAACAGATTCTTTTTCATTAGTGTCCAGAATGCTTTCATCTCCCCTCGTTGCCACACTTAAGAGTCAGCACAGAAATCATGACAGCTATTGATGAAATACAATTATCTAGGAAGAGGATAGTTTCATATAAAATGTACAGCTTATCTTTTTATCCTAAACTTTCATGCTTACTAGATGAAAATAGATCACTTTGTGCTTTAACAACACAGAGAGAAGAAAATCTACTGAAATTGCAGGTAATTATCACTGCAAACCTTACAATATCATCACAACATTTCCCATTTGCCAGCAATGTATTATGCTCAAGGAGTTCTTTAACATCACTAAAGAATCATTTAGACTCCTTCTAACTTTATATTCCTGGAGATGGGGATTCCCTTTTCATGAAAATTGCATAGGAAGAAAAAACTGTGAACTACAGTCAACATTTGTATCAACCAAATGGTCTGGAATATTACCTAAAGCAAAAAAGCTTCCACTCTGAAGTTAAATTCAAAATGACCTTGTTCTTTTTTCAAAAAGGCTGGCAGCAGATGTCATTGGAATAAATTGTGATAGACAGTGCTTCTCTCTGCATAGTTAGAAGGCATGTGTAGTACATGAATTACCACCAAGTAAGGAAAACAACCCCAAACAAAACAGAGCAAAGAACATTGCTCCATTTCTTTGTAAATAATGGTAAATACAGTATGCGATAATTATGACTTCTCATGAAATAATTCAGGTTTTCAGCAACTTTATTTCACCATCATCTATGTTCTACACTTCTCAAATCTACATTCATAAATTAATCCTGTTCTTTATTGGCCTCTACTGTTAACAGCGTAAGCATCTGTAACAACATTTCCTCAGCAGGCAGATGTCAGATGCATAGAATATTATGGAGTGTTGCTTAAATATATTATAGTGTTGTTTAAAAGTATATGTTGCATTTGTCTTAAAGCTCACTAAATTACTGAGTCAAAACCAATGAAATGGAAAAGAACTTTGTGTTTTAATTGAGATTTAAATATGCACATTGAAAGCAAACTTCTCACTGCTAGCTTTTGTAAGGAAATCGTTAACTAATTTCAGAAGAAGGTAATTTTCAAAATGGTATTTTTTTTAATTCCTTCTCTTGCAAGCACATAAGCAACCACTGTCAGATGATTTTAATCTGTCAATGGGACTGCATGAGTCCTCAACTTGTTTCTGTAATACCAGCTTTTCACCAGAATATTTTGATCGACAGATTCTTATTTTTATCATCTGCCTCTTTTGGGAGCGGCTTAATGTTAAGACGAAAAATACGCTCGGGGTTTCAGAGCAGGTGGAAAAACTCACAGTTCTGATTAAATGAGAACTGCTTCTAATCCTGTTTTCCACTATTCCTTAAGGTATCCTATATAAAGAATTAAACACATCTTGCACATCTTGTCACTTCTGAAACATTTAAAGAAGAGAGGGGCAAAAAAAAGAATATATGTAACTTACCATTAAAGTTTACTGCCCGGATATAGCTAAGTAGTTCTTTACCATCAGTTGTGCTCATCCTTGGGCATAGACCAATATATCCAGGACAGAGATCTTTATGCATGTTGTGCAGCGCATAGGCCATGGAATATACTGCATCAATGACAAACTGAACCTTCCCTTCTTGCTCATAGGCTGAATCTCTCGCAATTCTTTCTAAGCCTAAGGAAGAAAGAGAAAGAGTTTATTTCTATTTGTGTTTGCACAGCTGCATTCCTGCATGAGTACTTGCGAGAAAAAAATCACATTATAACATACATAATTATAGTTGGATTGACAGGTAAAGTTGGGATTCACCTATCTGACACCTAAATAAATGAGACAAGGGAAAATATGTCTTTCTGGTTTTGTCTCTAATCATTTTACACTGTGCCAGGTATATAAACAGGATGTTGAATTCTGGGCTAGAAAAGAGGACAGAACATTTCATTACATGGAAAAGATATATAGATATATGCACTTCTACAATCCAGTAGAAAAATTCTCTTTCCACCTTACTGACTTTCGTTCAACAGTTGTTTACTGTTATTTATAGGACACTTCTAGAGCAGCCTGCCATTCTGTTTTAGATAAATTTAAGGCTATCTTGATTTTTATCCCTGTCTATTGTTTGATAAACATTATTTAAACATCTCAGGCAAAAAGGCTGAATGTTTGCCAACTGATGTGACCATCTGTCTCTATATGGAAAAGTGCTTCTTCTGAGACATTTTCCTGTACTTACTAGTGAATTATGTTTCACATTGAAAACCAAGTACTGTCTGCTATTTCCTACAGGGACATTTATGCTTCAGAGGGAATACAGAGGAAATCAATACATTACATAATTTTTGTTCTGCACAAATTGCCTGAATTAATATTCTATGTTCAAATCCAAAAACTTTTTATATTCAGATACTGGTTCAAAGGCTCAAAATCTTAATTTTCCAGGAAAAAAGGGATCTGGAAATCCTGATTTGAAATCTGCCCTGTTGAAATCTACTGTCAAGTTCCTCTTGTCTCAGTGAACACCAGTATAAACATTTAGGTTATTTACCAGTTTACCAATTCATTCAGCTTGAAAATAATCCAGTGATGTTATTTAAGATTATTTAGAAATGAGGCAAAACTTCATCATTTTTTTTGAAGTTTTAACAGTCTGTCTCTTACTTTTAATGATTCTTTTTTATATGTAAATACTGGCTTTTATCAGTTCAATATATCAATTTTACTGAATCCAAGTTTTTAAAAGTACATTATTTATGTCTGAAAATTGTACATCAGATCTTTCTTTAGACAAAGTATGCAAGCCCATTTGACATGGAAAAAAAGCTAGGGAGCTTTCCTTCTGTTTGCTGCACTTCAGTACCACCATCTCATATTACAATGATAATGTATGAACAAATCTGTAATCTGTCAAGTGGTGGTTTGTGCTTTAAACACCTCTGAGCACTGGGAGCTTTGAAAAATCATGACGTGCTTTTATTTCTCCTCAGGGATTAGTTGAAAAAAATAAAATCACTGCCTCTTGAAAAGCTGAAAACTATTCAGAGAAGGCAAAGAGCTCATTTTCGTGATTTGTACAAGGAACTTTACAGACAGTTTTCAAGAGATGGAATCTAATGAATGGGAAATAATTAGTAAATAGTGCAACTCTACTGCAAATAAATAAAAAGGAAAAACTTTTCCTCGCACATGCTGAAAATTACAAAATTAGTTTCAGGGCATTGCCCAGATATAAAAAAAGACATGAAGGATGGAAGACATGAAGTTTAATTAGTTTCCAAATTTATTAACTTATTTCATTTGGGAACTACCTTCCAACGGTAAGTGATGGGGAGAGCTCATGATATCCACTTTAATTGTTCCTGCCTTGTTAAGAATAGTGGGACAACAACTGAAGGATAGGGTGTATAGAGCTGCTGCAGACACACAGCAGTCAGTAACCTGTATGTGCCCCCAGAGCTTCCACATCCTCTAAACAGGACAGTCAGGACAAGAGGATTTTGAAGGAAATCCATTTTAGTTGCCAAGACAAATATAACTCCACTCATATATCGAAAGGATAAATGTTTATGTTGAAGGGTCAGGGGTTGGTGAAAGACAGAGGGAAATCATTTTCTGTAAAAAATTCTAAGTCATAAAACACTAAAAGTTGCAAACACTTAAGCAAGTACATTGACTGTTACAGATTTTTAAAAGGGGAAAAAAACCCAGTACTGTTCTCCCCTATGCTTTACTGGAGTTCAAACACACATAAAACATTTTTGAATAAATTTCTTTCATAGCATAACATTTATATACCTTTGCTCTTCACAAGTATGTGGCCATAAATTAATTTATCACATAAATTACACAGGAAAAAAATCTTTTATTGGGGGTGAATGTGTTTGCATACATACAAAGGGTGAGGAACATCACAGAATTGCCACTTGTAAACCTGCCAAACACAGAAGGCACTAAACAAGGCGAGTCTCTGTGCTTTGCATGACTAAAAAATACTGCAAATTGGATTGTGTGCTCTTTCTTCTTGAGGTTTCTTTTTATTTTCTCTTTCTAGAATTCTCAGATGTCTAAACTCACATTTAGAAAGATGACAAGAACTCATAGACTTAAACTACACTGCAGTGTACTAAATAAATGTTAATGTATAGCAATAAAATGATGCATATTGTCTAAGCCATAAGTTGATCAGCTCCTACACATTAATATTACTCAATTGAAAGACATGATTATAATTTTTCTTCAGACTTGTATATCAAGTAATAACAGTTTCATTTATAGCTTGACTCTCAGCTCTACAAGGCATGTTTCTACACACACTGGTGACTTGAAAGAACGTAATTTGTATCTCATAAAATAAATATTTTAATGCTTTCTTAATGATTACTTCAATTTCTCATCCTAAAGTTTTTTCCTCTGGAAAAATTGCTTAGGCTGTGTCTTTGTTAAAAAGAGTGAGATGTTCCCAGCTCTGGAACCTGCACTTGTCAGACCCACAGTCAAGAACTGAGACAAGAACTGGGCTCACACCATACCTCCCTGTTCCAACCTCCAAAGAGAAATCCAAGGAAATGTGCCATGGAGTTTATCAGCAGGTCTTCTGATCCAGCAGTGGAGAAGTACAAACTTGACATCAGCAAGATGTCAAGACTTTCCTCAACCAACAGAGAAAATACATAGACACATGTTACCATTTTGGGCTAGAGAAGACCTAGGAGAGTGGTGACACTAGCCCAGGAAATGTGTCAGCTGTTCCTGGATCCATCCATTTGAAATCTCTTTTGGGAACCCTAAAGTGAGGCATGGGAATGATCCTATGATCCGCCTGTAGAGGTGAAAGAGTTTCTACAGGTACTCTTGCACTTCCTGAGCAAGAGTGGCAAGCTGGACTGTTGCTGGAGATATTACCTCCATAGCTTCTCATCAATTCCCCTTTTCATCCTGTAGTTCCCATGCTGCAGGAATAATTGCGCATCCTGTTTGGGATGGTGTAACTCAGCTATGACATGGAAACATAAGGAACATAGCAGTAGGAAGGTGAGATGGGGATTAGGTAGATAGGGATGTGACTGGGGCTACTAGTACAGGTGACATTGTCCATAGGTATGAATTGGGAATCATGAGATTTCAGGGAACATAATCAAGATAAATTAGGCCTTTAAAACAAAAATTTAAAATGTATCTTCATTAAAAACATCATAGAGTAAGTAAATAAAGATAAATGTAAGACAGCTAAGATAATGAACTCATACATGGGTGATGATATCATCTTTCAGATAGAAACAACTATCTTAAACTTAAGTTGCTGATCTCACCAGCAGGGGACTAATCTGCTAGGTGACAAATGTTGCATAATTCATCTAAGTTTTAGAAAGCCCATTCTTAATAATTTTAAAGCACATGTAGAAATAGCCTCTGCACACATATAACTCCATGACAACAGGAAAGCTTCAGAACAAAGTTCCTAGCAATTATTCTCTTAATAATGTCAAAAATTCTAAATAAGGTAAATGGATATACACCTAGTTTGCAACTTGTGACATTGTGTGAAGATGACTGGGGGTAAAAAATAGAAGAAACTGAGAAGTTTTATGCCACCCTAACAGAATTTACAAAGGTATGGAAATTAGAGGGTAAAATGCAGCTGCTACTCCCTGGATGGAATGTGTTTAGCATGCTCCAGGATGATTCCCCATACAACAGTAAGCACCTCCTAAGGGAGCTGGAACGGAGAGTGGAGCGAACTGGAGACACGACTGCCAGTGTGGGGAACTGGATGGTACCTTGCAGCTGATGAAACTGAACCACACTTGTCAATCAAAGAAGACAGGTGAAGATGTCCTGCTGTTGAGTCAACAACTGTGGTGGAATCTCCTCAGATGAATTTGGTTCATTAAACCTAATTGTAATATAAATGCACAACTCCATCCCAATGTTACCGGTGTCCAAGGGATGACCACTCCCTACCCTGGGCATATGCACTATATTTTTTTTTTACTGAATCTTTAAAAGCAAAAGAAGATAAGTTTACACCAATCAGCAACAAAGCTATTTATGACTAAAGTCACTCAAGCTCCACCTAAATATAAAGGAATAGTATAAAAGTAAGTCGAGAATGGGGGAAAAAGGGAGGGAAGAGTCCATCGTAACTGCTAAGATTGGTCAACAGGCTCAACCTGTCTTCTCCCTCCATAGGGACACCTTAAGAACCGTACTCTGTGTGCACTGAATACTTTTATTGGGTTTAGGGTTTGTCTGTGTACTGTTTTAAATATGTTTTTTGCAGTCAGATACTGTCATGAGAACCTTAACCTGTCACAATATTATGTTAATAAAGTGTTATTCTGTAAACTGTTTGGCTCCTTCACAGGCATTGGCAGTTGCCAGCAGTGGGTAACACTCTTGAATTAAGTGAGAAGACCTGCTGAGGGGTCTCTCTTGTGCTGTTGGCTTTGCCCCTTGAAAAAGGGGCAGTCAAATCGCCCTCAATCCAGCAGGACTGTTCAGTAACAGGTCCCCATAATGGAACACTGACATACTGGTTGGGCACAAGGGTCTCGGCTTCCCTGGGGCACTGACAGACAAATCAAACACTAAAGATCAAGGAAATCTCCACTTTTCACATGACAATACAAAAATAAACAAATCTCTTTATATAACTCTCATGTTTCCGGAAATCACCAGTTATCCTAACATTTCAGACCAATATTATTCCCTAAGTTTCACAAATCGTTCTGTCTTCACTTAGCATCATTGAAAGCAATTTATGTAAAGATGCAGCCTACATTATCTCTCTTAATTATTTCTATATTTTTTAGATACCATCCCATATATCTAGTTAAAGTCTTAATTTATGTTTCTTGAAGACAAAAGGACCTTGTATACAATAGTTGGCTAGCATGTCAAATTGGAACAATGTTGTGAGGAGGGTGGGTTTGAGAAAAGTTTTGGGCACTGGACAGCTTTGGGAAGCAGGAAAAGGGCTCCATAACTTAAGGGAATAGAGAGATCTGGTATGGGGATGAAGTATGTATGGGAATATACGATCATAATATTGACAAAGTAGTCATCATAATTTCATTTTCCAGGCTTAGAAAAACATTGCAATCAGACAAGAAAGTAGGAACACATAGCTGGAGCTCCATGTAGGAAATACAATGCTTCAAGGCATTGTCTCCTAATCTCTAGTCAATGACCCTTTTTCTTTTCCTCATCATTCTCCTTCAGTATTGTTTTTTCTATGTCCAGAACTGATTGGAATGAAAGTGGTGAGTTCACTTTTCACTTTCAGTTCAAATATTGGCTCACTGCAAATCTTCCATTGTTTTGGGGTAAAAATTCTCAAAATATTATCAAAGTTCAGAACTCAGAAAACTTCCTATTTTCCACTCTGAAAACTCTCAGATGAAAATTATGGAAATGATTTTTTAAGAACTCTCTCTTTCAATTGTTGCATTGTGTCATATTCTTTCAATTTTCATCATCATCTGTTACAGAAACATCTTTAGTTTTACTAACCTAAAAATATGATACATGTGATTTTTCTGTGTGATTATTGATACATCTAACAATGTATCAAGGGCCAAGAATCTCCTAACCATTGATTTGCCCCCAGCAAGAAAAGACCCTTTTCCTGGAGCCTTTATTCCTCCTTCCTTTGCACAGTCCCACCCATTTTCTGTGACCCTGTCCCCTCTTATATGTGCTGAGAAACAAATCGGCTCTTTACGGACTCTGCTTTCAGTAAGAGGAGAAATCTTTCTGGGGTAAGGGTTGAAGGACAAGTAATGCAGAATCAGGGAGAAAAAAATAACAATAAAAATTATCATGAAAATGATAACAGGCAAAATGGCTACTCATAAACAGATTTTATTCCATTTGCTTCTTCCATTTTCCTCCCTTTACCTGCCTTTGTAATATACATTTGGCAGAATTACTGCTTAAAGACAGTTTGGTGCATCTCTGCAGGTGGTGTATTTTTCCAAACTTCTGTTTTGACAGGTCTGGGTTTTGGATATCTAGTAATACTATTTCAATTCATAGCTACAATTTTCATTTTTTACTCACTGTTATTTATCCCCATTATTTGCCTTGCAAAACAGTTTTACTTAAACTGCACTTGGAAGCAAATGAAATCAAAGACAAATATTTTGTTGCAATTGATCTTTTGTGTAGGCCAATCCCGATCACAACTAAAAAACAGTAATTTGAAAGTGGACTCCCACTCTTCATCTCAGGCATGATAGTCCTCTATTTGTCAGAACTGGTTAGAACTTCCCATCTTTGCAGCACCAATTTTTTCCACAGAAAGTTGGCATCTGTAACTGTAAGCCCTTTCAGCAGGCTCAGCAGGAAGCTCCAGGAGCATATGTTGCTCCCATTGAAGTCTTCCCGATTATTCAGCTGTTTTCGTTACACATTACAGAGTTTGTCCTCTCTGAACAAATAATGCAGATCATCATCTTCTCTTACTCAAACTTAAAAGCATAATATACTGTTATGGTGGGGGTGTTGAGTTTTCTAATAGCTGCATGGTAACATTGATGCTTGTTTTGTGCATGAGTTATTTTACAGAGAGCATCACAAAACCTGCAGCTCCACTGTAATAGTATAGTGTCAGTTTAGGAAGCAATTCAGAGAGGAAGCTAAGGGTTATATCAATTTTCTCAGCCATTCCAAAAAGAAAACTGAGAATGCAGAAGCAGTGACAGTGAAATGAAGCAGTTTGGCTGCACTGTTCTCCAACAATTGATGGATGATGGATGTGGGTTTGTGATTTAATGAACTGGCCCTCGATGTCATTTTACATAACAACATTTTTCCTGATCTTCACTGTTAATAATATATATCAAAGTGGAATTAAACCAATATCCTAGCTATACTGGGGTGTTTTTTCCTATTACTATATGTGACATTTTCTAGTGTTTTCTCTTAGAAAAGAAAACTAAGGTTGCATTGCTTATGGAAGATTATTTTTTTTCCCATTTCTGTACTTTGAGAGAGCCCCTAACAACAACTGGAATATTGTTATCGGAGTGAAAAACTTTCCTTATTCTAATTAATGCCTTCACATTGCTTAATTATAGCTCTTTGAAAGAGTGTATAGAGTTGGAGAAGACAGAACTCTCAAACATTTAAAATCCATGTCTGCCACATCTAACAATGACAGTATGGTGTAAAATATCTTGCCAAGATTTGCTGACTTGTATATGTTAAGCTAAACATTAACTACTGCATTAAAATAACAAGGAGACACCATAGGATATGGTTTCTGCCAACCACACTAAGAACCATACCATGCATTTAAAAGAAAAAGTGTATAAAAAAGATACAGTGAGATAAGCAGTATTTCTTTCAGCTACATGACTAGTCAGTATCAACAGAATTGCCCATGTAGGAATACAATATTTAGTATGAACAAAACTCGAAGCTGGGTATAGTATTTTAAAAACTTTTATGCCCTTGTTATAAACAGACTGCAGCTTTGAACTGCAGGCAGAGCACTACTAATCTTACTGCCAGAAGACTCATGACCTCTAAAAATGGTATTCAGGTAGAGATCTGTTCACCTATAACAATTCACTTTCTGGCTACAATATTTCTGACAATCTGAGAGCACATAACTGCAGAAAAAACCTGCAGAAAAAAGAAAGACACTGCACAAATTTAAATAAAAGAGAGACTATTGCATTAAATAAGAAAGGATTCACAGCAATTGATAGATCTGACATCACAATAGGGTTTAGATTTTCTCCAGGTTTTACACCAGAGAGCAAACCACAGTCGACTTTTGCAAAGATTTATACGTAATGTATATATATGTATATACACATATATATATGTATTTCCATGTATTTTGCATGTTTCTTAAATATTTCCATGGTCTTTTAAATATTGCTCAAGTCCTCTCTTGCTTCTTCTCTTTTTATTTTAGATAAGACACTGAAATCAGAGATCTACATCTCAGTTATGCTCAAGTCTTATACTTCTGCAAATTTGGTACCATATGTCACTTAGAAGTATTAGTGATCCACTCTCTTTCACTCCTCTATATTTCTAGTTTAAGTACATATTAAAGCAAGGCAGTTGATTCTATCTTAGAATGGCATTGCACTTTTTTAAATTCTTTAATTATATCTCTTTTCTTGTAAAAATAAAAATTGAATGCATAAGGTTAATTTATACCTTTGTCAGATTTAAGATTTTATTTTACATATATCAGTACATAGCAACGCAGGAAAATGTTTCAAATGTAAAACCATGAGTTTTACCATTACCTAAGACTACCTAAATTCTAAAAAAATAGGGAAATCCAGCCTCAAAAGTTGTCAGTTTGATTTGTGAATAAGAAATATTGTTTTACGGATCTTTCACCAAATCGAAAGGTACAGAAAGAAATGTATAAATTATTCTCTAAAAAGAGATGTGTTTGCCATAATTAAACCATGTCAAAAGTTTTAGAGGAGCCTTCTGGACAAAATAAGGTGAAGATAAAGGATAAAACTTGTTTACTGTTTGCTAACACAGAGATCTAAGGACTATCTTAGCAAAAATATTTTCAATGTTGTTCGAACTTTAGGTGCTTTATTTCTCTCTCAGAATAATATCAGTATTCAGGTGAGTGTCAGCATGCGTAGACAATCAAATATTTTGCTGAATTTCTCGTTTAAAACAAATCAGATCTCGAGGTATGTATGTAGATAGAACCTACATTTTCTAACACAAATTACTCATGGGAATATCTATTTATGGGAAAAAAATTGCCACTGTATTAGTCCAGGCACACAGGTGAAAATAACGGATACCATTTTAAAATCCCCCAGGCGGCAAAAAATTCTAATGCAGGTTTCAGTGTATAACTCCAAAGTTTACAGCAATGCCTCTCTGCAAGAGGAAAGATTCAGTACAAGCAACTGAATTTACTCATTGTCTGTTAGCATTTAAACTCAGAGAACCTTCAGCGCACAACATCAGTATGTATAAAAATACTTACCTCTGTTTATTGACTGTGAGAGCTTTTAAGTTTAAGCTTCAGACCAGAAACCCATTTTTCCTCCGAAGTATTAGCTTTAGTTACAAACTTGATTGACATCACGCTTAAGAAAGGCCTTTCTTGCAACTAGAAAGCACTTGTTGGAAGTATAAACAGACAAAGAAATATGCAAACAAATAACTTTCTGAAGGATGTGTGGCCACTGTTTGTTATAAGTCTATTTGAAGACTATGGGTAAAGTTACAGCAAGGCTTCACCAAAAACATTGCGACATCTAAACTAATCATATTAATTACTACTGACCAGAGGTTTAAGCATTTTCATGCAGTGTGATGAGAAGCTCCACAAAAGCAGAGCAATGTAGGTTGCAAAGAGTTCATAGTCAGCTATTTACCAAAGCAGCAGTTTGGGATGTTTTGGGCCTTTTCATCACCTATAAATATTTGTTACTAATCCTCCTGTAGAAATATAAGGCCTCTTCTGTTGAGTCAATGACAAGAACTTTATGTAGGAGCCCCTTCTCTGATATCAGAGTGCTGGGCTGAACTATCTGCTCCTGTATCAAAAGAGGATGATGTGTGATGGATGTCTGCTCTGGCTTGGCTTGAAGTCAATATCCTTTCAAGGCCATTTCTGCAATGAGTATTTGATAGCTTTTTTTATGCAGAGAATTTAAATATAGATTTGGAATGTGCTGTGAATTCCCACTCAGACTAAGTGTTTTGATGTCACGATTTCACATGAAGTACTGAATAATTTTGGTTGCTTCTGGAAGGGAGCTTTCATCAGCTCATTGTATTTGCAGTTAATAGCTTAGGTAGGATGCATCTCATGCAGCTTTAGTGATCTAACAGTTAGTTGCCTAACCTAAAAAAAATTTTTTTGTTTGAAAAGGAAACACTCATTCACCCTCTCCAAAAATAAGCACTTAGGAAAACAAGTTGAAGTGCTCCCCTGAACAGACTTTCTTGAGTGACTACCTTAGACTGTATAGTTAACTAGTAGAGAACCAGTGCTGTACAAGACAGATTTGAAAAAAAAAAAAAAATTAAAAAGAAAAGGATGAATCTTTTGCTTGTCTAAAGAAAAGTCTGAAGTCTTTTGCTTGGGCCTAAATCTTGAATTTAAACAGACAGCGGCCAAAATATATCCCTTTTTTCAAGCCTTGGATACTCTCCTTGTTCAGCATTTCCATGAAAGAATGGTTTCTCCTATCTAGCTTCTCTGTCCCCACATACTCCACTCATTTCCACTTGCTCTATTAATACAAGACCTGGAATTCCCTCAGCCACCAGCCTACACATTGCACCTACCCCTTCTGCTCATCCTCCACGGCCTGTGCTATTTTCCTTGGCTTACCCTGTCATCACCCCAGTGCTCTTTAATTACATTTTGCTGCTGGTGTCTGTGACAATTTGGCAGTCCTCAGATAAAGCCTATCATGAGTATATAGCAGTATCTCACATGCTATCTACTGTTTAGTCAGCTGCTATGCTGATAGAGACTCAGACCCAGCAGAACAAAAATTAAGTTGTTATATTTTCTCACTGTTGTTGCAAGGACTGACTAGCTATGACAATATATGTCACATTTGGATTAATTCACAGGGCTGCATGTCACTGCTAAGAAGACAAGTATGTAAAAAGATTTCAAGACAAATGCAATGAAAACCAGTGTAACATTAATATAACAATAAAACAAAATAATTTCACTCTGTTACTACTGGATTAAACATCCAAGAGGAAATTTTTGGAGGTGGACAAGATAGAAGTACTTATGACAGAATTCTTCTGTGAAAAGAGAGTGGTTTTTTTCAGAAAGGAGCAGCAGGAAAATTTTTTCAACTGCAACCAGAAAGGAAGGTAATGAAAACATTCTTTTCACACTAAAGTGACAACTACAAATTTAGCATATAAGAGATCCGAAAGTAAAATTTTACAGTATTAAAAGCTGAAGAAAATGTTAACTTTTCCATTTGCCCTATCCACTGGCTCTTCCTGCTGTGCCCCATTTTAGTGATCCCATCACACGTCAAGAAGTAAAGCATAATGAGGAAAAGAAATAATTAATTTCACTTAGTGTAACCAGCAGGAAAAGTGCTACTTGGTCATATACAATTAAACACTTTTTTGTTTCAACTTTTTTTATTTTTCTGTACAAAAAAGAGGCAATTTTTGACAGTCAGAATGGGAAACATGGGTTCAAGAGCTTTGAATTTCTATAAGCTATAATTTTATCATGTATTACTCTCAAAGTAAACCTATGTGATTTACTGGAGATGGTGAAACATCTACACAAGTTGTGTAGACAACAGCTAAAACACATGCTTTTCCACAGGTGAAAATCTGTAATTTCCCCACTAGTCTAATTAAAGGTGATTTTTTTCAGGAGCTGATAAAAATGAGAGCACCATCAATTAGAACTAAGCAGCTAGTTAATGAACTGCTTGATGCCATGAACAGGACATGGTCAATTGCCTTCTGGAAGGGGATTTCAGTTTAAAAGTGGAAGAGCTTACCCACAAACACTACTCCTCTCACAGCCTAGAAGATAGCTAGTTCTTTAATCACGAACTAATTAGAACTGATTGGCTTCATTGCTAAATTAGGGACATTACAGGCGTTTGCTCCTTTAGCAGGTTGGCTGTACACACTCCACTGGCAGCAGTCTTAGAGCTGCACATGTTCCATCCTCGCCAGGGCAAAACGGTGGCAATCAGCAACTTGAAGAAAAGTTCCCTCATTGGCAGTGCTATCTGTTTCAGATAGAGAGAATCAATTTGCTCTTCTTGCTCTCCCTGTGTGAATCAGGACAATTATCTACAAAGAGCTGAGGAGGTAGATGGAAGAGGCTTGTCTAGAGATGGTATTTTGAAGGTGGGAGAAGTAGATACGCTGTCAGAGCTTTCGCAGCAAATTTCAGAATTACCTTGGCTGAGACATGCTAAATTAAATGCTGAACAAGATGCTTGTGACTACGCAATGAACAACACCCAGAAAAAGGTCCCCACAGTACACTTTAGTATCTATTATGAAAAAGTAGTTGAAAACATCCTTAACTGCATAAACACCTTTAAGACTCAATACTCTACCAAAGTATCCGAAGTTCTGCTATTTCACACAGATAAAACCAGACCCATCTTGAGAATTTGGGGGCCTTTCCCTTCTGCCAAGGGCCATCGAGAATTCATGACACAAACAAGTTTAATTCCTCACTGGGGAAGAATCCAACAAATAAATCTGACTCCACCAAATTTGCATTTAGTTTAGCACAATATACGGACACCTGATATTCATCTTTTGCTTACAAGTCTTAGTAATTAAGCACTTTCTCAGGAACCAAATATCCCCTTTAGGTGTTAGTACATTAATAACAATAACATAATAAATATGCAAAGTACTGTTAAAATACAGGCTTTCTCTTGATAGGAGGTACTCACATTGCCATATTTTACATACCTAATGAGCAAGTCCCCTTGCATGAACCACTATTAGCACAGTCAGACTTGCCATTCAGAGTACAGTCTTTTAAGAGTATTCTGAGCCTGCTGGCAATATGTATCCCTAAAAAGCAGTATTGAATAGTTTGTGCATATCAGTGTAACACCGAGATAGTGAGTACTTGCTTGGTTGTTTATGCACTCTGAAATCAAATGAAAAAGACATGACTTTTTTAGGTATTTTGGTACTATGATTTAAAAAAGGACCACCTATGATAACCATTATATTATAAGCCTATTTTTGTAACCTAAGGCTGGTCAAAAGCAATTTTTCACCTGATCCTGAAAAAAAAGAAAATGAAATGCTCTCATCTTTCTTACAACATATTTTACAGTTATAGATACACTTTTGAAGAAATCAAAACTCCTCTGCAGAATTCCACAATCTTGTGCAGTTCGTGTTCCAATTTACCAAGTGCAGTTCGAACTCATTTTACCAAGGCTCTTTCATTTCTCCTTATTGTTATAACTTGTATCATAACCTCCAGTGCACAGATTGATGGGAAAATTCTCAAAATTGTGTGTTTCACCAGTACATTCAACGTGTAAATGTGTTTTAAGCCCTCGTATGTAAGAAATATACCGAGAAACTGGAGAAAGTTCAGCAGACAGCCATGAAGATGTTCAGAGACCTGGATCACCTGTGCTGTGCTGTGAGGAAAGGATGAGGGATACGGGTTTGCTCAGACTTGAGAAGAAATGGCTTTGTGGTCAAGTCCCCCAAATAGCAAAACTAAAGAGGGAGATGAGCCAATATTCTTCACAATGGTGTATGATGCCAGGGCAGGACATAATGGGCATAGCTTGAAACAAAAGGTTTAAACTGGTAAAAGGTATTTTCCAGTAAGGATGCTCAGATAGCTGAACAAGGTGCCCAGAGAAGATACCCAGTGTCTTCCCATCCTTGGTGGTTTTCAAAACCTGACTGGATTAAGGCCTAAATCACCCAAATCCAACCTCAAACTAACCCTGTTTTGAGCTGGAGGTTGGACTAGAGACCTCCTGAGGTTCCTTCCAACCTGAAATACCCCATGATCCGCTGTTAAGATGCCACTGCACCAAAATGTCTTGGTCAATGCTACTGAACAATCTCAAGTGCCAATGTGCACATGTATACGTACAGATGCATAGCTCTTGCAGACAAGTATGTGGAAATCCACAACCATCTGGACTGCAGTCATTTGGGAGGGAGCTCTGGGGACATCCCAGGTGAAGAATTACCCCCCTCTCACCTTGTCTTCAGACCCAAAAGACAGGTTTGGATAACAAGATTTCTGACAGTGGGGGCTTTTGTTGATTTCTCTCTTAATCCTTAGGTGATTAAGAACAGTTCAAAGAAAACAAAACCAGGTGAATTCCCATTACAAAAGTATTATTATATTTCTCCTCACCATGTAAGTTATCTACATTTTAAGAACGTGCTACACAGATAGGGGTACCCTACATTTGGTCTTGTGAGTTTGGATGCTTTTCATTGCTACTACTCTACCACTTAGTGCAACAATTGTATAACTGACTTTTAAATTCACTCCCATGAGCATGGAATTCTGTGATGAAAGAAAAAAAAAATTACTTATGGAAAGTCATGGTGAAAACCCTGGTCTCCTTTTAAATATGTTTCAAACATTTTAATCAGCAGGGAGCTCATTTACTGTGACCTCAGTGTATACCAAAGTTTTAAAAAACGGAAAGAAAAGCCTCAATCAGCTCAGTTCCAATGGAAGTCAACTGAGTAAGGGTGAAGTACAGCCCCTCCAATTTTGTCTCAAAATCTGTTGTAATGTGAGAATGTCAGAGAGGTAAAAACAAGAATATTTTTTTAAAAACACAAATTGCACTGTTTTCTGTTACAGAGATTTCATTGCTTCCTTACAGTAGAATGATTTTGACTTTCTCTATTTTAATTGAATTGAGGGCACTTGAAGGGATAGAAATTCAAACACAACCTAGATCACATAGCTCAAGGAAGCTGCAGTCAGCCTTTAATTTTAACATTATCCAGTCTCATGGGTACATGCTAAGTACATGGGTACACTAA
The DNA here is from genome assembly GCA_035047845.1 of Dendrocincla fuliginosa. NCBI lineage: Eukaryota > Metazoa > Chordata > Aves > Passeriformes > Dendrocolaptidae > Dendrocincla > Dendrocincla fuliginosa. The sequence goes on along the minus strand of JAWWMO010000043.1, from coordinate 19,785,858 downwards.
GTTAATTAGTTAGTAATGTATACTAGCTGATATATAATTCACAAGACAACCATCATTGTAAGCAATGTAAACAATATTTTGAAATATATGTTTTCCAAAAGCTATGTTAAAGCCTAAAACAGATCTGACAACATTCAAAAAGAGCAAAAGAAAGGGATGGGAGTGAAACACAGTACTACAGAGACGACTATTCAGGATGGAAAGAATTTTTTTTCCTAGCTGTAATCAGTATGTAATTATGGTCCTACAAACAAGACAACACATAAAGAAACAGCTAGAAAGTAGTGCCTCACTCTATCCTATAAATTTGTGGTCTCTTCAGGCCTTTTATTTTCATTGCCCTTATGGACAATTGCAACTCTGTATTCTTTAGGCTGCAGTAGCACCATCCAGAGGCACATGTTAATGCAGTGGTGAAGCCAGTTTACTAAATACGCATCACAGAGAATGACAAGTAAAATTACTCATTTATTTATTTTTAAGGAAGGTAAGTCATGAGGAAAAAGTGATTCCATACTGCACTTGAGAAATAATTCAAGAGCAAACCAAAAATATTTTTTTTCCAAAAAAATAAATATAAATTACAGCTCCTTAACATGAAAAAGGCATCCAGTTATCTTCTGTTATGATTTCAACCTCTTAATGCCTGGACTTCAAGAAAACAAAGAGGGACAGAAATTTTATAAACAGGCCCTTCGGATTAAAAGAAAACTTTAAGAATTCCATTTTCTCCTTTGATTTACACATATTATTTGGGTGGGTCACTGAAAGAAAACAAACGAAGTCTTAGTGAAATCCCAGTGGAGTGGGATCCACATGGACTAGTGGAAGACTTGATCAATAATAGTTGTGGAAAGAGGTTAAAATGGAAAGGCTATATAAGGAAGGCAGCTAAATAGGAAAAATGGGAGCACTGGAGTTTAAATTCATTTATTTAAAATAAATTCCCACTATTATCTGAAATAACTGCAAGCGAACTTGTAATATTGGTCTGGTTTCAGTGAAATAGTAACAGAGACCTTATAAACCAATACACAAAATCAGTATAATGCAAAGACCTGTGTTTAGGCAAAACTCTCCCTGAGTGTTATCAGTAAACATACCTTGCTAATCCTTTTTTAGGGTTTGACCTTCAAATTTTTTTTCCGAACAACCAGTCAGCAGAAAGCACATTGTATTGCTCCTCAAGCCAAAAACAAAGGCTACATGTGACCACCATGTCAGCAAAGGAGAGCTATGTCTGCGGAGGTCTTCTTTGAAACACAGACCTGATGTACAGATGAGAACCGTGGCAAAAAGATCAATGACTCTTCTTAACAGTCCCATCAGTCCTCTCACGCTCCTATTAGGATGCAGCTGTTCTAGTGGACTCATTGGCATCCTCCACAGAATTGCGATAAGCCTATTTTTTTTTTCAAGCCACAGTTCTCAACTGCTAACTCAAAAATAATTACATTTATCAGTAGATTGACCCGACGATCCTGATGTCACCAGAATATTGATAGTTTTTAATTTCTATACCACTCAGAATTTCCTTTGGCAGCATCTCACGTACAATGAATACAATGAATTACGATTCACTTTTTATTTTAAATCTCCACTGCTGATAGCTGCTGATGAAATAACTCAGTATTTAAGAGAGGGAATACAATGAGGGCTGTGGGTTATTTGGAATACTTTTTTTTTTAACTTAGCATCCTTATAGTACAATCAAAACAACTTACTATTTGATTTCTCTTAGTTCTAGACTCTTCTTAAAAGAAAACTGTAGTCTTTTTAACAGTTTAACTTTTTATTCTTTTACTAAAAAATTTATTCCAATTTAAAACAACATATTCATCCCAGCATAAAACCACAATAACATAAGCGACTGTGGATATAAATATTAACATTTACAGTAGTATAAATAGTAAATTTGTTGTGTATTGTCCCACTGATGCTAGGAAAGTAGCACATTAAGCAAAGTTATCACTTCTTGTACCAGGAGACAAAAATACTGCACCTGGTAAGAATTTCAGACCACCCCCCTGTTCTACTGTTTAACTGCATTAAATCCATGGGCAAGCACTGTTCTTATTTGAGCCTTTATAATTCATCAAGAGCACAGACTCTCAAAAGAGAGAGTCTGCTTAGTCTATCTCTATCATCATAATGACAGTATAAACACAAAATAGCCTGTGGCTCTGTGTGAGTTAATCATCTACCTTTTTTTCCCTAGGACACCGTCTTGAAGTACTAACACATTAACCTTGCAGACTGTTCACTTAGACCTTCTGCACAGCATGAGATTACTACTAGTCTCAACTGGTTAGTGTCAACTTCCCTGCTCTCCAGGGTCACCCAGGTCACTCTTCATTGCCTGGCAGATTAATTTACCTCTTAGGGTTGAAGTAGGCTTAAGCATACAAACACTTGAATTAAGTGACGGAACATATTCTGGAAAGAGAAAAACTAAGTGAAACTAATCTATTGTTTGCTCTGATGACACTGAAACACTATCAGCAAACAAGGTCTTTTTTCACTGAAATATTTATGCATACCTATTCTAGAAATATATTGAAAATACCTATTGTAATTAAAGAGACTAGGAACTGTCCAAAAATACACTGTATGACTTGCCAATACCATTAAATGTCATAAAGATTCATTTATATATAGATACATTTGTATACAATACAAAGGGTGAACCTTCACATGTATTTATGATTTCTTTGCAATGCATTATATAACTATCCTTCTTGTAGGATGATTCACCAAGCTGTATCAAATGCAAATGAAGTAAATATTTAACAGAATATTTTAAGTTCAATATAAAGATTAAAAAATTAAATACTAAAGTTCCCAGTTCTGACTACATGTTTTCATTTAAGCTTTTAGTTTTTACTTTTCAGTTGACAATGGAAATAGATTCAACTAATCTACTTTTTGGTTCTTGGTGTAAATACTACACTATTGAGAGATACACTGATTCATTTAACTGTGGAAATGTTGTTCTGTAGCTTCACGGAAACAGGACATCTTTTAATTCTTTCAATTCTGAAGGACTGCTTGGATTTGCCTTTTAGTAGAAATTTGCTGATAATACTCTTGTTAAGTCATAACACTCTAGTTAATTAAAATGTAATTTTTGTAAGATTTACCATATGACTAATATAATATATTTTCTGAGCAGGACAGAGAGAGCTTGCATTTAGCTTCAGTTCAGTGTCCTCGTCTTTTTTAATCTCTGAGCCTGTTTCTTGATACCAATGTGGAAATCATTGAAAACTGATGAGCATGTGAACCAAAAGCTTTTACATCTACAGAACACTGCAGTCTATGGAATACTGCCCTTCATATCTGTCAACCTGTCACAGAAAAATTTCTTCAAGTCATCTGATCTCAAAAGAAGAAAGTCATAAATTAATGAAAGATATGGACATTAAGCCCTAATAAACATGACATCACAAATTTTAGAAATTCAGCTTGCATGCTCTCACAGCACATATCCGTCATACAGTTTCTGGGAAATACAGTAAAATTAGTATCACTTCTCAGTAAAATTTAAGTTTTTGAAGTTGTCCAGTAAAACATTTGGTTATAAAAGGCCAAATAATCTCATAAGGCTGGCTGAAAATTTGACTCAACATTGTCTAGTTTTGGAATGAGCAAAACCTCGTCTTTACTGAGAAGTATTTGTGAAAATCAAATTATGTAAGTCTCAGTCATATCTAAGTCCTGCATGACACCTACAGTGACTTAAAATAAACTCTATCTAAGATCACAGCCAAGCAAGCACAGTTTTTCTGTAATGATCTAGGTAAAATATTTAGAAGTTCCACAGAACACCGAAGAAGCACAAAATAGTACTAGCTAACTATTTACTTCATGTAATCACTGTGTGCAATAGAATTTACTTCTAAGGAGCATTCTAGTAAAATTATTTACTTCCCAGAATGCTCATATTAGTGCTTTAGGTGAGTTTTTTCTCACTTTTGTTAAGACATTTCACCAACTTGGTATTACTCTTAAGAGGAGACCAATTCTACTATTTCCTTTTAGTCTTAGGCAGAATTGAAAGGTTTAGCAGGTGAAACAGAGAAGTCTGCTTCACTGAAAATAGCTCCATAACCCTAATATCTTGGTGATGTATTCATCAAACTTGATTGCCATTACAGAAGGCTCAGATGTCTGAGTTGTTAGAGTAAGTTTACACAGACCTGTACACAAATGGACAGTCAGATAGGTACTCACAGACAAAACTATACATCTATACTATTAGAGTTTTGTCCTGGGATAATAATGCCAAGTCCTGTGAGGTACCATATCTTGTTGAGATGCAGCCATCCTCTTTTGGGTTGGTAAGAAAATTAAGCCATATTGATGTAAGTCACCTCACAGAAGCATCATAACCAGTTGCCAGTCTGCTTTACCTGTTAGTTACTGATGCTGTCAGGACCTGACCAGATTTTCCCGGGTCCCCTTCATCCCAACCCAGGAGACCTGAAGCCCCATTTTTACCCAGCCCCCAGCCCCAGCAATTCTGTAGAGGTGTCTGGCTCCTACATTAGTGACTACACTTCCAGGATCGACTTTGGAGGACATCTGTGCATGATGAGCACTGCCTGGATGAGACCTGCTGCTGCAACCCATGTCTCTGTTTGGCCTGCTCTGGGGTTGTGGGACTGTAGCAGCATCAGGGCTGTTCCTGTTGCTCCCCACTAGCAGATCCCAGATACATCTGTAGCAGTTTTCTGAAAAAAATATAATTGTCATCTAGAGGTGGCATAGAAAGAAAAAATTACTTTGTGATACTCGTTCTACAGATCCTCAACTTCTCTTCAGTAGAAATCAACTTTCAGAAACTGAGCAGCGATATGATTTTGCCTCTTAAGCCTGCCTATTCTGATTTAGTTTTAACTGAAGTACACTTCAGAAAGGATGACGGCATCAGTACTATAATTCCTCAGTTCAATTCATTTACTAGCTGTACTTTAGCTAGCCTTTGTATGACACACTTCTAACAAATTCAGTAAAATAAACAGTGAGTCTAGCCATTTACATGCCATATTGTTAATAAGCAGATAGCTCAGCTATTATTGAATTATTGCTGAAAAGCCTTCAACTTTAATTCATACAAATACTTTGGAGGGGTTATTATTTCTCTAGTCCTAAACGAAACGGATGAAAAGGAAAGTTGAATTTTTCTCTTAGATAAATTTCTAATTATTAAGTGCTAAGAGTAACATTATTGAAATATATTGACAGGACTCTGTCTTTTCACATAGCTCTAAAGTAAAATTTCTCTCATTAAAACCCAAGAAGCACCCCATTAGATCCTCTAAATCAACCCACTAGTCATAAAATAAGTTGAGTTTTAAAATAATGAGGTACTGATTTAAGATTAATGCTTGATTATCTTTGTGAAGTTGATAATAGTGACTCTTACACAGACTTGCCAGAATTAATGGGCCATACAGAAGTGACACAGAAAGGGCAGCCATTGCTCAATTATTTTCATTAGAACTTCTTTATTTAATGATGGAGTGTCATGTGAACCATGCTATGCTTCACTTTCATTTGAGATTTGGAAAATAACACTGTCCAAAAAAATGGATTGTGGTTCTTTGTTATCTATGCTACAATGTTAGCTTATTTTGTGTTTTGTAATGAGGCACATATGTCAGAGATTGTGATGGGTACAGGGAAGAAAAAAGATTAGGAATTAAGAGATAAAAACTGGAAAAAACAATACAAAATGTACACAGCAGTATAAATTTCTCTATATTTCACAGAATGTTCTGAATTGGAAGGGACCCACAAAGACCATCAAGTCAAACTCATAAGGGAATGGACCATACAGGGATCAAACCCACAACCTTGATGTTAATAGCATCATGCTCTAACAAACTCAGCTAATCTCAGGGTCACAACATAAACCAGTGTTTGGTTTTGCAAGAGCAGAATGAGCCAAGAGTACATTGTAGATGTCAGTGATACCTGGCTAAGTGTCTCAGTCCACTCCATCCAATGTGAAGACATACACAGGCTGTTCTTCAGGTATGAGTGATTTGAATTCACCTGTCTTTACTCAACAAGGCTATTACATTTATTATTGGTTTTGATTCATGTCAAACGCACAGTCAAGAGAAGATGCTTAAGGAAAGCAATTATACCTTTCCTATTTCATTACCTCCATAGACTTAGATGGACTTACAGGTAATATGGAAAACTAGTGAAGACCTGAGAAAAAGAGACTATTTAGAATTATGGCTGTAGCAGTCATCTCTATTGCATCTGACATATTCTCAATGATATCTGACATCCTTTATGGTATCTGACATATCCTCAAAATAGCCCACCTTACTCAGTAACAAATTTCTTTCAGATTCACCTAGATTAATTCAGCCATGGTACTCTGACGGCTGTAATAAATATACAAATATATATATGTATGTATATATATATATACACACACACATTTGAATTTCCTTTCCCTGTGGACTCTCCCAGAGGAATAAGTACTTTTAGTAGAAGGGCAGTCTTAACTTGTCTTTTTACAAAAAGATTCTGTGTAAAGATTCCAGCCCTGAAGAATCAATGTATTCGTAGTAGACAGAAACAAGGTGACTGCTAAGTTCATAGCTTTTTAGTGTACTGAAGTGCTGAATTCTTTCATTCCTTTCCTCCCTACACTGTACTCCCATCCTGCATGGCTTATTCAAACTGGCCCAAACTATGGCAAAAAGAAGACAAAAAAATAATTAGATCACCAGTAGCTGAGGTACTCGCATGAACTCCTATGGCTGCTCTGGTCTTCCAAAAGCACTGGTCTGCCACAATTAAGAAGTTGATGGTGTTTCCCAATGTTTTGGTACTCAGAAATCAAAGAGTAACTCAGTTACACTTCACCTTCCTCAAGTGTTCATCCCAAGTAAAATACTGTTAGCACCGCAGCAGCCTAAGCATTCTGTAGGATGAACGCATAAGCAGCCACCTAAGATGAGTTTATGGCTGCTTTACACTGCAGAGCAGTGATGGTACCTGAGGCAGACAAAATCTCATGCAAAAATCTTTAGTTCCATCTATTTAGCTTTGACAGAGGAAGAAAGAAGTTCAGCCACGCTTAACTAAATTACACTGAACACTGATAGGTGAATATGCTAAGTTAAATGAAGTGCTATGCAGAGACAATATTCTCTTTCGTTGCAAAGACCCAGAGCTAATCAAAACAATTAACTAAGCTATTAACTCTACCAAATATACTGGCTAATATTGTTTAGTACTCATCCCAAAAGAATTTCTCATTTTTCTATGATGATGGAAGAAGGAAACACATTAAGTGTGGCAACTGAAAATTACGATGATCCTAGAACCATCTCTAGAGTGTGTAGGAGCTCATAGTAAAAGAATTATGGAGAGTAGATCTGTTGGCACGAAGTAAGTCAGACTTACACTGTTCTTGGAGGTTGGCTGTAGAGTAGTCCTTTTCAAAATACAATAATGCAACTTTCGCCCTACTTCTTTAGCAAAATTTTAAGCAAAAGTACTTTTCTCACTTATATGCTGTCTTTGCTTAGCAGATAATAAATACAATGTGGTAGCTCTTGTCCTGACTTACTCTAAAAAGCTCAGTTAGGAGGATCCTATTTCTACCAAATGGCACCAATTATCATCAATTACTTATTTATCAAAGTTCCATATGGACTTTCAAATTCTTTAATAAACATGCAGCAATCAAGTTTTGTAAATTACAGACCTATCTGGATGTCAAGTCTTTTATTTTAAAATGATCTTCAGCATATGCATAACCAAGTGAGGCTGTATGTGGTTCAGCTAATGTGCTATTTCAATGGGAAAACACAGAACTAGTCAGCTTGTTCACATCTCTGTCAAATCAGAACTGCACCTGAGACTAGTATATGAAGTGGAAACTCTTTGAATTTTCTTTGAATCTTCTCTTGATCTAATGCAAGACTAGATATTCAAGCAAGTACCTCTCCTTAAGGGAGAATTTTATTTCGATTTTATTATCAATATTGTTGTGGTACAACACTGTAACATGATCTCGTGTTGATTCAAAAGCTGAAACTATTTTGGCAAAAAATGCTGTAAAATGAAAAATACTTTGGCAACACATTCGTGTAATTCTAGGCCCCTCTTGAGCAGCCCTAAGTTAGGAGCTCCAGTCCTGTGTAATTTTTCTTCTCTTCTTTATTATCAATTAAACATCAAAGGAAGATACTTCATAAACCAAACTGACATAAAGTCCTTCTCCTTCAATCACCACACTAAACTGTCCAAAGATATGGATTAAAGGAGAAATGTGAAATCAACTCCGCAGGGGTGTCTTTCTGTTCAAGAACCATCAATTCACTCTGAAAATTCAGAGTGATAGCTTAGTCTTCTCATTCATATAGACTTGCATCTGTAAATGTACAGGTAGTTTTAGAAAAGCCTCATGACCAGTCATTCTGTTGGAAATTGGATATTCAGATCTCAAAGACAGGTCCAAGAAATTCAGTGACAAACTACAGAGCTATCAAAGATGATTTTAAATGTACCTTTTTTATCTTCATGAAGAATGGAAATTGTAGTTTCTGCAACAATGGACAGAAATAGATGCTGAAAAGACTGAGTAGCAACAAAGGACTTGAATTACTGGGTGTATTTTTTCTTAATAAATATGACAAAAGGAAAGTAATCTTGATAACTTTCATCATGAATCTAGCCTGCTCCCATAAGCATTTGTTTCTATCTGTCATTTCAGCAATAGAGGCCCTGTAAGCAATTCACTGTGTCACTTTTATATTAGCATGTAATAACAGAAGTTCAATCATCAAAGTAAAAAGGAACAAAGATAAATATGAAAAAAATCAAGGTGTAGGAAATTATGGTAGTTTGCGGGGAAAAAAAATTTAAAGAAAAAGATGACTTTGGTTAAATCCTGAAAGTTGCAATATCTGAAGGTCAAATGAGTAGCGCTGCACAGATGCTGCTGGCTACGGGTAACAGTAGCACTCAGACCAAAGTATTTTATAGTTAGGAAAGTAAAATGAGAAGACTCAAACTTTAAGGGGGTGGGGAAGAGAGGTGGCAGGCAGGGAGAAATGGGGTCTTTCTACAACTTCTTGTGTAATGGGAAGCTCTATCACCCCCAAAGTGTGACAGTTTCAAAAACTTCTGAGAAAAGGGTAAGTGCAATCAAATCAAGTCCAGAAGGCATTCAGTTATTAAGACTATCTCAGTGAAACTGGCAGACCTCTGAGAACCCTTTGCCTTTTTTCTACTCTATGTAAAACATAAAACAAAACAGTAATTTTTGCACAGATTACACACTGGCACCCAGCATGCAGTACTTGAGAACACACTGATGATAGCTGGCTGTGCAGATCAGATTAGTCTGGAGCATTCAGGGGAAATAAAATCTACCAGTCAGTTCATCAGTAGAGAGGCTGCTGGAATGAAGAGAGGCATTAGCCATATGCCAAAAAGAAGAAAAGAAGGTGGTGAGAGATGGACTGCAGCAGAAGTAGAGCAAGAAGGACAAAGAAACAGAACTGTATAGCTAGGCTGAAGAGGAAACAGAATAGCAGCAAGAATAAAGCTGGTAGTGGGAGAAACTCTTGAGTACCATAGTTCCAGATGTTGTTAAGGATTTCTGATACTTAAAAATTTGAAATGATGGGTTGCAAATCTGCATCAGAGTTTAAATTATATGAATGTTGCCATTCTGATTCATAGCTAGTTAGAACTGAGGAAAAATACAATGTCCTCTATGAAGAAGCACTCTGTATCTTAGAACCTTTCTCTACTGTTAAACTGTTATCTTTCAGACTACAATATTGTTTTGAAGTTCCAGACACCACTAGAACTTAAGAACAGGCCAAAATACTTAGAGTCACATAAAAAATAATTTAAAAAAAAAAAAAAGGAATCTTAGAAAGTGACATATCACTTTGAAAATCCTTAGGTGCCCAGCAGAATGCTCAGTCTCCCTAATACACTCATGTTTACATCCAGAAAGAGGAATACCCATGATCTTAAGGCTTTAAAAACAATTCACTTACAAATGTACAGTACCTATTAACAGAGTCAGCTGCCAGAAGCAGCAGCAGCCAATTACAAGGCTGAGAGCAGGAATGAGCCAGACCTGTCCACTGGCACCTTCTTCCATTTTGGTTCATCCTAAAGGATGATCCAAAGGATATTCTAAAACTGTTCTTTTCTTTCAGCACCTGGTGGTGGTGCTGTTGCTCCTTTCTAGACAATAGCTTAATCTCCAGGTTCTTACCTGGGATGTGAACAACCTCAAGTTTATTAGAGCTTATTTTCTAGCACACCGTGTTGGAGCAATGTTGTTATATTCTCCCCACTTCTTGGTGGGTTAACTCAGACATCCCTGCACTTCCATAGTTGTGTGCTAAAACCCCCAAAAAATCTGCTGGAAAACTACAATCCTTGTTTTGTAATTTAACAAAAACAAGCAAAACAAAACAAAACCCAAAACAAACAAAAAAACAAAACAAAAACAAACAAAAAAAAAAAAAGAAAAAATCCACCAACTTAAATAAGGCAAAAAAAGACAGCAGGATGAGAGCAGCAAGTACATGAACTGACCAAAAGTGTTTGAGTTTGAAAAAGAAGGCAAAAACATTGTATTTGGAGGAGTATCATACCTACTCTCTCATGCAGTTTTTCAGAGATGAATTTCATTCATGTAACTAGTCCTATTTAGTTCAGAGGATTAAACTTGTTTATTTAGGTGACTATAGAGATCATAAAAATGCAGAGCTGTAAATATCCCCCAACCTGCTGTGTGTGTGTTTATAAACAGGAATAATCATTAAGAAGACAAGTGGCTGCTACATCTGAAAAACTCTTGCCAGTGATAAACACAGTATAATTACTGCATAACTTTACTGATCAGAATTTCCAGCATTTTATAAGACAACCAAATTCTAAGGGAAGAAGTTTATTCCTTTGATTTATTGTTTATTATAAGCATCAGGTATACATCACAGTAGATGAAAAGCTTTCTTCAAATGTAAAAATAAATTATGCAGGCTGAAAAAAAGTTAAACCATAGCAACAAGAAAATCTAAAATGAAAAAAAACCGGCAGTTATGTAAATTTGCAAAATCTTGCTAATTATTTAATCTTATTTTAAAAAAAAGGCAAAACAAACAAAACCCAAATGAATCCAACAACAAAGTTCTGCTAAGATAACTCTCATTTAAAAGTGCCCATATTTATGAGCTAAAGGGTAGATAATTAAAATGTATGAACAAACAGGAATTAAACAGTAGCAGGGGCTTTTTTATGCTTTGCAAATCTACATGTCAAAATAGAACTATTCCATTAAAGAAAAAAACAAACACAAAAGACAAAAACATGAGTAAATCGAGTAGGATCAGATTAATGTTTACAGACTATAGGGCTGAGATTAGGGCAGTAACTTTGGGAATAACATTATGAGTTCTGAATCTCAACTTTCATTAAAAAAGCATCCTTTTTATCCCTGCAGCTGGCAGAAGAAAGCAAGAGCAAAAGGGGAGAGCTTAAAAAGAGACATGAGTATTAATGAAGGTCCATATCTGCAGATAACTCCAATGGATTCAAACTACAGCACTGAAATAAGTCATTATGGAAAGAGCAAAATCACCCTCAAGAAAAGGGAAGCAGGCAAAGATGAGTTTTAGTATTGTCCTGTATTATCTAAGACCCTGGATTGTGTTCTTTGGTTGTTGCTGACTTAGATACCTGACAGCACATCACATCTCCCTTCTTTTGATTTCTGAATAACAAATGCAGTTAGAAATACTATACTAAGTGATCTTGCTTTGAAGCACATTTTCCCTCACCATGCACATACACACAGCACCCCCCACTACTTTTTTGCTGATGCACATTTACTATCTTCATAACCCAGACAGTCTTTTAGTTCTAATAAAATTAGGAAAACAGAAAGTTCAGGCAGGATGAAGGAAAAAACAACATTGAAGGGGTAGATGCAAAAAAAAAAAAAAAATCCCATGTAGCTAAAGGAAATAAAACTAGAAGAATAATGACTTGTAAAAGGAGAGGATATAACTACCATATTTTTCAAAAAATTCAATGTCAAGAGAAAAGACAAAGCAGCAGATGTGAGAATGGCTATGTACCTGCACAATTGTATCTACATCACCTGAGAAAAAGTTGAAGTTCTGGATGTGCCAGTTTTAATTTGAATAAAGGAACCGCATACATCTCTGTTAGTCACACTGAAATTTATGCTTGAGTAGTAAAATCATTCCTTGTGCTGAACATCAAGCATGGAAAAAAACCCCAAAACATTTCTTCTGGCATCCCAGCAGCTATATGTCTATGTCAGGGCAATTCTTTCCTAAAGAGACCTGGGATGAAACATCCCCTCTCTGGTACTGCAGTTGCACAATTTGAACTGTAACTTCATGACATTTTTTTTTTATTTTTCACCTAGATAAAGTGCCTAAAAAGGGATAAAAAATAGAAATAGAAATGTAATAGTCATTGACACCTTTTTCAAGCAGTTTCTCATTCACCACCTAAATAAACAACATTTCTAGCACCAAAAACTCACAATCTGCTCTAGAATTTTTTTTTTTTTTTTAAAAAAAAGGAAATTAGTATTGTCCATTCCTAAACTTTGTGATTCTTTTGATTTGACTCATTGGAAGTGCAAAGTCCTGCACCTCGGTGGGACACTCCTGTGAACCAGGGAGTGCATGAGCCAAGAGTAACATAAAATGCAGGAAAATGAAAAAAGGATTTTCTTTGTCCAGGGGAGCAGCATTTGGAGCACTTCAACATCCAATTCCCTCAAATCAGTCAAGACAGAGTGATGGAGGCAAGTTTACAGTTGAAAACAAGCCATCAAATTTGTAAGTTAGATTCTGTGATCTAACAGCCTGCATTTATGGGGAACTTAAATCAGTGACCCACAAGATCTTTTCTATAGCTTTTATCTTGCATAGATATTTTTTCTGATTGTTATGAGTAATTGATGATTGCTGCCATACCCCAGAACAGGAGCTATTATAATGTAAGGTCATTGCATTTTTGTATATTTTTATATTTCTACATAGTAAAAACATTGTGGGTTTTGTGAAGAATGAAATTGTGATGAAAAATACCTTCTTGATAATTATCCATAAAGCTTCCAATCGATAAAACCAGAAAAAGTTTAACATCAGGCCTCAATGCACAAGAAAGTGCATGGAACAGCCTCTTTTATAGTATAATGTTCTCTTAGTGTGCTTTTCCAACTCTTTTGTTTTAGCTAGCCTTGCCAACCCTTTCTAATGAAAACATTTTTTCACTGTGTGAAATCAGCGTCTGCTTTCCAAATAAAATAATGAACAATGTCAGGTAAATGCAGTAAGACAAGCATATTTTTATTTTTTATTAATACCTCAACAGAATTTCCAATTACCTCATTTTCTTGTAATCATTTATAAGATGAATTCTATAGTCTCCTCAACGATATGCTGTGGCCATAAAACTGGCATGATATGTAGAATCTGCTTGTTCGTTTAGGAGGATTATGAAATTGTCCCATTAGGAACGATATCACTCTTGGTATTGAGTAAAATAATATTGTTCTGTTACTATAAAAGGATGGGAGCAACATACAGCTGGAATGCATTTCCCTAGAGAAGTGTAACAGCAACCTCAAGGCAAAATATTTCTGGAATTCAGTGCAATGTCATCCTTTCCTCACACACTAATTCTGTGAGCAACCACTGCAGCCACTCTGGATATTTTGGTAATTGGAACACTAATCTACAGTACCAAATCACCTCTGCCTGACCTTTTCCCCTCTTTTTAGGCAGGATCTAGCAAGACTTGAGACAGTGCTTACAAGCAGGATGGGAAGCTGGCAGCAGCCTACTGTAGTAGCCTGGAATTATGAAGAAACTCCCAGCTGCCATGTCTCTTTGCCAATGGCCACACACAAATTACTCATGTGGTCTGGGGAACACACAACCAATGGTTTGGGGAACCTCTTTTCTAGGAAAATGAGTCTTGAGTAGACTCTAACAAGCTTCTCACAGTACTCATTCACAGTATTGTGTTTGCTCCTCCAATCATAGGTGTTCAGCATTGAGCCAAACCCTATTTCCCTGATGGCCTGAGACAAGCATTGATAAACTGTGAAGGGTTCTTCATAGTCTCACGATGACAGCCAAGCGCTTAAATTGTTAGCAAACAACAAATTCAGTCAAGAGGAATAACCCACAACAGCTGAAGAACAAACCACTCCGACTCCTCAGTTAGGCCAAAACTGCAGAGACCAGTGGCATTCATCACAGATTTGTCTGCAATCAAGACAATTTTTTTTCCACAGAACACTTTGTGACTTGAAGGTTAGACTTGACCTTTCTAGTACAAGTAGCCATTCTGACTAGTGTCAACTCTTCTATCAGAAAATGCAAGTGATCTGATTCTACAAAGACAATTATTTCAAAGATGTTGCTAAATGATTTCTGGTAAAACCAACATGATGAACTGCTGAACACCCAGTTCATTAGCTGTCATCCAGCTTGACATTTCCATCTTTCAAGCAGTATTGCAGAAAATCAAAGATACAGAGGGCTGCACTTCAAAAACTGCAGAGGTAGCCATATTGCCTTCAAGAAAAAGAACCATGAAGGCTATCGCTAATGGAATGTGGAAGATTACAGTAACCCACAAGGAGATAAAAAGTGTTTGAAAATTATTACTTCAGCTGCCCTTTAGACACACAGTTACATAACTAATATGAATAAAACAGAATAAGAACATAATAACAGAACTTAATAACAATGTTCTCGAAACAGAATAAGAAAAAAGTCTTGGCAGAATGACTGGTCTTATGCTGTGGTACAGTTTAAAGTCATCCTATGTAAATATTACACTCTGTATTCATGTGAAAGACAGCTACAATTTATAGAAAATAAAGTAAAAGAGTGCTTATTAACTGAACACCTTTATGGCAAAATTCTCATACCAATACAAAGGAGATTATCACTATTCTGTAATACATTCTTACCTTAGGCACCCTCTTCAAAAACTGAAGAAAGTGTATTGCTTTCCTCCTGTCCTTTCAGGTTAACAAACTAAATATATATATTAAAAAACCTTCATTTTCTTTTCATTTTCTATTATTTGGTTTTTTCAGGATTTCTCTCCTCTCATGAATTTTAAACTTAATATTTCTTGGTCTATTTAAAAAACAAAAAACCTACTCTAAAATGCTCTAAAAACTTCACATCCTTTAAAACTTTATCAGTTTTCTTCCAGAAGACAGGCACATAGTCTCTGTCAGTACCTGCTTGAGCACTAAATGCATCTATTGCTTTCAGTCATCCTGCCTGCCCCACTTCTTTTGAATTCCATTCACCTTCTGTATGCGACATGACAGGGATGACACAGGTATCAATGTATTGAAAGAAATGTTTGACGCCTGTGATTTACTCCCTGTATCAGAAATTGTATTCGTCTGTGTGCTGTTTGTACAGATTCACTCAGGGCAACTCCTCTCCCCTGGCATTATTAGACTTCAAACCGATTCCCACAGCTTTCTGAGAAAATAACTGCCAGCTCCTGAGACCCCTCAGAAATCCTGGGCTGAGCAAGCCTGCACACTGTGTCTCTTGTGCTGCTCTTTCAGCAGGACTGTACTCAAGTGTTATAGACATGGTTAATCTTTTTGGCAAAGCAAAATGTTAGATACTTCATTAAGAATTTGAAATTACATTTTAGAAATAAATGCAGAATATGTAAAACATTCTCAGGACTTAAACATCACCTGGCTCTGTTTTGCTCCTAGTTTTTAACTGTTGCAGCTATCTCAATGATGAGACTTCGGTAACAATTCTACAACCTACTCCTGAAAGTCTTCTTTCCTTGGCTAATCTCCTTCCTTGACCACTGTAGAACTTTATTGTTTTATTGAGGACGTTAAACCTGCAAACCTGCCACCTTCAACCCAGGTCTGCTTGGAACAGACCCTTCTCCGAGCAAATCATTTTTCATCAGAGATACTCTCCATTCCTCTTTCAACTCTCTTACTTTGTTTATCAGCAGAACAATCAGTCAGGATTTTTATAAAAAAGTAGCTATGAGGAACAAGGCTTGGTGAAATCTCAGTCTACATTGAGTACCCAACTGCTCCCCTCAGCTTGCATGAACCAACCCTCCTACAACTAGCATATAACTCTGCTTACATTCTTGGCTGTTCAGTTTCAGGATCTCAGGTGTAAGAACTGCCTGTCAAGTGTAAGTATCTAAATTGTAGTCACAGGACCTTCAAATGCAAATAACCTGGCCATTAAAGAATTGTAGTGTTTATTTAAAGACTTATTTACTAGGTGCTTAATATTTCAGTACAGTTACCTGTGTATATTAAACAGTGAGAGTTGCAATCTCAGTTTCTCTCCTCCTTTCCTTTGGAGATGGATTATAAAATTGCTGATTTGATAAACAAGACATTTTTCTTGCTTGCACTATGGATGAGGCTTCTGCTTCCTTTTTCTAAACAACTTTGAATTTTTCAATCTACTATGTAAGTTTGAACATACTGCCTATTTCAGACTTCTTTGCAGTAAGGATCGTTTTTGGCGTAGTAGGACCAAGTGACATGCCTGTTATTAGATTCATACATTTGAATTCACTGTGAAATCTTCAAAGACTCTGCACATGAAATGCTAGCAGCACAAATGACAGATTTGGAACCCCACATTTTCTTCTCTTTATCAAATTTTGTGAACAATGTAGGGTTTGGACTGAGAATTCAGGCGTTGATTTTATTATTATGTTATTTATTTTTAAATATCATCATTGCTGATGGATCTGTGATCTAAACCACGTTTTTTTAGGTTTTCCAGAGAGATGACAGATCAATGATTTCCTCTGGCACTAAAAGGTGGCCATTATCTTTTACAGTTTAGTCATTTTCGAGATTCAGAGCCTGCATTCATCTAATTCAAAGAACAGACATATCAAGGAGAATCTCTAAATGTTTCTACATTCTTGCTAAAATCTCTTTATGTGACTTTGCATACAGTTAAGTTTATTCCTATCCATATGAAAGCATGATGGTCATACTTCTGCACAGTAAAACCCAAATAAATACTGAGAGTCATAAAGAGTTTCTTTTATTTCTTTAGGCAGTGTACTAAAGCAGTGCAGAAGAGGCTAATAGGTTCTGCAAAGCCATTGCTTTTTGCCCTTGTGCAAGTGAGGAGGACAGGATAGAGAGTGACTGAAAAATTATTGTGACAGGCTCTCAGCTGGCCATAACTCTGAAGTTGGAACCACTGTACTCTTTCCTTAAAAGTGACCAGACTAAAGACACTAAAATGGCTTGCAGCATCAACGATTTATTAAAACACACAATAAAACAAGTGACTTTTACATGCCCAGCTAAGTATAATATAGTGAGACAGACTAAAATAAAAGGGTTTGCAAAAAAAATCTTCACTTTATTCACTGTACCTCACAAAGTAGGTACTTCCATTCTACTTTTCTAGGTCAACAATTTTTATCAGCTTCCTGGACTGCAGCAAATTTACTATGGTCTGCCCAGGTTCTCCATCAAGATCCTTTTTCCTTCAGGGAGGTTTCTGCAAGTCCCCTGCTGATTTTCCGCCAGCTCCATGCTCCCCTTAGGAGTCTCCTGCCTGTACTTGTGCAGCAGCATCCCCACTCATGACATTTACCACTCCCCATCTCTTCTGTCTCGCTCTCCCTCATAACCATGTTCAGTTGACCCCAGGAAAAAGAAAGAAAGAAAAAAAAGAAGGGCAGTTTTCCCACTTTCTTTCTGGCACCGTGATACTGGTACTGTAGCAGCATGAGCACTACCAAGAGGCAGCCTTCCTGCATGCTGTTCACCTATATTCATTCGTGCATACATATAATAAAGTGAGTGGTAGATGGTACCTATCACAGTTATTTCCCATGACTGATCTGGCCTGTGTGCAATTAGCACACAGTAGCATGACAACCTCTCATTATTTTGAAAATCATACATGTCATTGACTTCTTCAAGATTGGAGGGAGTAGACAGTCACGTTAAGACTGACTACAGGAACTCAGCCACAGCAGTAGTCTTGTCCAAAGAGCAATCACCCGTTCTCTGTAAATTTCCAAGGATGCTGCGGGGCAAAACAAGCTGGAAATCTCTGTTTCTCTGAGGCAAGAAGGACATTGGTGTTCAGAGGTCTTGATCAATGCTTCTCTGTGGCAAGAGAATGACTTTGGGCAGCCTCAGAGTTGGACTCCAGTAGGAACAGAAGCTTCATTTGGCAAGAACATAAGAATCTCATTTACCTTGTGCAAATAGAGATGCCTTGTTTTGCATGCACCAGGAAATACTCCCTCACAAAAAGGAAGTGCTGCCAGTCACTGGTATCTTCACTCTTAAAGCAGCAGCACTTCTCTGGACTCAGAAACATGTGAAGGCTGGGACAGAGGAGAGTTCTCAAATCTTGGGAGAGTTTGGCGCTAACAATGCCAAGGTCATGGGTTCAACCACTGTGTGGGCCATTCGCTTAGGAGTTGGCCTCTATAATCCTTGTTACTCCCCTCCAACTCAGAACATTCTGTGATTCTGTGATCTCTGAAGGTACTGGGAGAGATGGGGGCTGTCACTTCAAGCTCTGCTGATACCAACACACTGGAGATGCCATGAAAAATTTCAACAGCTGTAGTTTATGTTTTTCCAAAGCAGCAAAAAGAGAGCAACAAACTGTGACCTACAAGACCTCTCCCTCCCTAACTACTTTAGAGCAGTCCAAGAACCAGTCATACGTTACTGCTGGCTGCCCTGTGAAGGAGATGAAGAAGACAATAACACTATTGGAATGTGCTATGCTGATGTAAAAAATTAGTTGCATTTATTTTTCTCTTAAACCAATTGATATTTTGTGCTGAAGATTATCTTTCTGGATATTATTTTTAAAGATCCAATGGTTTTCTGCAACTGCTTTGAATTTAAATATTTGTTTTATGATGAGAACTTTTGGCATTAAAAAAAATAACTTTACTTGCTTTTTTAAGCCCAGTTATATTTTTCCCTTGTTTGGAAAAAAGAGCTATTTGGCTCCTTTTTTTATTCCTATATAGCTGCAAGGAATATGTTATTATTTTTGGAAAAGTTGCTTTTAATATTTTTTCTTTATTAAGAGATGCTACTCTCTTAATGTTTTTTGGATATGTTTGGGTGTTCTTTTCATCTGGAAATTCATTTATATTTTTTGTCCTGTAAAATATGTTCTGTACTTCCAGACCTGCTAGATACTAATTTTACTTAATTATCTCTCCTTAAAAGTTCACCCTCTTAAAATTATTACATTGCAGACTCTGGGTTTTTCACGAAATACATTAAAATATTCATCACGGTCTCCCTTTCTCTCTCAACATCAAATTGCTTTTAATGAAAAAAAAATAAATAAATAAAGGAGAAAGGAAGACTTAATATCTAATTTATAAATGGAAGGGAATAAAATACATTTCATAATGTGATAACACACATTTTTTAATTAAAATGTAATATGGAATAAAGCACACTATTTTCATAGTATCTATGGAATTGAAAATCTTATTTATGTATCAGTTGCTAGATTTACCAAGCTGTTTCAGTAAAAGCTTAAATTTTTAATATAGAGGATATATTTCATTTCAGTGAATATTTGTGTGTGAGATGATTAAGAAGACTGATATAGCATAAAAATGAATTAGTGTTTGCAGTCTAGAGATTGACAATGCAGTCACTGTAGGTGAAATTTGCTACGTAGATGACCCATGTAAAGGTCCCCATACCTTTAAGCTATTTACCTTCAAACTTTCCATGGAGCTGTAAAGGCGGTGCCCAAGCACCAGTCTAGCCCTGTGCTGCAGCCTGGCATTCTGGCTGCACCAGGGGAAGGTCTCACCCAGGGGGTCCCACCCTGGACACCAAGATGTCTATGACAGCATCAGGTCTGAGGCACAGGAGATTACAGCACCCTGGCCTACTTTTGTTCCTGACAAAAACTGACCTCTGGCAGTGAGAAATAGTATTTGAGATAGAAATGCATCTTCAGTCCTATTCCTGCTCCCTGGTCTTGCAATAGTTTGTGGCATAAACATGAATTACACTTAAATTTTTATGGTTTACACTTAAGTTTTTACTGGAGCCCATAAATGGCATCTGTCCTGTCTATTCCTTGCTTGACAACTGTGTAAAGCACCTCCAGACAATTATTTTTTTTAGATTTCTGAAGGCATTTGTGTCCAAACAGACCAATAGCAGCTTCCATTCACTTCAGACCCATTCACATTTTCATTATGTATATAACGAGTCACTCAGAGGTTTAAGTGCTTAAAGTCTATCTAAAGACAATCCAAAGGAGGTCTTGCTTGCAGTCCCTAATATTTCATGAAAATCAAGGTTATTAAAATTCTCCACCTTCTTTTTATTCACAATTGTCATTACTCCTAAAAACTTTTAAAACATGAATCAAGAATGAACCATGGACTTTAAAAAAACTCCAAATATTACAGTCTCCAACCTTAAAGTAATAAATCTTGTTTCTTTAAGGTCTCAAGCTCAAAGTATTTCCTATCAATAGCAATTGGTTCAACCTGGACTTGAAATTATCAGTTCTATTGATGGGTCACGGTTTATAATTATCTTCTCTGAGATCTTATTAATCACACAAACCAGCTATAACAGACTTTACAAAAGGCTTTATTTTTCTGGGGTTTGCACATAAATACTGTGTTTATATTTACTTCAGATACAAATGGTGCCACCTGCTCCTCTTAGTAGCCTGACATTTGGTGCTAATTAGATGGACTTGCATTATCAACAGCACAGTAATACAGTGCTGCAGCAGGCTCGGTTACCATGGATCCTAATGCACTCGGCATTCCACAGGAAATTTAGCAGAGCATAAGAAATAAATCTATTCCTGAGTGAACTTGCACTAGTTTTGTGACACTATTAAAGTACATCCTCAAAGTCTGCTAAAGTCACGGGTAAACACCATTATTATTTCTAAACTTTTATTAATACATTCTACCATTGAGTCACCATGTAGGTGAAACAAAATTGCAAGTCGATTTTAAACACCCTGACAGTACTAATGGAAACAAATCATGCATTCAAGCGGTATGGGAGAATGAGTCTCAACTCTGAATCAGTTGCCACAAAAGACTACTGGCACCTCTAAGTGAGAAAAGTCAAAACAATTCATACTCGTAGGACTGTCACACTGAATAGTTGCTGTGAAAATTCATGCTATTTGCTCCTTTTCAGGCCTACCTGAATGTACCTAATTACTATACTTTAAGATTTAACAAACAGGGGCCTAATCCAAACCTTGCTTCTACAGAGTGATTTGACATACTTCAATAAACTCTACAGTCGAAATTAAATGAGAAAGAGGAGGAATGAATTATGATGCAAGCAAAAGGTGAAGAAAAGATATAAAAATAACACAGAAATAAAACTATTAAATAAGCAGGTAATAAAAAAATAAAATTCTTTCCCCCATTCTTACAGTGAAATGCATATAACACTATAATTCTTCCCATCCATTCTAGGGCCTTACAACTCTGTATTTCATAGCTGAGGTAAATTAGCAATTTCTGCTTCAAGCATCAGCCTCTGGCATTTTTGGAGGTTCTTCCTTCATTGTTAGCATTATCTAGGTTTCAGTCCTGTACACATCTTGGAGTGCTGTGGAGTCAGAATTACATATTTTTTCAGAGTTGTACCCAACTTCTCACATCTCAAAGGAAAAGTTTAGCCCCTGTGTTATAAATTGCACATTCTCTGTTCTCTGAATAGGCTTTTTTAAGAAACTACCAAAGGCAAGTTTGAAAATTATTGCTCTCCCCTTGTGATTAGAATGATTTGCTATAGTATGGAGCAATATGCTGCGAATAAGGTAAAACCAGGGAGCAATGCACTTCCCAAAGCTGAAAACATCACAGCACGATGGAATTATGTGTTATGATA
Source organism: Dendrocincla fuliginosa (assembly GCA_035047845.1). Classification (NCBI taxonomy): domain Eukaryota; kingdom Metazoa; phylum Chordata; class Aves; order Passeriformes; family Dendrocolaptidae; genus Dendrocincla; species Dendrocincla fuliginosa. Next base: position 19,763,867 of record JAWWMO010000043.1, on the reverse strand, counting down.
CACAGTCTCACCAGGCTCAGGCTGTTACCTCCATCCAAGTCCTCTAAGCTACATCACAATTGAATTCTATTTAAAATATTTAACCTTTAAAAGAGGAAATTAATTTCAGAATCACCTCATTAAGCTCGGTTTATGTAGGTGACATAGGCCAAGGGAAGTGCAAGAAGATAGGCCAGACAGCATCTATGGGTGCAAAAACTTTTTATGGGGTAGTACAATTAACAAACTACTGCATGAAACAGATAAGCAATTAGGCAGGTAGGCAACACATGATACGGGACAGGATAGAAGTAATATTTCCTCTCCCTTTCTTCTCTTTCTTTTTCGACAGGTTATGAATGGACAACAGACCTAGGTTTGTACAGCATAGTTCTATTCACAAGCAATAATATTAGGAATCAAAATCACAGCCAAAAGTATATGCATTTGAATTATCAGCTGCTAATTGTGGAAACATTTTTGAACCTAAAATATCAATTCATGAAGTGGTGGTGAAACCATACTGGATGAATTCAGTGTACATTTTTGAAACAGGGAATCTCAAAGTTTGTACACGGCCTAACAAAAAGTAAAATATTCTCTGATCTGACTGGAGACTGCTTTGCTTTGAGCCTCGAAAATCATTCAGCCTACACAGTCACTGGATGCTTCCCCTCCACCAAAGTTTGCCAGCTCACATAATTTCATAGCTGGGATGGTATCTGTGTCGATGTAGCTGAGCGCATTCTTACCCTGGGTGACTTATGAATAATCAAGAATTTGTCTGTTGTGTAGCTTGAATACTGCAAAAAGGAAAGAGAAAGCTGCTTTAACAGCTGCCCAAGAAAAGTTTATCTGTCAGAAAGAGGGGCTTTGTTTTAATAAATGTCAGAAGAATACATGTACCTGGTTTAGCGGTTAACATGACAGCATTGAGCTCAATGACCTTAGACAGCTTTCCAACCTTAATGATTTTATGATTCCTTGAATACAATAGTCCCTAAATAGTCCACAAATAAGGAACAACAAATAAGGAATCTTCTGAACAAGCACAGCTTGTATTAAAGATCAGATTTCCACAATTATCATGCACTTTGAATAAAAACCAAACCACTAGTCTTTCAAAATAGATGAATGACATGTCCCTGTAATACATGTGCAGTAACCTTCGAAGTTTATATTCCTTCTTTTTTCAAGAGGTCATAAACCAGGACAAAAGAAGAGACATAAATGCTGCAAATTTTGGAAATAAGTTTAAAATAATAATAAAAAAAAGTTCTACAAGAGCTTTAGATTTGGATTCTTCAGAAAGTTTCATTCTCTTATAGGAATTGGCATAGTTGGGATTCAGGAAATACGTAACTGGTAAGAGGTGAGTATACTCAGCTCTGCCTGACACTCTACTTCTACAGTCACGTCTTTGATTTTGAAGAGGTGAAATGCCTAACTTAGTCTCTTCAGAACAACAGCCCCCTAGAAGGGTATATCCATTGTCTAGGGACAAGGAAAACTACTAAACATCAATGTCAGCTTTTTTATCTGTGTGATTCAGCATAATCAGCATGTAATTTATACACACTGTCATTATTGTCACCATCAACTGTGTGATAGTCATTTACTTTTCATGCATATACTTTTACAATAAAATATTATACACTGCTTTAATAATTTTTGGGGTTTTTTTCTGGGTCCCAAATCATATATTTTTTTCCTCATCTTAAGCCATAGTTATGGGGCTGTTTTGTTACAGACTTACACTTCAACAGAGAATGTAGTTCTATTACAGCAAAAATAGTTTCTAAAAAACTTAGCAACGCTATGGTTTGTATGGAAAACAGAGAAAATGAGGACTATGTTGAAAATCTGACCGTTGTATTTTAGAATTAAACCAGTTTTAAGCTTTTTGTTACATGCATTTGATTTTTATGTGCAATAACACACTATAGTATTTTTATTGGAATAAAGTTTAATTCTCTTTTGGTTGGAACTGTAAAATGGTCTGGTTTAATTTCAATTCCAGATGTCAAAATCCTTTCTGAAATAGAAGATTGATCTTTGCAGTTCTACTCTCAAGAGGATTTCCTGAATAATAAAGTAAGAATAAAGGGTTTGGCCTTCACTACATTTTTTTTCCACTTTCCAAAATAGGTTCTGAATGTGTAACAGCAGTCATTGGAAATGTCCCATTTCATCTGGGACTAGGAATGAGGGGACTGGGAAGAGTTCTCCTGTGGCCTGCCAGTGCATGTCAGTGTGAAGAGGTCCAGCCCCAAGGTCCAGCTCCCACAACATCAGGTCCCCTCTCCCCAGGCTAATTGCTATTACTCTTAATAACTCCCTGAGCCCTTCTTCACCTCCCACGGAGAGTTTCTAGGCTCAACTGAAAATCGGTAATACAAAGATTAGAGGAAGGAGAGGGGGTTGGGAAAAGGCAAAATATTTTGCTCCAAAAGCCTCCTCTATAGACCTGTATACAGATAGGCATGACAATGAAAGTGAGAGAAAGATTTTATACAGCAGAATAAATGCATACTGAGATACATGTACATGTATACTGTAGATCATATTAATATTCAAAAATCGTATGCTCCGGAGAGTAGATCTGTACAGATGGCAAAAAGCAAGGAATAGGATTATATCACCATTATTGGATCAGAAAGTCAATCACATATAAAGTTGAAGAACAGACAACATGACTAAAGAAAAGTATTAATAATGCATTTTTTTCAAATAACCCCCTGCTTTCTAGGGAGGTATCATAAGAAGGCAAAGTACTATTTCATTGTGAAACTGACTATGGAATACTTGTATATGGGCAGAAAATATATTTAAGACATTCTTCATGTTGCCATAATCATTCTTAAGATCCTTCAGCTGTGGAATGCTACTGAATTCAGGGTAGTCCTGCACAGATGCATAAGTGACCCCTATAAAGCCTACTTTGCAGGACTGGAGCTGTATTTCTAAATACTGCACACTAAATTGTTTGAAAGCATAATTACACCTGAAATGCTTAATCATAATGTAATTAACTTCCTCACTCTAAAAGGAGAATTAATTTAAACTAGTATTCCAAACATCATTTAAAATTAATGCACTGAGCTATAGCAAAATATACACAGTATTATAAAAGAGTTACTAAGGACTTGAACATCATAAAAAACATGATACTTAGAAATTCCACATAGCCACATTTCAGACAAATAAATATCATAATGAAGCATCAGCCAGAGATACTGTAAATGACCAACAAGTGGAGAAAACCAAGAAAGGATGCTGGTTTCTATCTGGATGACTGCACCAGAACAAATTCAAGATAGGACTACAAATGAGCACCTTTGTAATCACAACCAGTGTATGCTCAGATCCACATTTCTAAAATGGAAGACAAATAAATACATAAACCAAGAAAAAAAATTAATATAGTATTTTTTTTTATTATTGCTTTTTTTAAGGAGCACTATAATAAGGTGAGGAAGATAGTAAAAGCACCATTCACATTCTAAAAGAATGCTTTCTTTTTTCTAATGTCACTGGAAGGAAACAGATAGCCTTGATGTTAAAGGCTGCAAAAGTAAGAGCCAACATGATTCAATACTACAGTGAATGAGGCTGCAAGAAATTTTGATTCTTTTTTTGGAAGAATGATTCATGCTAAATGTCAATAAATAAATAAATAAATACAGATAAACTGTGGAAAACAGAACCACATAACAGCAGTATATATACTGCAGTCCACTTTTCCATACAATTTTTCTTTCACCAATACTAGAAAATTTCAGAATTATTATTGCTGAGATCAAATTCTTGGTTGGTTACCCTTTTCATAGGATGTTTAAACTTCTTATCTTTATTTCAAGATTCTGTGCAACCAGCCTACAAAGGTCTGCTTATTCTCACCCTACTTTTAAGATCTAACTCTTGTCTTCTGAAGTGAAAAGCAATGTAGCTTCCCTTCTGATCATTCCTTTAAAGCTTTTCTTGTCCTACCCAGCCTTTGATTACTGACCTCTCAGTGATTTCCACAAAGAATCAAGTTATTCCTCGCACTGGGGGGGCCATATCCTCTCAAATCTCATAACTCTTCATGTCAATAAAGCAACACTCATGTACAGAATTGAAGATCTGACCATTATACATCCTTTGTATAATCTCTGTGCAACTCAGTTGCAAAATCTTTGGTCTCATGTATCAAACCCTGTTTCCTTTATTATCATCATAGATTATATGAAAAATAATTTTACAGAGAAATTGGTAAAAACATTTCAGATAAAAAGGGAAGTGACCTTAATGCTCATTCAAAATTCAACTCAAATTATGCAGACCTGAAAGTCTCACACTTCAGTTTGCAAAGGTGTGATTCAGTCAGAGCCTGATTAAAGGAACAATGTTTAACAGAGAGTGCCAGGAAAGTTTTACTATGAATGCTGATATCCAGGCTACAGGTAGTTCTGCTGAAAAGTACAGAAGCTACAGTATATTTATGTGACCTTTTTCCTGCACGTTGGCAGGTATCAAACTTTACATTCCATGCTCTCCCACCGCATCTAGAAATTGCATATGTAAGAGACCTTTTCATACTCACTTTCAGTTCTGTTAGCGGACATGAAGACTTGTATGATCTAACACAGTAAATTAATTCTTATTTTCATTATTTTTTTCCTCTCCATTTTAAAACACTGCTGAAACTACAGATTTCACCTAAAATCCAGGGAAAAGATATCAAAAGTTCATGAGCAGGATTTTTTGCCATAATATTTATACTCTAATTCTGCAGAAAAGTTAGAACGAGATAGATATATATATATATATATATAGAGAGAGAGAGAGAGAGAGAGAAAGAGAGAGATAGAGATATGGTCTATCTAAAAAAAAAAATGCAATGAGTTTTAGGAATTAAATCCCTGAATATGCATGCTTTATCTATCTGTAAATAATTAGCAATTTAGACAGAAAATTTAGCTTCCTTTTCTCTTTCTGAATCTTGTGAAACCATTTATAATCTTATGTTTATTTGGAATTACTAACTACAAAGTCAAGGTCAAGTGCACCTTTTTCTTTCTAGATAGTTTTTATCTGTAAGTTGAGGAATGTTACATACATATATATATGTATAATGCAGAACACATGACCAATTTTTTGTCCACTGTAGTTTCTGTGCAGATGCTAACATTTCTGTCCAAGAAGTTTTAAAAAAGAACAATTATTACAGTAATCTGCACACTTAGTCCATGTGTTTGTTATATTTTCAGATTTTATATGCAATATAAAACCTCATTTCTGAAATTGAAATGACTGACATGGCACTTTATGCTACGATTTAGTTGACATGGTTCAGTCAAAGGCTGGACTTGATGATGTTGGTGGTCTTTTCCAATCTTAATGATTCCATGATTCTATGATTCTAATATATCCTGCAAGAAGGTTCAGTGAATTGCAGAGCTTAGTCTATCACTCTCCAAGCCAGCACTTAAAATGTTCCTAAAAATGCCACTTTTAGAGACTCAGTCAATTTTTCAAAATTTAAAAGGAATAAAATTGTTTCATTTGCTGTAGTTTCAAAAGTCACAGTCAATTTAAAGTGTTACCTTGAAGTGCTTCTGGTGCTGGAAATTATTTGTTCATTTCATGATCAGAGAATAATTGTTGATCTATCTGAGAGTCTTTGAAGAACTGTTCTTTCTATAGTATGGTTCAGGGAAAAGTCTGCCAATAGTCAGAAGTCAAGACTGAGAGTGGAAATGCACCCTTATTTTATGAGTCAAACAATACCTATGTGGCACTTCAATTCCACCGGGCTCCTCTGAGCAGGTTTATGACGTATGTAAATGTCCCCTCATTTTTCTTCTTCTTTGTTTGAAAGAAAAACCATGTTCAACAATAAAATCTGAAAAATACAATCTCTGGCCCAAAGAGCCTATATCTGAGCACGTGGAAAAGTAGAGAACAGATCTGAAGCAAGGGAACCCTTAACAGCATGGTATTCCATGGTCTCAACACACCACCTGCTCCATGACTGCAGAGCTTTTGAAGGCATTTGAATCTTATATTTAGTGGGGTCGGGCAGAATGTATGTAGTTCATAGACTTTCCCTTTCTAAGACTTTCCTTTTTTTTGTAAAAAAAATATTTTACATTTTACTAACTAACAAATCAACCAAGACTATCCTTGGCTGCCAGAACTTCAGTAAATGGTGAAGACACATTAGTAAAATGTCACAGCATTAATCACTCATTGTCTACTGATGCGACCAAAGATACCACTAAAGGAAGCACACTTCATCCCACAGTATCACTTTAATATACTGAAAGTAACTTATTTTCCACAGAGCATGCACTACAGCTGCATTTGTCTCAGTGACAGGTCATATACATTAAGTAGATTCATCAAAGATTTTACAGCCTTAATTTGTCTGTCTGATGGTATTATCTCATCACAGAATAAAACTATTTTAGCCAGAATAATCAAATATTTAATTTTAAAACAAAACCTAAATATAAAAATGAAATATAAATCTTTTTCAACAAATCCATTTAAAATACTTTCCATAACTCAATAGGATACTGCATCTTGAAAATCTGGTATTATCCATAGGTAACATATTCAGCTCTGAGGAATATTTGCTGATATGTATGTACAGAGGACTCCCATGTATTAACTGCCGTTTTGTTTCAATCTGTGAAAATATCTGTAAGAATGCTAAATTGCCTCTGAACATTTAAGTAATACAATTAATACAAGAAAATATTAGAGTTATCACCAGGATCTTACATGAACTGGGAAGGCAGATCACTTTTTTGAGAAGGTGATGATCAATGCAACCATTGAATGGGATTCACTTCACTAGATTTGTGCAATCTAAAAGTGGGATACCTCATCCAATTTAGTCATCCAGGTCTATTTGCAGTCCATACAGAGAGATGGTCATCCTCACAGGGTCATATCAGTCTAAGCAGTTTACTAAGACATATGGAGTTGGTCTGCCAGAAGTTGGAGAATTAAGTAAATCCTGTCTCATCATCTCTATCCAAGTACAAGCCTGTGAGCCCTAAACATGCACTAGTCCATTATGCCCAGCCATGCAGTTAAACCAGTGCAAGTTCAATGTAACAAATATACTCCTACTCCCCTATATATTGATTTAACACAAATTTGGTACACTTCTTCTTTTACCTGACCTCTCATAAGAACCCTCCATACAAAAACACCTATCTCATATACTGGATGCAAATAATATTCTGGAAATATTGAACTATAACTGGTACATTTAATGGCTACACTCATCCATTAAAAGCCAAATTCTGACCTCCTTTTCTACACGGATTTATACTACAGTCCATTATGTATGTCCCATTGATTTTGTTGGGACTATTTCTGCAATAAAATTCTACTTAGTATATTAAAAAGCATCTGTTTACAGGTGACCAATCTGAACTCCTCTTCTTAAAAGATGTGCAATTACTTATAAATCAGGAACATTTCACAGGTGAATAACTATTCAATTTATTGAAAATGTTCATGATATGAAAACAGCCTTGCGTATTTTCACTGATAAAATTATGAAACCAATTAGTTTACCTTTACTAATTATAAAATTGGTATAATTATTACAAATTTAGAGCAACTTGTGGTATTGATGGTATCTAACATCTGAATAAGTTGAAATGTATTTTAATATCAAACAATCAGTAAAGAGGTGACAACAAAAATATTAAATCATTTCCTTTGTTTTACCATTTGCTTTACCCTTCTCACATTTGTTTTAGCTTGCTGATATCCTGTAAATCAAGTATTAACTAATAGAGAACAGAGTGTTTTGAGGGAACTTCTGCATCAACAGTTAATTATATAGGTCATTCCGTATTTCAGTATACATGTAAGACTACACGTTTCTGCAGTTACAAAACAGAACAAACCAGCTAGGTTATTTGAGCTACTGAGAAACTATGCACTGGTAAATTTAGATATGCATTTTGAAACAATAGGGTTACTAATAATATAAATGTTAAGCAACATATTAAATAGAAATTGTAGATTGCAATGAGGTCTCCCCTCTGTCTCCTTTTCTCCAGGCTGAAAAATTCCAGTCTACAAATTCCTAATGAGAGGAAGAAGAGGGGCAGGCACTGATCTCTTCTCTGTGGTGACCGGTACCCGAGGGAATGGCTTGAAGCTGGGTCAGGGGAAGTTTAGGTTGGATATTAGAAAAAGGCTCTTCTCCCAGAAGGTGGTTGGGCACTGGAATAAACTTCCCAGGGAAGTGGTCACAGCACCAAGCCTGAGTTCAAGATGCATTTGGATGGTACTTTCAGGCACATGGTGTGACTCTTGGGGATGATCCTGTGCAGGGCCAGGAGTTGGACTCAATGATCCTTGTGGGTCCCTTCCAACTCAGCACAGTCTGTGATTCTGTGACTTTTTGCCACTCAGAACAGCTATTAAGTGAAATAATGCAATGCTAGTTTGCAGTTAGTGGTCTTCCACTAACATAAGGGCAAGAGCAGTCAAATCTTGCTTGTGGTCAGGACCTGAGCACAGAGAGAGCTCTATATCCTACTGACTTATTCAAAGGGAACAGGGTCATAAGCAGCAATTTCCTTTCCCTCACCATAAAGACCCTGAACACACTAGATGGGGGGGTCCATCCTTCTTCAGCTCTACCCTCTCAGTCCTTTATGTCCAGCTACACACATGTTTTATTTGGATAAGAAATGCACTTTTTAAACAAATTTTCCGACTGCCTGCAATTTCACTTGGTGGAGCAGTCCTGCCAGTCTCACTACACAGCAATTAGGGCAAACCAATCCATAGTATGTTTGCAGGGGTACAGATGTGGCCTCACATGCTTATCATCAACTGCTTCGCTCTGCACCATTCAATACCTAAGATGTGGTTTCAGGACACCTGGGCTTCCTGTGGAAGAAGGTTATCTCACAACAGCCACTCTTTTTCTGCCCCAACTGGGATCCCCCCCACCATGACCAGGAGAAAACATATCATGGACCGCTAATAGTGAATATGGAAGAGTATTTTCAACCAAATTAGCACGTTCGCTGCTGGTTTGAATAATGAAGTCTCATCTCCAGGGTTATCAAACAGATTATTTCAAAGAACAGTGCTAGAGTGGTTGGGAAGTGGTCAATAGCTCTGAAGGATGACTACCCTCCTATGAGGGTACAAAGAGCAGATCAGCCTGTCTGACCACATCTAAGGACTTTGAAAACTAAGCAGCAAATGGTCCATGAAGACATAAACTATTTTTATTGTACTATTTGCATTCTAACAAAGTGTCTATTCAGAAAGCAAGTATTCACATCAGATTTTCATACTTAAAAAATGTCAGCACCGTAACCTGAAATACATGAATAATTGTACAGATGTATATACAAAACTAGAACAGTTTTTCCAGTTCTCTCACATGGCAGGATTACAGGAACTTGCTCAAAAAGGAAAAAAAAAAATTCTTTTCTGTAGAAGAAGGATATATGGGTTACAGGCTTATACAGGTCATCTCTTCCCATTCACAAGCAAGGGTCTGTTTGTGTCAGACCAGGAGAGCAAAAGATGAAGAATGGCACACATCACTTCAACTATGGACTTTCCTGTTCTACTAGGATCTGTCCAAAGTGGTTTGGCTGGTACTGAAATGACAGAGTAACTTACTATTGTCTCCTCAGAATAAGCATTGAGTGCAGATAACATTCTTACATGTGTGACATCTAAATTGCATCATAAGTAACACTGTTTACAAGTTTTCAGATGCAACAATTGGAAGATACACTTCCAGAGTTCACAAAAATTGTACTTAAACCAGCAATTCATTCACTAGGACATGACCTTCCTGTGGCTCTGAGCTGGAATATGAATTTCTGGATTCAGAAGTTATTAGCAAACACATGTGCAGATATACCCACATATCAAAAGTATTCCAACTTGACAGCAGTTAAAATGGCAAGATATTCTATTTAAATGACTGTGCGATGGAATATGATTCATAACTGTAAAAATATTATAAATCTAAATTTTATGTCTTTCATGACAGAACACAAAACTTAAATCCCTATTTATTAATAAAATTATAGTGGAACAAAGACCTCTGTGGACTATATAAACAATTTCTTTTTTGTATTAGAATAAGAATTTTTTAATGATAAATTTTGTAGCTGAATCTAAGCTTTCACAATTTAGATTTGAAATTTTAGGATTTAAAGGTGCCATTCCACTGGACATGTTATAGAGATTTAAAAATACTCACATCTGGTGTGAAATGAAGAAATCAGTGAATGGGTAGCATATGTTAGGTCCCCTGATTTGGCAGCTCTTGGTCATGAGCCATTGCTGGAATGAAATACTATTCAACTTGAATCTTTTGAAATTCTGTCATTTCCGTAACAAAAGACTGGCCCTTTGTAAGACAACTGAATGTGTATATTTTGGTCAAATATACCTTAAGCTATGGTCTTCTATTACTTATCTGTTTATTAGATACTGACACAAGAGAGATGGCAAGGTTCTTGCCTGTCAGTTCACCACCATCAGGAGAGAATTTGGTCTAAACATCGTGACCTGATGAACAGCACAAGAAATTTTGTATTTCTGTCTTAATTTTGGCAGAATGTCACTCCGCATTCTCAGGCATAAACTTTTTCTTTGGAACTGACTACCAAGGCTTCTGAAATTTGGAACTAGACAGTATCAACAAAAATGGTGAATTTATGGCATATGGTGTAACATGTTACAGAGATTAAATTTCATTCAAGTTATTGGAAGAGGTCGTGATGCCAGCTGGGATGTGATCTACAGTCCTAAACCCAAAAGTAAATGCTTTTTGACTCCACATACTATAAATCACACATGATGCTGTTTGATTCAATGCTACATTAGGGGCAGCATGGGACCACTGCAGCACAGGTACCTGTAATGCACAATTTTCTTAGTTCTGAGATAATGTACAAAGCAGAGTAAGAAACAGCTCAGACTATGACAAATACTCTTCAAAGTCTTTTGAGTTCAATTGATGTGATGGGTAGCAAAGATTCAACAGTCAACTTGGCTCCTGGTTATCATGCTGCAAATCTGGCTACTGTGATTTTTACATGGAATACCATACTTACACAACAGCAATAAGGATTTTATAAATAAAAAGTCAAAAATCCTTCTGTCATTTTTCCAGAAGATATTTTTCAAAGAGGAATCAAGAAAATGACAAAGAACGGCAAAAGAATAGAAAGAATAAGAATTGTCCTTTCTAACTCATGCCTAAACATCCTGGTCACAATGCACAAGTCGCACAGAGGGAGAGGACATGGCTATTTCTGTATGCTCTAAAACAGTCCCTCTTGAGCTTACTGCCTTTGGAAAATGTGGCAAACTGATGTGTCTCAACGGCATCTATGCTGACTTTTTTAACTTTCTGTAGGTCTCATCAAGGAAAAAAAAACTACTTTAGCAGTGATTTTATGGTAATGTAACCATTACTCAAACTAAATAGCAAGGCATTGTACCTCTGAAAGACTCACATACTGCTTTTCAATTTGTTCTATAAACTTTTCAGGATGTGGCTGCACACACAGGAGTAAATTTACTGCCTTTTATTAATATTTTAGGGGCAATTGTATTTTCAAAGGGGTTAGTTAAGAAAATAATTGAATAATGTATCTGTAAAATTCCTAGGTACTCATAAGTTCTATTACACTGTGCTGTGATTTTTTTTTTTCAGTGAAACAAATAATTCAGTTTGATATAGCAGATTGAAATTAGGCTAATTTACACAGGTCTCTACATAATTTTGGAAACTCTTCCATCTTTATTTTTAGCAGCACAGTCAGTCATTATAAGCCGTTAAAAGCTGATTAGGTTTGCAGAGTAATTAAAATACTAACCATACAAAACAAGGTGGGAGACTACTTCTGTAGGGATGTGCATGAAGATTTTTAATTAACATTTTTGTTGAAGTTTTATTAAAGGGCCACATTTTGCTATTCAAAGACTGTAAACACTATGATAAATGCATGCCTTCAAGAGATTCTATGGAGAAAGTCCAGAACAAATCTCAAAGAAATTATGTTTTCTTATGTCAGATTTGAATTTGAGGCTACGTTTTCACCCATTAAACATGATATAGTATGCAACTTTGTTTCCTGTTGCATAAAAACACAAACACATCTACATGTGTAAGCATATATATTCAAATATATGTGTCTATATATATACATACAAAAAGAGGGCTTCTGAATTTTTTGTTAGAATGAAATCAAATATTAGCAGTTTGTAAGGTTAATGGAAGCAAATCTGACTAGATTTCATTTAATTCTTACTCTTCTCCCTTTACTCTTCTTCATTAATGTTGCTTTCTTTTTCTATTACTGTGTTTTGCTTTTCTCAAAGTGATGGTGCATATTGTCCAGGCCCCCTATTCCATGCAATTATTAAATGAGTATATTCTAATGTCTTTGCTTCATTTTCAAATATTTGTATTCATCCTTCTGAATTCATCCTTAAGAAAGACAAGATCTAGAAATCTATCTTAAGGCAGGACTGACAAGTAATAGCTCAATAACTTAGCTGGAGCTAACAACACAATGCCAGACATAAAACTGTTCAGTCCCTAAGGCTAAATCTTCAGCTACCAGAAAGTTGGCCCACCAGTTGAGTCAACTGGGAAGCTGAATATGATGAAAATTCTCCAGGATGCTAAATTTAAAGTAGGCATAGTCTCTGCCATCTCCCACAACCATGGTGCAAGCCCGTCCTCTTAAAGAATCAAAGGATGAATGCTGTCTTCATCTTTACAGTTTTCTGCTGGGGCACAGGGATGAGTAAAAAGCTTCTCATCTCCTCACTTCTCATTCCCACAGAGATCCCAGTGCTAAAGAAGGACTGTTGAAGATCCCTGAAAGATTCATGTCTCACTAAAGATCTTATTGAATACAGAAAACCTGCCCCTTGAAAAAAAGTATGTAGAGTAAGGTTTCTCATAACTTCTACATATGGTTCTGTCCTAGTAGTGCTCTAGTCTTTTCCGTTTTGTTGCACTAAGGCAATCAAGTTTTCTCTGCAAATGCTTTTCTCCATCCCTGAATAAAAAAAGTTTAAGGGTAGTCACTGAATTATTGTTTTGTGCTTACTAAGTTAACGGCCCAAATTGATATTGTTTTTAATTCCAGAAAAGCTGAAAAAAATCTCTAATGTTTTTCAATGAACTATTCTAATATTGAGGATTTGATCAATGTACATTCACGTTCAGAAACACATAGAGTTAGCTGCAAATCAATAGCGGCAAAGAAACTACTCTTTCAAAGTTTGGGTGAATCATTGCCTTCTGTAAAATGGCAAAAATCAGAAAGCAAACAAACAGGCAAATTCAAAAGAAACTTATTATTTTATATGTCTCCAAAGCACAATTTTTTTTAGGACTAAAAAGCAACAACCACAAACAAATAGGATTTTAAAATACAGTTTTCTTTAAATAAACTGTTCAAGACATTACAACACTTGACTGTAATAATCAGAAATGCATAAGAACAGAACTAGTAAGAAGGCTTATGGTCTTGTGTAATTCTTAACCCTGAAGGAAAATAAATTTTCTTCAGGACTTCCAGTGCTAAAAACACTGTTGATTTTATATGGAAAAGAGAGACAGGCTTTTCACTATTAAGCATTTTCAGGTATCTTCATAGGAAGAAAATATGCTTGAAATTGGATTAGATCAGTAGCATCCTCACTGCAGGTAGTAAAAATTTAAAGCTATGAATAAGTCAACTAAACAGACAACAGTTTTGTTGTTGTTGAGAATTACAAATGTTATATGAGAAAAATATTCAAGTACCTCCTAAGTAAGATAAACAGGAAGGCATAATAAAACACATCTCAAGCCTGAAAATCTTTATACCTATCAATTTGCCTTTTAATGTGAGAGGGAGATTTTCAGATTATGGCTGTATCTCAAGCTTTTGGATTTCTTTCAGTGTACTACTCCCTACTGACATCACAGAATCACAGAACCATTCAAGGTTGGAAGAGACCTTCAAGATCATCTAGATCAGCTGTCAACCTAACACCATTATAATTATCCCTAAACCATATCACCAAGTGTCACATGTCTCTTGAACAGTTCTAGAGACAGTGACATGATATATGAATTGCATGGGTGGGCAAAACACAAAAAGAATTTTATTATCTGCAGTGTCCTGATAAAAAACACAGGAAAATTAAATAAATGGGGGCTTTAAGTTCAGTCTTCAAGTCCTCAGCTAGAGATGGGAATACAGAATTATATAACCACTGAATGGGTCGGACTGGAAGGGACCACAGTGGGTCATCTGATCCAACCTCCCGGCTCAAGCAGAGTCACCCTAAAAGCACATGGCACAGGATTGTGACCAGACAGTTCTTGAATATCTCCAGTGAGGGAGACTCCACAACCTTCCTGAGCAATCTGTTCCTGTGCACAGTCACCTGCATATTCCTTTTACGAACTGAGCTGAAAATTAGGACTGAGAAACTACACATAAAGTATCAGAGAAAATCCACTGGGAGAACAAATGGTTTCAATATTAAGTTATAAACAACTAAATGTAACAGCTCACATTCTGATTGAAATTAGGGGATCCATTAATTTATTTATCACCATTTTTTCAGAGCAGACTTGGCCATGAAATAAGCCATAAGCCTTTGTCTTCACAAGGGAAAGACAAATTCAAGGGTGGGATATTTAATCCTTAACACAGTTCATAGTACACTGACTCATCTGTTTGGAGAGCTGGGGTATGAAGAACCAGGCAGGATTTCTTTGCTGCCTCTCTTTTGTGCATGGGAGGCCCTGACAAATGAAGTGGGGTGTGTCAAGATGCCATTTGTAATTACCAGGGTCTAGACGGGCCTGAGGTCATTTCCCCAATCTCCACCTAGCATTTTCCTTAAATCACAGGTTTACTTTGAACTTCCCCCAACTAATCTCTTGTTTCAGTTTACTTAAACACATTTTGGTTATTTTTGTTACCCAACCCTTTAAATTTGAGTTAGATAAGCACAGAGTTCACGATGAATCACAAGTTTGTTTTTGGTCTGTTGCTGTATGGGTGTCTTTTCTACTGTGGTATGCCACTTTTAAGTGGGTTTAGTCAAGATTCCTATCACTTCTAGGTACTCTTGCAAGAATTCATAGGTTTGCCCCCTGTGGGTGAAAATGCATGTGCAACCATCATACAAGACTGTCCATGTCTTCATCCCACCACTTGATACCATGTTAACTTCCTGGGTGCAGAAAATACGTTTTCTTTCTGTTTTCAGTCACAGAGAACATACCATAGTTTTGTTTAATAAAATATACAGATATGCATTTCAATCAGAAATTATTGTGGATCTATCAAGATACAGCCTATGCATTTTACACACTACTTTTCACTTGGCAATTTAATTTGACAGATGTGATGAGGCTGAGACAAGTCATATAACCATCTGTGGTAACATTTAGAGCTTCACAAACTACAGCACATACACCACTCATTCCACCTGCAGAACTTAAAAAACCCATCTATTTTCCACTTAAAATAGTAAAAACAAAATAATGCCTTTCCAAACATGGATAACTACCCAGCCATGACTTCCTGCTATATGAATCAAGGCCGAGAAGTAAAGGATTAGAGTAATGAGCTATCATTTAGCTCAGTGAGGAACTGAATATTACCCTTCTTATTTTGTGGAGAATGTGGTAAAAGGCAGAAGACAAGGCAGTGCTGAAATGGGAGAGTGCATGCACGGCTCTGATATTTCTGTGAGATGTATCTGATCATTGTGAAGCCCCGTACAGTAGTTGCTTGAATCGATGGCACAGCACACATACAATAAATCCAACAGCTCAGAAAGTGCAGGAATACATGTGCTTGGAATCTGATGGTTCAGAAAGTGCAGGGATGCATGTGCACAGTGTGTCTGTCAGACAAAGCCAGGAGCAGAAGGGTGCTTGCGTGCAGAAAGTTTGGAAGGGCACCCCTATAAAAAAGGCTGCATGAAAGTGTCATCAGGCAGCCAGAAATCTTGGGACAGACAGTGAACAAAAAAGTTCATTTTTCATGTGGAGAATATTATTTGATGAAAGAAGAGACTGCCAGGAAAATCAAGGCACATCACAGACGATTTATGTACATAGTGCAGAAAACTGGGTATTGCTGCTGCCACGAGTCACAGAGATGGTGGGCACGACCAGTAATGCTGGGGGTAGTGGCAGTAACTAAGGAAATGACACTGAGGGCCCTGCCATTAAGTACAGGTATCTACACAAGAAGTAAAATAAGCAATCTGCAGTAGTCACAGAAGGTAACACTCCTGTAATAAATTTTGCAAGTAACAGCAAAAAAACAGCTCATATTGATGATCAAACTCAGCTACTGATATGACTGCTGTTGTGACAATTGTATCTGGATATGACGCCTGAGCGAGCACGTTTATGAAAACTAGTGATAAATACTTAGAGTTTTTGCTCAAACTTTCTAGAGGCTTTCAGTTCTATAATATGATATCAAACCCTGGGTTTTACTTCAGGGATAACAACATGAGAATTACTGTGATGTGCCCATTTGCAAAAAAAAATCATATTGACAGTTGCAGATGGGGTGAGAGAGGAGGTCATTGAAAACATGAATAAAATTGAACCACTGCCACAGGTCTTAAACAAAATCTGTACCATCACTGGATTTGTGCAAATTAACTACCAGATTTACCATATGTTGTCCACGAATTTTTTCTTCAGGTTTAAGAAAAAATGTCACACTTTTCTTACAACTCAGCAATATGCATTGGAGAATTGAATGGAGGCAGAAATGTGATGAAAAGAAAGCAGTTCTTTTTCTGCACTCCTATGAACAATTTTAAGATATGTTTTACTTTCACAGTTACCTGTGCATTTCTTGATATTGCTATTTCTTTTTCCATGTGATCCTAATTTGCATCCAAAGTTCTCCTCCCAAAATTCTGCAAACCAGACATTTCTTCGATTGTTAGCAAGTGTTCTGCTCCGAAAATATCTATCAAATCCTACATTCAAGAGAAGGGAAGAAGCATTAAAATATTATATGGTATAAAATAGTAATTTAAAGACAATAACAGATTTTTTATACAGATAATAACCAAAAAAACTTTAGATACAAACTCCTATAATAAGAAAATTAATGAGCATAGTAGCGTCTAAAGATCAGATTTCATTTCAAGGCCACCTAAGATCATGGGATACCTCTTCATTGAATCAGAGGCCTTCCAGAACACCTACACTTCTGGTTCTATTTATATGTCTAATGATATCAGATGAGAAACTGAAGATCCCTGTTGAAACCTGATTACCAACCTTACCCCTACAATCCAGCAGTCATAATCAAAACATGATTAACGCATCCCATCTGGATTAAGCTCTTTACAAATATCTCCCTGTGGCTAAATTCTCCATGTAACATCAATAAATTTCATTTTTTCTAATCATTTGCTAGTTTAGCGCACTTACCCAGACACTAACAGATGTTACTATGTCCAGTACCCTCGCAGGAATAAAGTGCTTCAAACCAACTTTCACTTCACCCACCAAGTTGTAATCTTTGTTAATATAGTGGTCTCTTCAAGTACGTTTAGAAGAGGAAAGCAGGGCGTAGATTGATGTTCTCCCCAGCAAAGAAGCTAACTCATTATCATCCATCCAATATTCTCTTTATTTGCCCCCCGCCCCCGCAAAAAAAAAACAGGCTACCAGTAAGAAACTCTTGACCCCAAATGTCCTTATTAGTAGATAATTATAAGATTGCCTAATTGCAGATTCAGCATCTCCTTATCTCAATACAGATATTAAATGATTCTCGGATCAGGACCACTCAAGTTACTTAGTTGGAAAGCTTTTCCTGATTTCCTTGCAATCAAGTACTACATGATTTTTTTAATTATTTTTTTAAAGAGACCTATGGTACTTGAACCTTGGCAGAAAATGAGAGGTTTGTGTTACGTGCGTCCCTACCATCTATTGACGTTCTTTTGGGTAGAATGGTTACTGCTCCTTCTGCAATCTCCTCCTGCTGCTGAACTGGTGAAATTTTTGACCCCCAGCTATCTGAGCCAATCCAGAGGAAATGTCCAGACTGATTCGCTTTTTTGGCTGCTTCCAGTATTCGCCTGCAAACAAACAACAAATGACTAATTAAACAAACAGCATTTACAAGGAACTTGAGAATCCCCAGCATTTATTTTGGCTATGCATAAGTAAGCTTACACTAACCAAGTAGTCAATAGTTTTCACAGTCTACAGCGTATTCAACAACAGCTGTAACGAACTCAAGATACAGTACAAGTTAATTTGTTTCATCTTTAGGAATTTTTTTTTTAGTATTCTTATTGGTTTCTTCCTTTTCAGTCACCAAATAACAATCTATTGGCACTGGTCTCTTAGGAGCTAGAACAGGTCAGAACCACACAGAATAAAGGACTGGCACACTGTATAATGACAACTCAATTTCTTATTATCAGATTTCCAAGAATTTTTACATGGGAGTGAATCTGAAAGTCCTTTGTTACTCTATTCAGCAAGGAAACAAAGCATCTTTGTGAAGAGGAAACATCTTCAATACACAAAATGAGGAAACAGGCACCTAATATCATCTTCATTCGCAAACATGATCACTGCTCGAGCATTTGGAGTTTCCAACAAGCGCTTGATGATCTTTTCAAATTCTCCTGGTCTTGGTTCCCGGGGGATTTTGAGTGACTGTGCAATGCAAACACCTCCTAAGAAAAATTAAAAGGATAAAAAGAAAAAATTAACACAGTAAATATCCACACTTAAGATAATCCACAGTTAACCAGGCAAGCAGAGAAAGCAAGGTGCTAATCTGAGATACAGCAGTACAGCCAAAAGAAAAATTATCTGTGTATTTTGAAATATTCACTGTACTAACAGACTTAATCTTGCCTTAAAGATTGCAACAATTACTTGTTACCTTACTTTTTTAATACATTTTTAAACAGAATCCTGAGCTGTATTGTTGAGCACCACACTGGCTCAGCTGGACTGAATTCGCAAGACCTACCTAATTCATGGCAGCTGAGAACCCAGCCTTGCCAGAGCATTGCATTGAATCATGGAGCCACAATTTTATAGTTATCTTATGTTTGCACAATCACAGCATATGCTGAGCTGGAAGGGACCCACAAAGATCAGCGAGTCCAACTCCTTGCCATGCACAGGATCATCCCCAAGAGTCACACCCTGTGCCTGAGAGTATCATCCAAATGCAGTTGGAACTCAGGCTTGGTGCTGTGACCACTTCCCTGGGGAGCCTGTTCCAGTGCCCAACCACCCTTTTTCTAGTATCCAACCTAAACCTACCCTGACACAACTTCAGGCCATTTCCTCCAGCCCTGTCACTGATCACCACAGAGGATAAATGAGGACCTGCCCCTCCTCTTCCTCTCACAACAAAGTTGTTCATAATGTGGCTCTTTGGTATCGGGTATGGTCATTCACTTCTTCTTTTTCAGCAGAGAGTACAATGTAGAGAATTTACAATGTTCTCTCATTAATGAATACATACAGATCACTTTTAATTGTTATTATGACATTCTTAATTAAGTTGTCTTAATTATTTAAGAGGTTGTCATTGAATATTCTAAATTACTAATCAGCAAATGAACACAAACTCAGAGATTATATTTATATGTCTTCCTGACAGAGAGAGGAAAATGCTAATTGAAATCTTTATGTTTTGCCTGTCACGAAAAAAAGGGTCAAATTTCTACAGAAACATAGTGATCTCTAATAGCTTTCTTATACCAGTTCAGGCAATCTCTGCTTTCCAGTTATGATACTGTTATCCGTGTTTGAGCATGCAAGGAGAAACTTCCTTGAGCCTGTTTATTGAATCACTGATTCCATATTGGCACCAGCTTCCTATACAATAGATGATCTATTATTGTTTGATGATTTGCCTATTTTAATTATTTTTAAGAACTATTGCCTGTTTCTCATTACTACATCTAAATATCCATCTTTTTTTTGTTCTTGCCTGTTGTTATTCCAAACATAAGAGCCTTTTGTGAAGGATCTAATTGTTAATAAACACAGAAAATTAAGGAAATGAGAAAATGTTTAGCTCTAATAAAAAGTGACATGTTACTAGACAAAGCAAAGCAAAAAGGTTTGCATCTCTGCATCTAAATACTTCTACACTGATGATCGCCTTCAGTGTGTGTAAGGATGTATTTTAAAAGAGATGCTCTATTTTTAATCAATACTGGTATTTATCTTCTGATATATAAGATCATTTGAGGCACATATGTTTCTATGTATTAAGGATAATTAGTCAATTAAAGTCCCAGTTAGATGGCTACACCGTGTATGGGGAGGCTTTACAACACTCTCAGCAATCTTGTCCTCCCTATCAAAATGTTAGCCTTCTGTTTTTCCAAACTACTTCACTAATTAGGTTGATGCACACGGTCAGTGATAGGGTTTGAACAAAAACAAGGGTGCAGCGAGGTGAAGCTTGGGATGTAGACTTACATGAAGACTTTACTGAGGTCCCCTGTGTAAGCTTTCTTAAACTTAATGTATTAAGCAAACAAAATAGAGGTATTCCTGAGGGTATTTTTATTTCTTTTACTCAAAAAAATAAGTAGGAAGAGTTCAAAGCTTCCCCAAGTCTGCCAGTGACTAAGAGGCATTTGGAGAATGCCCTTTATAACGTGCTTTAACTTTTTTGTCAGCCCTGATTTGGACAGCCAGTAGGACTACATGATCACCAGAGGTGACTTCCAACTAAAATACTTTATTCTATTCTATTCTATTCTGTTCTGTTCTATGCAATATTTAGAAAACAATGGGTATTCATTATCAGGTTTTGTGCTGCCTTTGCAGAATCTCATTGACTTCAATAGCTCTCTGCAAAGGCAGATCCTAAGTTTGAATCAAGTTTAGACATGGCATAAAAGAAGCATAGAATTATCAACTGCCAGTATAAAAATAACAGCTTTTAAATTACATCAGCCAGTTTTAGTCACAGGCAAACATATCACCTTTTTCAGTTAGACATCAATTACTTGTGATGTTACATTATTATTTTATTAGATTGAGAAATTCACTCTACAGCATAGGCTGGTCCTGAATTTTTCTCTGCTTTACATGAAAGAAATATCTGCAAGTCAGAACATCTGCCATTTCTAACAAAAACTGCTTTTACATAGTTCTTTACCATCTATAAATAGTGTAACAATATAACATAAATAATTTACTCATCTGCCTTAAAATAAAATACAGAGCTTTTTTCTGGCATTAAATTGCTCCTCATTTTTATGAACATCTTGGCTCTCCATGTTGGGCAACTAATTTGCCAATAACAACAAATAAATGTTTATAGCAGGTGATCCTCATTTTCACCAAGCATTTTTGAATATCCAGTAATGAAAAGATGGAAACTGTACAGTGAAAAGCTTTGGCCAATTATCTAAGCTGGTAACAGGCTATAGTGATAGACACTCAAAAAGTCCTTTACTGCAACCTCTTTCCCAGGTAACAAGGCAGAAATGGAAGAGAAATATTTAGCAGATATCCCATAAATGAAACAATCAGCAATCCATTGTTTAAAAAAAAGGAAAAACTAGAGGGAAAAAAAAGAAAAAAAGCCAAGCTCTCAGATGTCCCCAGAGTCATTCAGCACAAAAAGTAACATATATCAAAAAAATGGCATAAAGGAATAATTTGTTACCTCATATATTTTGAGTGCATTTTTCAACTACTTCTACTCGTGCAAAGGCCCTTAGGAAAAAAAGTATTCTATCCACATAAAACTCAAATGCAAATACTACAAAATGCATATATATAATAAACTACATACAGCCATCTACAATCTGCGTGAAATGGATATCAAGCAATGAAAAACTACAGTATCTAAAAAGGCTATTTTCACAAAAAAAGTGTAGAAGAAACACCATTCCATCATTGCAGCAGCAAGTTCAGTCATGACTGCATGGTGTATCTTGGCATCTCTGCATTGAAGAATGTTTTAAGTACTACTAGGAACAAAATAAAATGTACTTCATTCTTGTTGCTACATTTATAATTAACTGTGTAGGCTATCTCCAACACAAAAAAACACTTTGTATACATCCTTACTCATATATTGCATATACAACTGTTGCTCAAACAAATAACAGGGTATCAATTTTCAGCTAATGATGGAATGCTAGATCTACAAAGGTACTCACAACATTACGGTGTCTAACCTCTTGGCACCCTGCTGCCTTTGAAATCTACAGTCTGGGCTGAATGCCCAGATACAGAGAGGGATAAGTGCCTAGAAAAAGGATTTCTACGAGCCAGCAAACTGAATAAGGAATAATTATACCTCCAAAATAGGTAGCTGAGGTAGTAAAAGGACAAGTTTTAAGGCCAATAGTCAGGATTTATCTTATGAAGTGTGAACAAAAGAGAGATTCCCCCAAATCAAGAAGGAATAGGTTTGAAAGCAGATGTCTCATACGTGATACCAATGGATTTACCATTTGCTGCAGAGGTGCCGAAGGGCAGATGGTTCAGACATCTAATACCCCTGGAGAATTTATGGCTCTGAATCATAAGAACAAATAGTGTCTACTCATTTCACTCTGTCAGCAGTTCTGACTGATTTGGCATGATGACTGCTTGTCCCTGTAGCTGGTTTTTAAAACCTTTGTTATCCTTCAGTGTCTGGGGAACGTACTTAAAAAAATGCATTGGTCTAAATTTCCCTTGGCCCGAATGATGCTAAATCTAGTATTTGTATGAGGAAATGAGAGCTAAATCCTTACTAAAACCAAAGTTATATGTTTAAGCCCCATCAAATGAAAAGACCTACGATAAGGTTTCAGAAGGCACTGCACTAAAAGCTATTATTGAGGTCAAGAAGGAAGTTAGCCAGATAGAATCATTTCAGGTAGCTCTACTAGGAACAGACACCAATAATTTACCCACTGCTATTCTAACCATTTCCTAATCCATATACGACATAGGAGATGAAATTAAGAGTTTGCATCTGTCACACATTTCAGAGACATTAGGAGGGCACTGATGGGAAGTAGTTCTTCAGCTAGTTTGGGGGAAAACAAAAGTCTTAGCACCCAACTGTGCTAAGCCTCTTTTGTCTGTTCTCAGATCTGTAAAGCTAAGGTCATTCTCAGTCATCCCAGAGCTTGATTTGAGGAATAGAACAGTTAGTATGAACTGCATTGTGTCAGTGATGACAAGTATCCATTTGTCTTCTGTCAAGCACCTATCAAGCGCAATACCCAGCACCTGGGGCCAGCGGATGATAAAGAGAAGGAGAGCAGAGGCGGGAGCTGGAAATCAGGCTCACGGCAAGAACTGTCTCACTTGTGATCAGGGGCTCAGACCAGCCACTCTGCACCATGGTTAGCAGCTGGCAACTCATGTGCTTTTAAAAATGAAGTTGTAAATAGATCTACATGTTTCTTATTCTTTTTCTACTATGTGATAAAAATTACATCTTAAGCAAATTGTTCCAGGCTAGGTTTGGTTTGCTTACAGGTGCTCTGTATAACACATCTTATGGGAAACAGATTATCATCAAACAAAAAAACGGGAGATTTTGAAGATATTGTCAGCACGCTGGACCAATAAACTTCTGGGTTTTTGGTGCTCTTACAATGATTCTACCAATGGGGTGGGGGGGTGGGGGGGAGGAAGTGTAAAAACGTACACATACTACCTGAATAATTTTGGCAGTTACAAATACAACGATTTTATAATAATAAATACTTATTTTTACTCCCAGGGTTTCTGAAGTCACAAGATGGCATGCTGACTGTAAACCATTAAATACTCAACAATATGGAGTTCGGTGCCAGAAGAAGTGACACTGAATGTGTATTTGGAAAATTGCAAACAGACTTGGTAGAAAACTTGCAGTAGGAAATTAATTTCCTGAAGAAAAAATGAATTATGAAGATAAATGTAAATACAAGGGCTATATTGGTCTCCCACCCCAGCTAGGACTCAGCACCACATTATGGATCACCTTCGTAGGATACACAAGAAAGGGCACTGTCTTTGTGCCAAAAATAATGAAGCCAGTTTTCAGTTCAAGTGTGATCAGTGTTATGACCCCAACCATCATAATACTCAGAACCAGTTTACCCTCTAACCTATTTTATTTCCCCACATAAATATAACACTAGCCTTAGCCTTGCAATAGGGAAGGGATCAAGACATGCACTTGCTTTGGCAAGCTATCCGTTTTGTAGTATAAGGAGGTATATCTCACCTGACTCAGTATACACCATTGAAAGTTGGTTATTTCATGACAGCTTCATCATAAATCACATTGTTCCTGAAAAAGCTCAAAACAAACAGCCAGGGCATATCTGAGATCCACTCCTACCTGACTCGAATTTCTCAGCTGCCTTCAAGTAGACACTTCCTTTTCTTAAGATGAATTACATGTGACTGGTCATTAGGCCAACAAAATTTAAATGTAGGCCTGTGGAAAGTTTCCAAAAACATTGCAGAAATAGGTGAAGGCAGATAAGTTTTTATTCTGAGTCGGAGAAAAGATGTCAGAGACTCAGAAGAAGCCTCAGTGAGAAACTCCTGTGAGGTCCACAGGGTGCTGTTGCAAGCAGACAGAGCCTCTGTCTCACAGCACACTGCACACTTCTGACAGTACGACATGATGTAGAAGAACATAAGGAGAAGCAGACAATTGCATTTCCCCTTCTCTTCCAGTACTTCCACTGGTTATATTGAAAGTTTACAAAATCTAGACCTGATTATGTTAAAAGTCTGCTCCAATTGCCAGGAACCTAGATCGGCATGAAGATAGTTGGAGATACTAAAAACTACAAGATGCCCCAAACTCAAGTTGTGTGCACAAAAATCAGGATAATCTGTGAGTCCATCAAAATGTTCTTTTTAAGCAAAGAAAGCTCATTATTTGAAAAATTTGGATAGTAAGAAATCTGAATGTTACAGAAAAATAAGTTAAGTGATGGTTCTGCATGAGGCTTTCACTAATGTTCATAATCAGTAATTGTTAGTAATTATAATTTAAACTACAACCAACTTGCTGCCATCCTTTTGTGTGTCCCTAGATTCTCTTAAGAATAGTTTTCTAGAATATGAGTCAAAAGGGAGTAACACCTAGGAGGATATAATTACAAATCAAAGATCAAATTTCTCAAGCAAAAATTGTTCAAAATTAAATGTCTCCTTAATGCCAAAGTCCTGTAGCTGGAAGGCCTGAATGAAGCCATGTACTTCTTCTAGAGCTACTTTCACTTAACTCCCCCAAGTACAATCACTGATGTAGCTGTATGGACTTCAGGGTAGCTCAGCTCTATGAGTAAGAACCTGAGCATTCAGCAGGCTCCGTGCTTCCACCAAATTCCATGCCATGGTATCTTCACTGCTACTCATGTCCAAATCTAGTTAAATAAAATCTCCTTTTGATGCACCTCCTTTTTTGCAGTTACAAATTACCAGCAGTATGGAAATAACCTAAACCCTTGTTTATGATTTCTATGTCCTCAGAAGCTCACCAAATACCTCAGCAAAAATTCACTGACTTATTTTGCAAAGACTGTTAATTCTTCCGCCAGTAAGTCAGTACTTTTTGATGCAAGAAAATAGAAAGAAAATCATTTTAAATACTGAGGAATTTAAACAATAATTCAGTCTGAAAGGACAAAAGTAGCACTTAGTATCCAATACACTAAAGTATAATGGAGGGTGAGAGATTTTGTTATAAACTTTCAACAGGCAAAACCATTCTGCATTTCAAGCCCATACACTGGTGTCTTTTTACATTAAGTAAAACTTAGTTTCTCAAAATCCATTAATATTTGTGACAAACTTTTTATTGCAGAAGCAGATCTAGGCTGCTTTTTGACTAACATATTAGCGACAGTCATGAGTTTTTCTACTCAAAACTAACATCCTTTAGGAGATCAGAATTCCTCTTTTTTATTTTAGAGTTCTAGAAAAGGCTTTTTAGCAAAGGGTTTATTGTTGTGTCTTACTTTTATTAATTCTTTTGCAAAAAAAAAAAATGGAAAGCATTAAGTGAGAACATGAAAGAACATAAAAAATTCTGATAAATACAATTCATCCATTTCTTTTAAAACCATCTTCTGCATTCCTACATGCATTCACAGGCTTACAGCCATGCCTATTTCACAAATACATGTGCTCACACGGATCTTTACATCGTGGGCAAAGCAGATGCTGATTCGAAAATAGAAAAGGAAGAGAGAAAAAACCAGTTCTGCCTCCATATGAGACCACTGGCTATTGGCTTCAGTCATCAGAATCAGTTTCTAAGGTGATATGAAGCAAGAGAAATCTGCTATTTTATACTCCCATTCTGAACAGTAAAATATTCTCTTCTCCTTTTTGTCTTTATTTTTTTTTTCCAGAAGAAATAGTTCCAAGTGCACCACTACATATTCCATTAACATCAACATCTGATGGAAAATAACTGCAAGGGATATTCTCACCATCACGAAATCTGCTGATTTTTTTAATTTCTTTTCAGGTTTGGAGAAAAAAAAACAACAACCCACAAACTACACGTTTCATCCTTTGACTTTTTAGTGCTATTTATGTATATGAAAGCCAACTTTCACAGTCTTGAAAGTGAGAGGCTGAAAGAAAAATTCATCTACAGTGGAGATGTTTATGAATGGGTAAAAATCACATAGCCTGCCAAAAAAAAAAAAAAAAGGCAGAAAGGAATGAATTCTGGAAGGTTGTGGGGGAGGACTTTTCCTCTCCATGGTAAATCCCCATATACCTAGTTCAGAAAGACATGGGATTCCCAGTTAAACTTCAAAACAATCTATGGCCGAAATAATGTAATAGCAATTGGCCTCCACTTACATTTACTGGTCAACTGTTGCAATGCTTTCACAGATATGTCTTTTTTTATCATCACACTGGGTATGAATATTTCCCTTTGGGGAACCATTGTTCTTCTTACTTGCAGATTTAGAACTTGCAGAGGCATAATACAAAAAAAGAAACATACTGCTATTTTCTGTTTTCTGGCTACTTGCCAGCTACAGCCTTAATGAGTAAGGGAGACTCCCTTTATTTTGGGGATTTTTTTCTAAAGATCTGGAAAAATTAGGTTATGAAAAGAAATTTCATAAATTCTAAAATATTTTCAAACAATGTTTTTAAGGTAACATCAGTTCTGTTTTATATCAAAGTAATAGCATGAACTCAAAGCCTTGTCTGTGGTTTTTCTCCAAAAGTAAATTTGCTTGAATATGGACCTAATTCTTTCCTCCATTTCTCTAAATTTTCCCATATTAATGAGCCTGAATAGTTGCAAGATTTGGATTTGATATTTTAGGGAATTGAGATGCAAATAGCCGATTCAAAAAATTCTGGAGGTGGGTCAGGCATAAAAATTGTCAGTTCACCTAAAAGTTTAGGTTCCAACTCACAATATCCAGTGGTTTATGGAGCATCATGAAGATAACACAGGAGCATACAGCACTCCTTGTAACTCACTATGTTTAGCCAGGAAAACAAAGTCCACCACAAGAAGGGCTGGATTTTGTTAAAGCATTCATTTCTAAATAAATATAACCTTTCTTGTTTTAGTAGTTTGCTCCCTACAGTGCTCTTTGATTTAACAGGTTTTTTGTTCCATTCCCCACCCTGTTTATTTCAAATATTTTAACAGTGATATAAAAGACAGTTTTCAGTTAAGTTGTCCTGCGTTGCCTGATTTTAATACTAGGCTGGTATCCTACTTCTGTCTCTCATGCTTCTTAATGCTATCATGGTGTTCAGAGATTGCATTCAGTCACCTTCCTTTGAACTAAAATGCTGTACACTGGCAGTGAAACCTGACTTTTCATCATGCCTTCTGAGAAAAATAGCAGCTGTGATTAATGTTCTCATTTTGAAACTTCTTGGTCTGCTTTTATAAGTGAAGACCTTCTTCTTCTTCTTTGTGGTCATAAAATAATCACAGATTTCTTGTATTCCCTGGAATAAAATAAAAAAAAATTCTTTCTACTTTTTTCTTTCTTCAGGGAGTTATGTAGCAAAATCAATTTTCATCTTTCTTCATGTATTTCTGTAACCATACAGTCCAGTACCAAGAAAATTATTCTTAAAACTAGGGATGTTTATTTAGATTATCTCTAGTCATCCAATATTTATTTTCACATAATTTGAACAATCAAAATAGTTTGCAAATAAAAAAATACTTAATGAAAATAAGTCTGAGTTTGACAACTGATGTTTGAACTTGAATGTGACATTCAAAAAAGAGCCTCAAATTTGAAGTTAAAACAAATAGACTCAAAAAATAAGTGTCAGCTATTTTTTGGTTGAAACTGGGAAAAGAGAATACTGTGGTTTCCTCTACATGAAAATATAAGTGCAAATTTGCAATGGAAATCAAGAAGGGATCACTTCTGACAGGGAATCTTATAGGTAAATCCAGTCCCCAGAAAGTAAACACAATGTAGATTTACAGCCTCCCACAACAAAATGGAGATACATGTGGAGATAATGGGGATTACTCCATAAATTCTCTACATGCCACACTGAAATTAAGCCCATGATAACATTATTTAAGTGCTCACTTGCAACCTTGTGCTCAAGGAGCCTCATCTGCTTTCGTGGAAATTTCATCAGGAGCTTTGATGGCTTCAGCCATGCAGGAACAAGCTGAAGTTCTCTTCTAAGTTATGATTATCTTACAGAGAATACATCCACGTCTTCATTCTTCTAAACACAACAGCTTGTGACATTATTAAGTTTTGTGACCAAGTTACATTAAAAATTAGGAAGGCTGAAAGGTATCTAGGCTGCAGGTTACATTTTTTAAATTCATATATCTACTTTGATATTAGTACCTAACTGTATTTATCTGACTTTAAAGTACTTTGAGAGTTGGACATTTGTGTAAAAATACCATTAGGATCTAAACATATTAAGGAATTTTATCTGCTGATTTCTTACCACTGAGGGTAATAAAAAATTGAGAGAATGAAGCTGAGTCTTATATATTGCTTCAGGTCTTTATGTTTCTTTACACTAGTTGAAAATACAGTGATATTAAACATCAGCAATACCTCTTTTTTAACAGAGGAGTTAAAAAAAGGGAAGAGTTAGTGACTCCACAGTTTTCCATGTAAATAAACCTATAGAAGCCTACCTTAATCTTAAAAATATAACTGAATTAAAGATGTCCGCGCAGATACTGTAGCTCCAAGAAAGTCTGTGGTGCTGTTTTGGGAGATCTGAATCAGAGGACAAAGTCAATTAGAGGAGCCTGGTGTCTTTATGCATTTAACACGAAATGATAAAATATCTCTTGAGAAATATAGGAGTGAGTGGATCAGCTAACTGGTCATTTCTTGAAGAATACTGGGATAAAGGATTAGGTGAATTCATAAAACCCCAAAGAAAAAAAGATATTGGGTCAAAAGTGACTAGCCAGAAGACATGCACAGAAGGGTGCAATGGGCATGGGAATTTACAGCTGAAGGAAGCAGATGGAGAGTGTTCAGAAGACCTATGCTGAAATCAAAGAAGACTTTGCAAACTGAACATGTGTTAATCTGCTTTAAGGTGTGCAACAACAGCGTAGAAACATCAGGACAAAAGTAAAAGCACTGAAATGGTTTTAATTCTGGAGTGTAAGAGACACTGAAAAGGTTCTTCCTTGTTCCTGGATGAAAGGTACTATCTGCGTACACAGATTTAGTGCAGGTGGCTCCGTGTTCAGCTGCAGTGCGAGCTGCAGATTGAGCTCTCTGGGGTGGGAGCCTGGGACAAGAGGCTGTGAACTGGTGCAATCCCTTTTGCACAAACTGAGACACAACAGGAGCTGAGGACCCCAGACTTTCACACACTTAGATTGAGAGGGTATAAAAGGTAAGAAAACCTTGTCTGACTGTGTGAGTGGATCTAGGGAGTCAAGCAGGGCACCTGTTGTCTCACTGGAGCTGCCCACCGTGAAGGGACTTTGATCCCAGCTCAGGTGGTCTGAGTCTGACTGCCAGAGAGGCTCCTGGATGTCCAGACAGGAAAGTTTCCTTCACATAGAAAATAAATTGCAGAAATACAGAAGTGTTTACTTTTATAAATTGTCTAATTACTCACATCTGTCTTTTGTTTGAGGACACAAATATCAAATTAATCTTCTGAATTAATCCTATTCTGTAAATCATACTGCAGGCATATTACTAAGGATTCTGGATAGAAGATCTGATGAGTGATCTGATTCAGATCACACTATTTCTAAAATGGTAGGAATGCACTGCCTTGCCTTGTTGGGAAATGACCAGCTAAGAGGATCGAATTCTGCAGCTATGTGGTCCGTCAATAGTTATACTAGGACAGGATTTAACCCTGCCTGTCTTTTTTCAGATGCTGGAAACATGGCTTCATTCTCATTAACATTCTGAAAGGAACAAGTGCTCTACCTACCATCAAAGAAGGAAAAACACAAGGAGAAAGCTGATATCCATGCAGGCAGGAACAGAAAACCTTGCTCTTTCCATCAAAGTGCACAGCTAATGTAACATCCCTGGTAAAAAGAGCTTTTCCTTTCCTAGTTCAAACTCGGAAAGTCTCAGGTAGAATATATGGATCTCACTCGACTTCAGCCAAGCTGCTCGATGATGAATGGATGCAACTCTGTTCACAATTAAAGATGCTAACAGTGCACTACAGTAAAAGGGAAATCTGGATACTTTTACTAATGTGGCTGTCAAAGGGATGAGAAGCAATTTCTGTAAATCAACAAAGGCTTAAGACATGGAAAATAGATCAAACACTGGGAAGGTGGTTAGACCACAGTTTAATCCTTGCCACAGAGCTTCACCCTTCTTTGTTCTACTGTAGACTAAATCTTGCAAGTGCTCTTCAGGCTTTGTTTCTGCCTCAATTTTAATGTTTTAAAATTAGAATAATCCAGACCTAACTCTTTTCATGCAAGTATTAGCTGGGCTACAGTAAATCATCATTAGCTGTAAAATAAATTTAAGGAAGTGGTTGCTGTGTCAGAGATTTGTTGTATTCACTGTATCAGGTAAATGACAAAGGATGGCTGCAGCTCACTCCCTTTTAATACAAGGTTTGATAGACATTTTTTAGACAATGAGGCAAAAAAACACCCCAACAATGACACAAAAAATAGTCACTAAGTACAAAATTGCTTTTACTGAGCATTGCACAGTAGTGGACACCATTATGCTGTTAATACAAGGTGAAATAAAAGCCTCTTTCAGCCTGCATCTAGTCTCTAAGTAAAACTTTGACCAACAAACTATCACATCAAGGGCCTGAAGTATTTTCCTCTGTCCATGCAACTCATCTGATCACATCGTATCAGTAATTTGAGACAATTCTTCTATCACATGTAACATTTTTAAGCATCCTCCATTATGTTTTTCTTTTTCCCAAAAGCTATCAAAAATCACACCTGACAGAAATCTATTATTCATGGAGCATTTATATCTCACACATTATAAAAGAAAAATGCAGAAATACATGTTTTCAAAATTAGTTAATTTTGAAATATATTGCCCATCAAATCTGTCAAAAGATGAACCAGGGAAAATGATGGTACTTCAATTTACTCAGAGTTATATCTTGAATAAAGATCTTGAATATCTTGAATATCTTGAATAAAATATGATTAGTCCCATGGACTCATGAGAAAGAAACTCCACTTTGCAATAACAAAAAATCCATCCTACATTACTTGAAAGTAGTACGGGAGAATAAAAAACTGAAGATAACATAGAAGACAAAGAGATGATAACAAAGCAAGTAAGGACTGGAGAGCTGTGCTACAATCACTAATTGTTCAGTGTAATGCACAAAAAATAGTGCTGATCCTAAAACAAAGTTTTCTGTAAATGCCTACTGCTAAAATAATACTATACCTCTGTTTGCAATGCTTTATGATTAATCACTGTCAAGTTTTGAAGTGGAAAAAATATGCAGTAGGAAAGAATCTTTTATTCTCTAGACTTCTAAAGAACTTGCTCTGCTTATTTAAGTAAGTCTCACCAGAGAAATACATATTTCTGCTAAGAGAGTAGAAAAGGGCCTTCCAAACCTTTCATTATAAAGCTACTATGGGAGTTTGCATTGAAATATTCAAGTCAAATGTGCATTTTCAAATCCCAGAAGAACTCAATAGAGGTTATCAGAAATTTGAGTTTTAAATTTTTGATTTTTCAGACTCTGAATTCTGATAGACAAAGTACTACAACTTTGGGAATACTTTTTTGTATATTAGAAGCATCACAACTGGTCAAAGATATACAAAGTTCCACTGAATTCAGTATTTGAAGAGACAGTATCAATTGGAATGCCTTTCCCACCATTTAGAAGGTTTTCAGTGATAGAAAGATGGAAAAGGAGAAGGGAATTCATTTCAATAGCTTGCAGGTTTTGCCTGGGATAGAGTTAGCGTTTTTTTATAGTAGCTTCTACAGTGCATGTTTTGGATTTAGGATGAGAATAATGCTGATAACACAGGGATGCTTTTGTTACTGCTGAGCAGTGCTTACACAGAACCAAAGACTTTTTTGTCTCACACTCCACCCCACCAGTGAGGAGGCTGGGAGTGCACAAGAAACTGTGAGGGGACACAGCCAGAACAGCTGACCCAAGGGACATATACAGCTGATCTTCAGTGTATAAAGCTGGGGAGAGAAGGAAGGCAGGAGTGATGGCATTTGTCTTCCCAAGTCCCTGTTACATATAATGGAGTGCTGCTTTCTGGGGGATGGCTGAACACCTGCCTGCCCATGGGAAGTGGTGAATTAATTCATTGTTTAGCTTTGCTTGTGTGTACAGCTTTTGTTTTACCCACTGAACTGTATTCATCTCAACACACCTGTTTTCTCACTTTTACTCTCCTGATTCTCACCCCCATCCTGCTGCGAGGCTGAATGACTGAGGGGCTGTGTGGGGCTTAGCTACCAGCTGAGGTCAAATCACAACAAATAGTAAAAAGCAAGAGACAGAGCCCTAAAGAGCACAAACAACTTCTGCCCTTTTTTTTTCTTGTGCCTGATTCTTGCAGAGGAACTGACTTGTTTTAGTAACCAAAAAATTAATATGGGAGAAAAATAAAAAAGTGTATGAACTGCAGAATGTTACTCCTGATAGCCTGTCTGAAATTAATTCCAGGAGAAAAAGCAATATTATATATATGTATACATTACAGCAATTTAAGGTGCTGTGTACAATATCTCTTTACGAGAAGACAGGAAAGGTCAGGGACAGTGAGCTTGCTATGTTCATGAATTTCCACATAGTGGCATATGCACTTGAGGTCAGCTAGAACCCATAATAGACATTTGTGTACAATCTGCAAGGCATGCTCCAACTTCAAGCAATGCATAAGGACACTGTCCTATGCTGTCTCGTGTGACACTGAACAAGAATGCTTAGTCTCCTCACTATCATCACTGTAGTCAAGCTCGAAAGTATTTAATGAAGGAAATATGTCTATCATGCCCTTAAAGAGACACCAGCAGCTACAGTGTCAGTTGTAAAATCCTGTCCTGGAAAAAGGACATTAAGAGCACAAAACTACGTGCAATAGAATTAACTATTGATCAGCTTCTTTGAAGCTGTCTAATTATTTATTGAAAAATAATATACAAATGTCCTAGCAATCACCTTTAACCATCTGTGTGGCTGATAGATTCAGGGCAGTCCTTTAGAAGCTGAAGAGCAATGCTACTGATGATAAAAGTCCAGAGGCAATCCCACATGGGACTTACTAAATTGAATTCCTGCTCTCACAGTGTTCCTATGTTTTCGTCCAAGTTGCATGCCTCAGATTGGCACTGCACACCAAGCTTGACTCAGGCACAATGAGATCATGATTTAAAATCAAAGCCAAGAGATTCTTTTTTTTTTTTTTAACAAGGCACAGTGAAATGATGCCTGTGGCACTGGAGAATTTAGTCAGCCTAGGTCCCTCAAACAGAAGCAGTGAAATGAAACAGGCAAGGATCTATCAAAAATAGAGCACAGAGCATGTACGCAGAGTTACCTGCCAGGGATGTAAATTCTGAGAAACAATCAAGATCATGTCTCAATAGATAACTTTGATTTCATTCTCACAGCTAGCCAGGAAGAAGCCCAGCTTGTCTCAAGTGCTAAATCTAGTGACTAGTGACTAGCAAAAGAAAGAACAAGAAAATATTTCACTTATACCAGAGACTCCTGGTATTTTCCTGTTGAGCACATTCTCATTATTTTCAAAATATCTGTCAAATTTTCTCTTCAATTCTCCTCAGATACTTCTGTCTACAAAGGCAGGATCATCCTTTCCTAGCGTGAACCAGTACAATGGGACTGAAATGACTCACTCAAAATCAGTTTTTCTAGAGACGATATGACTGCAAAATAATTACTCTAATGTACGATGGGGTATGAAAGTTTCCACCTCGCTAAGAGATGGATTACTCTGTCAGAAAGGAAACCTGTTCATTACAGGGAAACAACATGTACCTGGATAGTTACAGTGGAGTGTGAACATAAATTTGTCCCTCGCCTTATTTCACTGGAGCTTCACACAGATGGAAACTCTCACTATCACTTCTCAGACCACATATGAGCAGCAAACACCTCTTTGCTGATAATTAATGATGAAAAAATGAGACAAATTCAAAGAATAAATTATTTGTTACATTTTGCTTGTCACTAAAGAGAGTACGAAAAAGGCATATTATTGTGACTGAAATCTAGAATGGACAAAATGTTTCCCTTCTAATATAACTCTATATATGAGACGAAAGAATCTCTTTTTTGCATCTCCACAGAAGGACTTAGTTCCATATTTTTATTTGGAATAGTTTTGGGGGTTTTCAACAGTTGTGGCTGAAAGTTCCCTGCCAGTTGTCAGTTTAATTAAATTTTGCTAACTGAGCGCCCTGGATTTCCAGTGGCAAGGGAATCTCTACAGAAGAACCCCCATTATGGGTCTGACTAAGGGTTCATCTAGCCTGATAGTCCTTTTTCTGGCTATGACTCATAATGGAAGAGTGGAAGAACAGACAAAATATGTGCTGGTACATCATTCCACCCTTCAATAATCTCTAGTCCAGGGGAGAGAAGGTGCCTTTATGCTCATTAAAAGCCCTTGATAGAATTTTCCTCTATTACATATTTAGTCCCCTTGAACAGAGGTTAGGTGTTAGATATTAGAAGCTATGTTAAATGGTACAGGGCTTTCTTCAACATCACTAAATTAAACTTCAAAACACATAAAGAACAGTTTTCATTTTCTTTTCTCCATGATTAGTCTTAAGGGCCAAAAAACAGTTTGATCCTAATACCATGGCAAAATCTTTCCAATGATGCATGTACTTTGTAGCTTTGCCTTCTAGTTAAGATCGCGGTCTTATGCATCATATGTACATATCATTCCCCCCCCCTTATGAACAGATCTGTCAAGTATATTTAGATACATTTCTATGCAGCTTCCAAGAATATTCTAGTATCTAAAACTGTAGATATATTTTTAAATACCCATATGTGCGTCTGCAGATTTTTTTTCACAGACCCCAGAAAACTGGCGAAAAAAACCAGCGTATGTAAGGATCTGAATGTACAGGCATATATGCACATCTCTAAAGGCTGCATTGAAGTCTTTTTGAAGTAACAAGTTCGTTAGTTTCTAGGACAACTTAAATCAATGATCAGATATATTTGACAAGCAATTTGGTGCTCTGCAATCAAGAGACCTTTATTTTTTTTATGAATGACTCAAAATACTAATTAAAGGGTAATATTATATATATGTGTG
This sequence comes from Dendrocincla fuliginosa, assembly GCA_035047845.1. Lineage (NCBI taxonomy): Eukaryota > Metazoa > Chordata > Aves > Passeriformes > Dendrocolaptidae > Dendrocincla > Dendrocincla fuliginosa. The sequence goes on along the minus strand of JAWWMO010000043.1, from coordinate 19,728,057 downwards.
GCTTTTTACAATGGCCTGACAGTTATCTTTAACTGCTCCTTGTTATGTATTCGAATATGGTGATTTCCTGTATCTATTTCTCTTTGTAACTATCCAATAACTGCACCATTTTAAGGTAAAGTTCTCATATTAGATGCTGACAAAACTTTTCTCATACATCTAAAATAATAGTATTTATAACAATAAATTAAATGACAAAATTAGTTACTGATTTGAGCTTACCAATTTCATTGTTTGCTCCTAGAAGTCCTATTTCATACTGCATAGCTCCCTCAGAAGTCACCAAAGGGGTTTCATTTTTCATAGTTTGGAATGTTCATTAAATATTTATATGAAAAATGAGAACAAACTATGCTACAGTAGATAGAACAAAAACAATTTCATAGGGCAGTAAACTCTCGTACTCCAGGGCATAACACAACCAGTAATTTGCAGGGCTAGACAGAAGCTTTGCTCACAGACAGGTTATTTCGAAGAGAATATAATTAAATGTTAAGTACCTTCCATCAAAGCATCCATTCAGTTGTAAACTGGACGAAATATGGTATCACAATTTCTTTGCCTGTATCTTTGTGAAACCAATGCCCTCACTACCATCTTTGCTCAAGTGACTTCCAAAGCTCTCTTCCTCAAGCCAGACTGCTCTCAGTATGGCTCATATAGTCAGACATCGAGTTATATGATGATATTCTTTAGGATTTAAAACGCATTTTCTAGCCATTTTGCTTCTTCATTTTACTGCACTGTATTTCCTACAGTCTTTACTCTTTTAAATATGAAACGACCATTTTTTTCAAATGAGCAAGGCAAATCCTCTGTATAATGCTTTCATGTGTACATATCACCCTGAAATACACCTACATTTGAAAGCATAAATTATCTTCTTCCTTTATTTGCATATGGACTGTTATGTGCGATATCTAAACTGAATTGATCACATTTATCCAAGGCTTGCAGGAAATAAAGATAAGGAAAATCATTTTTAAATGTAGAAAGATTAAACACATAAAACACATACCATTATCTACCTAGTTATTAATACACTTAAAAATAATATTGGAATAAGTAAAACCCTTTGCCCACTGCAACCACTGATCAAAGGGTCACCAGGATGTGGTGACCAGTGACAGGACCAGAGGGAATGGCCTGAAGTTGTGTCAGGGGAGGTTTAGGTTGGGTATTAGAAAAAGGTTCTTCACCCAGAGGATGGCTGGGCACTGCAACAGGCACCCCAGGGAAGTGGTGACAGCACCAAGCCTGACAAAGCTCAAGAAGCATTTGGATCATATTCTCATGCATATGGTGTGATTCTTGGGGATGGTACTGTGCATGGCGAGGAGTTGGACTCAATGATCCTTGTGGGTCCCTTCCAACTTGGCAGATTTTGTGATTCTGTGATTAACTGTTTCAAAAGTTATCCTTAGTCTGATTGCCCTTTTAATTTGAAGGTGCATCCCATTTGCTTAAGCACGATTTACCTTACAGGTATCTTATCATTTAACATCATTACACCTTTGCACCAATTTATCAGTGAATGTATCTTACAAAACTCCTTGTCTACAGCTTCCTCTTCAGGTTGTATCATACTTCTGATAAGTAGGTTCAATCTCAAACAGGTGCTCAGATAAATCATCATAGGAAAGCAATTAAAATAAAGCAGAAAGTGATTTAAAGTTTCCATGAGAATCCAAAGTGACTGTACACAGTAAGATAAAGGCCTTTCACTCAATGCAATGTAAAACCGCAACCCCCAACTGAGAGTGTCTCACAGTGAACTGTAAAGTGTTGGCCATTAGAAGTAAAAATATCCATTCCTGTCATTTCTCTTCAGTTCTTGGAGAAAAACAAACAGACAAACAAAAACAAACAAACAAACAAACAAAAACACAAAAAAAACCCCACACCACTAAAATGAGTAAGCTTGTCCCACTCAATTTTAAGTGTAATCAATAAGGTAGGGAATTTGTTCTCACCACTCCTTTCCATGCAATAACCACTCAGTGACCAGCTGGCTTTTACAGGTGAGAGGGCTGGAGGCAGCTCCCATGGCACACTGGATCATCACCAAAATCATGAAAAGACAAGCACAAACTTCCAATAAGATACAGCACAGGGGCAGCCTGAGGTGTCAGGAGTGACAGCCATGCACTAGCCTCCTTCATCTCTCCAGTGAGGCAGAAGGACATACTACAGCTGCAGGGGACCTGCCTTGCAAATAACCCAAGCCTGCCCAGAGCCAGAAAATCCACCTTGTCCAGGTGGGTTAAGGTCAGAAACTGTGTCTGCAGCCTCCTACTTCACTCTGTTTCCCCATTCCTCAAAGCTGAGATTCCTCTGAGAGAAGGAACAAGAACAGTCTGCTTAAAGTCCCACAGCATAAACTGCTCAATAAGCTAAGACAAGATCTGTGGCAGTACATTAAGCTCTGCCTGCTAAGAGGAAAAAAAAAAAAAAGGCTGTACAGACAGAAATGTGTATTTAATTAATTGTGATTCTTGCATGGTATTTTAGAGGACTGTGCTTTCAGAATGAGGCAACATGGTTCAGTTTCTGAAACACCCTTGTCTTTGACATACCCACTTGCTTTATAAGCAGCTACTCACTACCTCACGGTATAGTATGCAACTACAGCTCTCTGAAGTTAGGGCCAAGTCCGATTATCTAAACATCAATCAGAAATTCTGCTAAATAATAACAGAAAACATTTGTCACAGAGTTGTATTTTAAAGAAAGGAGCTTCAAAGTAGGATCCTCTTCTTACTATAAGTAAGGTACTTCTTTAGGTTCAATGGGTTTTAGAACAACTAATGACACTAGAAAAAAGGAGTTCCCAGTATGATGACAAATTACAATCAAAAGTTATTTGGCTACTCTTTTTGCTCAAAATCCAATATCAACCTGGTGAATGGGATGCACAAGGACAAGTTTTGACATTTTGTATTCCTGAACCCATTCTTGGCACAGCACATATTTTCTTTGGTGTTTCTTTCACATTTACTTAGAGCATGATAAATATATCCATCCAAGTGAGTATATCAACACTCAGAGCTTATTTTATCTAAGTTCAGGCGCCTTGTGTTGTTATGTAGGTGGAAAGGCAGATACGTTTCTCCTTCTTCCTCGAGATGAGTAGGCGTGTGGAAAAATGCCATACAAATCAAATTATCTTTGATTCATCATTATAATATTCACATCATACAAAATGATTTGCATTAAGGAACTCATTTTTTACCCCTGTGTTCCTGGGAAGTATACAGTATACAAAAGAAAAGACAAAAACTCAAGGACTCCACTGATCCAAGATTTTATCTCTGCATTTGCTCCACAATATTTTTTTATTATTCTTTTAGCAAAAATTTGTATAATAATAACAATAATAAGCAAAACCCTACTGCAGGCAAATCTTTTTTGTAAGTGCCTACTAAAGGACTTAGGATCCCTTTATTTGAAATACCTGTGGTTAGAGTAAATCATATAATCTACAACAGCCAGCTGAGCTCATTTCAACCATGAATGTTCTTTTTAAATCCACTTGGATCTCCCTACTCCTCCACACATTTCGTGGGCAAGGAAAACCAAAGGTTTTTATTACAGAGAATGCCTCACAGCATTTTCTTCTAGAGAATTTAAGCATAACATTGGGGACACATTGCACTACATGAGAAGTGTGCAGTAGAGGTATTCTCATAAAACACAAACTGACTTCCTTATTTGATCATTTCCCAGCATGTGAACATGCAGGCTCTGGAAGCATCTATGGGATTCTGAATACATCTGAAGTAATCCGCACAAGTCCACTGCTGAATGGGTCTTAAATCTGCAGCATTTATTGTTCAGGCCATTGCTTCATGTTGACTTGCAGTGCAAGAGGATTCCTGTAGAGACTATTAAAGTCCAAATTCTTCAGTCTGACATAAACAAAATGCAAATTCTCAGCTTGTTACATGCAAAGTATATCTGCCAGCAACACTCTATTTCGTTCCTGTGACATGCAAAGCCAACTGAGAGAGTGATCTGTGGCAGAAGAAATTGTTTTGTAACCTCATTCCAGTAAAAACACTGAAGATGTGTTTCTAGCTGACCCAAAAGTTTTCAGTTTTGTATTCCTACACTGAAGAATTATAACCTCTTCTTCCTCTCTCTGTAAAAAGAGATATTTCTTAATTCACCTATAGACCAACTAGGTTAAGATTTTGTTCATTTCTGATTGTACAGGAGTGAAATAAATATTAAAAAGAGTATTCCAAATAAAAATATTAGTAAAATTACTTTCTTATCTGAGTTAAAAAAAAAAAATCAAAACAAAACAGACCCTCAGTTTTCCCAAGCTTATTCCATCTCACCACAGAAACCAGCTGAGCATTGCAAAGTAGGAGAAAGATATTGGCGAACTGGGTCTCCAGATTTGGAAGGGGTTTTGCTTACTTATTCATACAGAAAATTCAGCTAAAGATATTATTAGTTTTCTTTATCCTCAGTTCATTTAACCAGGGTCTATCTGTTCCGTCTCTTAGTGTTATTATTTCTATGTGTTAACATCTTTTCTGTCATGTAAAATTGATATCTGATCTCATTAACACAAAATTTCTTTTTAGATTGTATTTTCTCTCTTGTCTATAGCTAGTATTCTCTATTTTATTTTTTCCTTTTTTGTTGTTGTTGTTGTTGCTGTTGTTGTTGCTGCTTTTCCTCCATTACATGATTTGGAACGTAGTTTACATTAAAGATATTATACAAAAAGCTAAGGATAATCCAATTTCTACCAAAGAAAACAGAATTCACTTCATGCAAGAGTGACATCTACTACTGTAGTTATTCAGGGAGCGTAGATGATGAAAACATCAGAATAGCTAGTGCAGATGTATTTTGCATTGCTGTTCTGTAAGGACAGTGAGAATGGAGCAGGAAACATTGTTTCATTTGCAGTCATTAATTTCTGTGCTGCAAAAAAAGTAACACTGAGCAGATGCACCTTTTTTCTGAACAGAAGTGTTTTCTCTACCTAATTAATTGGGGACTTATTCAGAACTGGCTCAGCAATACAAAACTGACCTTTGAAGATCAAAGTGATAAGCCATATGGGGCTAAATCCTGTCTCTCTCAGGCATGCAAAACTCTCACACATTTCAGATGAGTTTGCATCAGGATTTGAACAAGTGGTCATCACATATCATGAAAAACAGCCCCTGCAACACCTTAAATTTTAAATCAAAAACTTTCACGTTTCACTTTATTTTCTTCCCTCTACCCTCGCTTTTTGGGGGTTTCTTCTGTGAAAGTTTTACCCCCATTCACATTTTTCTCAATCATTCCATTTTGCTGTAGCAGATTTGGCAAACTTAAAACACACAAAATCTTGGGAGCGAGAATACTATCACTGCATAATTTAAGAAAGCCTCCTCATTACACTGCCTCTTCAATTGTTTGAAATTCTTCTGCGCCTTCAGGCTTATGTAGAACCCAAATCAGGATGCAAGTGTGCTTACAATATGTTACTATTTTTTGAATGAAGCACTTTAATACCAACATCCACAGGGTTAAACTAATAATTCAGAGTCAAGCAAACATTTTTCTTTCAAAATACCTTACAAATTATACTGTCTATATAGTTTTGTAATGCTTATTATAGTTTATATTAAAAATCCTTCTTACAATAATACTGCCTCTGCAGCCATAAGGATTGTTTTAACTGTTTTTCTCCTGATATATTCTTAAATTTAAAATAAGTCCTGTTGGTATCAGAAGGTGAAACTTGTAAGACAATCTAAGTAGGGGAGAAGTTTTTTAATTTGCTGGCAAAATTCTGCACTGATATTATTTAGACAATATGGGACTACTCCCTGGATGGTGTCAATCAGCATAGTTCCTTGACTGTCAATATAGATGTGTTTGATAACACAATTGTGAATATAACTTTTTTAGCCTAGTCGAAGATGGAAATAAGGATAATGCAATCTCGCTGTGTGCCATCTCAGAATCAGCTAACAGACTGAAAGGAACTCAATAACATTCATCAAAATGTTTTTAAATTAGGAGATGAAAACACAGACAGTAGTTCATCTGGAAAAGTGAACAAAGCTTTTTAAGTGTTTGCTAACCTCAGGTTCTTCTTATTTTTCACAATCACAGAAATATGCTGAGTTGAAAGGGACCCACAAGGATCACTGAGTCCAACCCTTAGCCTTGCACAGGACTATCCCCAAGAGTCACACCATGTGCCTCAGAGTATGGTCCAAACGCTTCTTGAACTCTGTCAGGCTTGGTGCTGTCACCACTTCCCTGGGGAGCCTGTTCCAGTGCCCGACCACCCTCTGGGAGAAGAACTTTTTTCTAATACCCAACTTAAACCTCCCCTGACACAACTTCAGGCCATTCCCTGAGGTCCTGTTACTGGTCACCACAGAGATCAGTGCCTACCCCTCCTCTTCCCTTCACAAGGGAATTGTAACTGCAACGAGGTCTCACCTCAGTCTCCTCCAGGCTGAGGTGACTGACCTCGACATCAAGTGCCCTCAGCCACTCCTCATACAACTTCCCCTCGAGGCCCTTCACCATCTTTACTGCTGTCCTTTGGACACTCCCCAACAGCTTAACAGCTTTCTTATACTGTGGTGCCCAAAACTGCCCATAATATCCCACCCCAGTGCAGAGCAGAGCAGGATAATCCCCTCCCTTGACCAGCTGGCAATGCTTTGCCTGATGCCCCCCAGGACATGGTTGGCCCTCCTGGCTGCTGGGGCACTGCTGACTCATATTCAACTTGCCATCCACCAGGACCCCCAGGTCCCATTCTGTGGCACTGCTTTCCAGCATCCCATTCCCCAGTCTGTATGTACATCCAGGGTTGCCCCATCCCAGGTGCAGAATCCAGCACTTCCCCTTGTTGATCTTCCTATCACTGGTGATTGTCCAGTTCTCTAATTTATCAAGCTCTCTCTGCAGGGCCTCCCTGCCTTCAAGAGAGTCAACAGCTCTTCCCAGTTTTGTATCATTTGCAGACTTATTTAGTGTCCCTTCCAGCACTGTATGCAAGTCATTTATGAAGATGTTGAAGAGTACAGGGCCCAAGATGGAGCCCTGTGGAACCCCACTAGTGCCGGGTCACCAGTCTGATGTTCCCCTATTCACTACTGCCCTCTGTGCTTGACCCGTGAGCCAATTGCTCACCCACCACATGATGTGTTTATCCAGCTGTGTGCTAGACATTTTGTCCAGAAGGAAGTACAGTGTAGAAAGCTTTACTGAAATCCAAAAACATTACATCAACTGGCTTCCCTTGAGTGAGTTACCTTGTCATAAAAAGAAATCAGGTTTGATAAGCAGGACTTTGCTCTCATGAAGCTGTGCTGGCTGTGACCGAGTTGTCTTTCAGGTGTTTTTCAATACTTCCCAGAATACCTTCTCCATAACTTTACCAGGCACTGAAGTGAGACTGACAGACCTGTAGTTTATGAGGTCTTCATTCTTGCCCTTCTTGAAAACTAGGGCAATATTTGCCAGCTTCCAGTCAGCCTGGATCAATCTGGATTCCCAAGACTGCTCAAAAATCATTGAGAGAGGTTTTGTGATGACATCAGCTGGCTCTTTGAGGATTCTTGGATGAATCTCATTAGGTCCCATAGATTTGTAGGGATCAGCACGAGCAGCAGATTCCACAAAATTTCAGGGTTGACTTGGAGTCAGTTCTCCAGCTCAGGGAACTGAGACCCCCTTGGTATGTCATTCATGTTGAAGACACAGGCAAAGAAAGCATTAAACATCTCTGCCTTGTCTCTGTCCCTGTTTGTGGGGTGACCATCCTCATCCTGTAATGGAGCAATAACATTTCTATACTGCCTATTGCCGTTAATATATTTGAAAAAACACTTTTTACGGTCCCCCACATTTCTGGCAGCTTCAACTCCAGTTGAGCACTGGCTCAGTTGAGCCACATGATTTTCTTCCTAGAGTGGCAAGCAGTATCTCTATATGCTTCCCATGTCACTTCTCCTTGCTTCCATGGGACATACACCTTTCTTTTTCTTCCTTATCTCCAAGACAAAATCCCTGCTCATCTCTCTGGGAATTGAAAGTGTAGGCAGGTAAAAACCACTAGTCCAACTCCCAATCAGTGACCTTAGGAGGTCAGATATTGCAGCAATAAACATAAAATCAGGTGCAAAACTATATTCAAATCCTGTACCCTGTTATGTTTTTAGGTTACATATTTAAAAAAGCTAACACATTAAAGTCAAATAAAGATCTCTCAAGGGTGAGACACACCAACGCTTCAACTGAGTGCACTCTATGAAGTAGTAAAATACCTACCTACAAAAGGGTGGAGCTGACAGGATGTCAGCTGACAGAAATTAGAAGCTTCTTAATTAGCTGTGAAAAGAGCTAATCTTTTCATCTACATCTTCTTTCAGTAGATGTAGAGACAACAATAGAGCCCAGAGGTTTTCAGAGACCTAAGCCAGTTTATGGACGAGATCATATGTTCTGATCACTAATCAGTGCCCAGTGTTGCTTCAATTATGTACATTTATGAAGTTGAGAAATATACCCAGAGCTCAAGTCAGAATTAGAAAGAGTAAGAGAGAACCACAGTCCTTCACTGCACACTCAGAAGGACTTGTGATGCTGCAAGCAAACAAAGGCCATGCTCCTGGCTAGGAGGTTGGGCTGGGACCTAGATTCAGTTTGCTGCTTTGCTATTCATCTCTCATGTTTCCTCAGGCACATCACCATCCCAGAAGCTTTTCATCCCTGACAGAAGGAAATACGTATCACCACCAGAGATAGGTACAAGGATCAATACCAGACTAGTAGATATCACATAACTACCTTTACAGGGTTGCTTAATTCCAAAACCCTTGATTTTTACAGGTACTGGCCCCTCAGCTCTGTTAGCACACCTAGCAGGCATTTGCATTTCAGGCCAGGTGACAGAAGTGCTGCTAAGAGTGCACAGACTGGCAAGTGAGGCAGCTCTCAGAAGGCAGCCAGGGATGACGCACTGCCTGTGGTCCTGCTGCCTACTGAGACCAGGCTGGAGCCCTGGACTGCACTGCAGCTGCTGCACCAAGGGAAAAGGAAGTATGCCTGTGTCTGTGTGTGGGTGCAAAAGGAGAGGGTCAGGCTGGAGGGCAGGACTGGACCCCTCTGAGCATAAGGGATTGCTGTCCTCTGCCTCCCACGGTTCCCAGCATAAGAAACACAGCTGCCTCTCTGGGCTTTTCCTCTTTGCCTCTTGATTCACCTCCATCCTGCTCTACTCCTGCCCATGCCAGAAGAAGCAGGACTTTGGCCAGATCCAGTCTGGCATCTCTGATGGGAAAAAAATCAGTTTCACCTGCTCTCCTGGGAGGTGCTGAGCTGGTGCTCACTGCTACATCAAACGATGACTCTGCCACTGACACCGTCACAGCTGCTTTTCAGTTCAGGTGCTGGCACACTGCATGTCTGCTGGTTACTGCCTGGCGGATGCTTTCTGATGACTGTGTCCCCAGAAGAAAGCACGGGGATTAGCATGCTGCTTATCGGTATTTAACAGTCAGCCAAAATATCAAAAAGCTATGTATAAAATTGCATCTCCATTGCTACCCAAAGGAGTCTACATCCTTCTGTGTTTTTCCTATGAACACTGATTTTGTAGGATGTTATTCAATTAGGATTTTTTCATACACATTTTGTAGCTGAAGTCATACATCCAGCTTGTTAGTCTAAAATTCAGATTGCCTCCAGTGTTAAACTTCCACTTCTAACAGTACACTCAGATTCCTGTTTCTAGAAAGTGAAGTAAAATTACAACTCCCTGTGGGGCATTTCAGAGGATGACTCTAAATAAGCCAAAGGCAATCTATTAAAGAACAGACCTTTATTACAAAAGCTTATAAATTTAAAGTAACAGGCAAGAAAGGAAGGCCACAGAAAATTCAATAAAATAGACTAAATTCACCAAATATGCTTTATTGATGGGTTAGTGGAGATTAGACAACAGCGCGGAAACAGCAGCTTAGAAGACAGATGATTGTCTGAACTAACAGCAGTTCACAGCCATATCTGGCTGAAATTCTTTTATCCCTATACAGAAATGAGAGCTAACTCAAATAACCAAAACATCAACATAGGATCTGGACACTAAGCCCAAATTTGCAAAAAGGTGAAAATAATAGAAGGGCTCAGTTCTAATTAGAAGCTGAGTACCTCATTTACGTTCACGGCTGCTGCATGTGCACAAAAACAGAAAATGAAGGGGAAAAAAAATTTTGCACACTGACTCATTGGATTATTTTCCTTGAAACACATCCTGCTTCAGGGCTTGTTAAACCATAAGGCCTCCTCATCTTTATAGAACTGAAGTTCAAATCTCTTAAATGCTATGTGATCCCATGGTCAGTATTTTAGAATCTGTTAACTTAATGCTAAATTAATGAAGTTGAGTGACTCCATCATGAAACTGGTCATTTTCAAGGCTTGTATCCGGTGAGGCTTTGTGATTTTTGTTGGTTTGCTTTTGGTTTTTGAGAGGGTTGGTGGGGGTTTTGGTTAATCACTTGGGCCCCATTAATGTTTTTGTTTTGCTTAAGTAAGCAATTTCTTTGTGATACAAAATTCTGACTAAATTCCTTAATCAGCTTTTGCTTAGAAACTGTTTATTGCCATCTGCATTACAAATGCAGGCTTTAAACAACCTATCAACAAAGCATAAGCAGCGAGTCATCTTGTCAGTCTGTCCTTTCCTCTCAGGGATGCAACTACTGTATTCTGTACTGCTGAAGAAAGGAAATAATAGGATTAGAAAAACATTGGGGAGAAGGGGATGTCAAACAAAAGAAAAACATGCCGTGGTTCTAAAGCATTCTCATCTAGTATTGGGAATTGAACTTCATTTGTGCTAAAGACTTTGCTCATTAAACGAAACAAAACAAACAAACAAAAAACCCCCACAAAAACAAAAAAAAGAAAAACCATAAAATAATTCTATGCTTTGATACTATAGTTTGGCCTATAGGGAATTGTAATTAAAACATGTTTGAGTGTGTTTTGGCTTGGATAGAGTTAATTTTCTTCACAGTAGGTACTAGGGGCTGTGTTTCAGATTTCTGCTGAAAACAGGGTTGCTAATACAGAGTTATTTCAGTTACTGCTGAGCAGTACTTACACAGAGTCAAGGCATTTTCATACTGTCCTGCCAGCAAGTAGGCTGGGGGTGCACAAGAAGGTGGAAGGGAACACAGCCAGGACAGCTGGTCTCAGCTGACCAGGGGATATTCCAGACCGTATGGCACGGTGCTCAGCAATAAAACGAGGCGAATGGTTGGTCGAGGGACCACTCCTTGAAGACTGGCTGGGAATCAGTCAGTTGGTTCTGAGCAGCTGTTTCCATTTGTATCACTTGTCTTTTGGCAGTTCTATTTTTGTCTCTGTTATTTTTCATTACTGTTCTTATCTCAACCCAAAACTTTTCTCACTCTTACCCTTACAATTCACTTCCACCCATCCTGCTGGTGCAGGGAATGAGCAAGAATCTGTGTGATGCTTAGTTGCTCCTGGGGTTAAACTACAGCAGTGTAAATGCAATTTTAGTCATTAAGCAATCTAAAGTACATGAACACAGAATTATTTAAGGATTATAACGTGTGAGACAGCCAGCAGTCAAATAACCTTATGGGTCCTGTACTCATTTCACATAGCAAAAATGTAATGCCCAACTACTTCAGAAAAATGATTTTATACATCTATGAAAGAAATAAAAAAAATGTGTTCCAAAAGGAGTAACTAATTTCCGTAAGCACTTTTGCCTATTATGCAGAAGTCAACCCAGTTCATTATTCAAACAAATAGCCTTTGTTACATTGTACAGAAGTCCAGGCCGAATCTCTCTATCCAAATACCTAAAGCCTTCCTTTGTATCACCATTACAGAGTTTTATTAAAAAAAAATACTATTTAAATAAGTCAGAGTAACATCAGATACGCAGTATAATTTAAAAACAGAAGTTTTGTGGTCTATTTTCTCTTCATCTTCAGAGACATGAATCACATTTTTTTCATGTACCCCTGTATTGGCTCAGCTTCAGGTACCAGGCTAAATAAGCATTCACTTAAGACTTAGTTCTGTTGAATGAGGATGGTATTGAGAAGAATGACCTTCTCTGCATATTAAAGTTTACATAAGAAAGGTGAAAAACTGCTTGTGACCTTGTAAAAGGCCAGACTTTCCATTTAAACAGAGATCCAAGCAAGCATAAAGCATCCTGAAGGGTGTTAAGGTTGTGTGCTAATCTCACTGAAGTCTCTAACTGTGAGTGAATAGCATCTGAATATTGGTTAGGAAATCATACAAAATAAAAGCTGAAACCTACGTCTACTGATAATACATCAACTTTAAAAGCAGAATCAAAAACATTTTGAAACTCAAAGTTAAGGCTTAGAGTATTTCTTCTACCAAGACCAAACCAAAACCAGAATAAAAAATAAACCAAACAAAACCAAACCAAAACCTCCCCTCTACAGTTCCCCTCAACAAAGCAACCACAACGAAAAACAGACAAACAAAAAAACCCAACCACTTTTTTCTCAAAACACGTTTTCCAGTTCCTGGAATAAGTGATCTGCAAGTTTCAGAAAAAAGAATTGGGATTTCAAACTGAGCGCAATGAGACTGTGAGACACAAGACATCAGTCTCTCTCACATCTAGATCACGGTAATTCAGATGAGGATTCATTGTTTTGGAGATGAGTTAGCTCAAAGCGGAATGAGAGCGATTTGACATTCCCACTTGCTGCAGTGAGCAAAGGCAACCAGTGTTTACAGGGGCTTACTTATTGCTCTCACAATGCGTTTTCTTGGCCTATTCTTGTGCGCAAACATCGGAACAACACAGTAAAACAACATCAACCTGCTTTAGGCCCCTGTATTCCCCAGTGGACATTCAAACAAGGCTTATGCAGTTTGGCCCAGACGCATGCACGTATTGAAGTATGCACAGAAAAAGCAGAGATCAAAGCCTCTTCTCTCCCAGGTGAATTGCAGAGCTACAGACTCACCTCCCACCCCACCGAGCTTAGTTATTCATGAGGCACAGGATGTTCATCCTATCAGAAAATACTATTCAAGCAGGGTAAAGCTGAGAGTGAGTTCTTTGGAAAATACTGCTGGAAAGTACTGTAAACAAGTACTTGCAGATGGCCATCTTCTCTCTGCAGAAAACAGGATGTTGAGATATGAAGATAACACAAATGTTCACGAGAAATACAAGTTACTGAATCTTTCTGACCCACTTTCCTGAAAAATAAATAATAGCAAAAATTATGAAGAGCCCATAAAGCTCTACTTTTCAGAGCCATTCAAACTTGCAGCTATTGTAGTTCCACCAACCAGCTCCTTCACAGGTCTGATCAAGCTCTGCTTCATAGGACTTGCACCAGACTGCTCCCTCCTGGAGTATTTCTAGGGCCCACCTGGCAGAACTTGCCTGACAACTAAGGTCCCTCTTGTGTCCCTGTGCCAATCTTACAGATCTTCCCCTGAAGTCAGTCTTCTCCACAGCCTGCATGCCAAGAAGACACAGGAGCTATTCCTCAGCCTAACCATGTCACACCGGAGGTATTCAATACGTAGAGTTTAAAGCAAAATTGTTCACTACTAAAGTATGAAAAATACAAAGTTCTAGAGGTAGGTAAGTCTTTCAAACATGCAGAGTTTGACATCCTTTCAAGCTGTACCTTAAATACCTTCATGATATTTTGGTGCATGTTGAGAGTTACTTCTGAACTCCGGAATCTTTTCAGCCCAGCTCACCTTAGCAAGACCAACATTTAAGCTATTTATACACAGGCTGCTCAGTGGCAAAGTTGTGAGAGAGAGTTCCTCTCTTTTTACCTTCAGTGTTTTGTGACAGGCTTTTCAGGTGATGCTGAGAGTTTGTCTATATATAAAAAACTTGGCCTCCTTATTCTGTGTTTAGTAAGTTTTCCATCCTCTTCCTGCAGACTGATATTAATTTTTGGTCAAGGGACAGTCAAATTTAAGCATTGGCCTGAGGCTGAAGGGTATATGTTGGAAACCTTGTCAGTAAATGTGGATAAATGTTTACCAAGAAGTACTCAAGCAATTTTCATAAACATGAAATAATTCTGTAATATTGACTGGCATCCAGGTAACATATGCAAGCTCCCCTAATCATCCCATGTACCTACTGATGTCTCTCTGAGCTGCTGCAAGGACAGGCAGCAACTGCAGTTGTTGCAAAATGTGCATTTATATAACAATATAATTGTATCTACTCTAATTTTAGCTCCTGCCAGCAGGGGAAAATGTTTGCAGCTAAAATACAAAGTTTGACATTTTTCTAAACCATTTACTCTTACTTACTGTACCACCAACCATACTCACACATGAACAAAATGCAAGGGACTTTCCTGTTAATTTTTTTCAGCATATATTTAGAATGTCAAATATGTTCCACTACAGCTTAGTCAATATTCTACATTTCTTCTGATTGTTCTGGCCCTGTCCTGTGAATGATGAGACAGCTCTCTGCTGTGACTGCAGCACAGACTATTTCTTTTCACTATTAATAATGCCACTGAGAATTAGCCTTGCAAAATTTGTTTTAGCTTTATTATTTTCCTAATTTCCCAAAACTGCGTACTTCCATTGTTACTACAAGGATAAGTTATATTGACCCTGCTCTTGTCAACTAAAAAAATATTTTCACATTCAGAAATACTTGCATGCTACACAGTAGCAGCATAAAGTGACAGAGGAGAATGGAGTATCCTTAAAGATGGACAGCAAACTCCTTTTGCATTCCTCCAGTTTATATTATGTTCAGGTTTGGTTTTGGGGTTTTTTTTTTTAACTGGTTGCCATGTGAACTGGCAATACAGCCTTCTATACCTGTTAATGTCTTCCCATTTCAAGACAAGAGAGGAAGCTTTTAATGTATCTCTCTCTGAACAGATTGCATAGCAGATTAGACCTCATGCAAAAGAAAAATACAAAGTATCATAAGCAATTCACTAAAACTGAAGCTTTCACCCAGCAAATCTGCCAATATGCTTTAATTTGCAAATAAAACTACTGACTTTATTATACCAAATACAAAATCATCAGTAACAGTACTAATACCAAGTGGTAACAATGGAATAGCTCTTGAATATTAGGATTTGGTTATTCATCTGAACTTCCTAAAAAACTGAGCATTTATTAATGCAAAACTTTTATAATTAGTATCCAACCCCTACACAAACCACATTATCTTGTAGCTCAAGAATAAAGTAAAATGCATAGGAATATACAAGTGTTTGTGATGGAGGCAGAGGAAGTTAAAAAAGAAATACTGCTTACAGGATTGCTAAATATGATGTGAAGGAACTCTTACATTCCAGCCATATGCTAAGACTAATCTCTCCTAGAAAAACTGCATTCAATACAAGTGTATCTGAAGAAGAGCACTTAGCTGGGTACAAACCATAGACACTTGTACTCCATTTGTAAGAGGAGGAAATGGGAGAACAAGAGGGAGAGGAAAAGCTATATTAAGAAGTCAAATTGCAGGAGCCCTTTGCTATTACAAACTGAATAAGATCTTCAATATTGAAAACCTGTCATTAATCTCTTATTTACATGGAAAGCACATGCTTCTTTTTATCTGAAATACTTACAGTAATGACAGGAGCTGGGACTAGACAGATAAACACAATATGTCTGGTTATCAAGAAATTTAGATTTCTTATCTAAATTTGGGTTTGAAGCTGATATTTGCCTACTGTGAGCAGACAGTGCATCTGCTCAGTGGAACTTATGTTCCCATCATTTTTACTGCTAATAGCAGTGGTGAAACATTTTCATGGGGCCCATTTTTTCAAGAAACAGTCATTTCTAAGCAGGAGGTAGTCCAGTTACTAAATCCTCCCCAAAATCATAGAAAGTCACACAAAATCCCCAAAAGTTTACAATGATGAAGTACAATCCAACAAGAAGCTAGCACAAAGTGAAAAGTGTTCTGAGTGAAGCATTTGAGCTAAACAAACAGGCATTTTGCGATGCAACTGTTCTCTTGCTGCATTTTTAATCACACTTGGTAAACACAGCAGATGTATACATCTGCTTCTTCCTATGCATGTCTGCTCTGAAAGTGAGTGACTATGAGTGTCCATGTTTATTTATCAGTTTATTTAATGTTTTAAGAGTTCTGGAAGCATGTGTGATCTTTAACAGAAGACTATGTGGTCCTTTTCACAACTGTGCTAAATAATGAAAACAGCAAAGTTTCTGTTTTGCTTAAACAGCTAAGTCAAAGTCACGGAAAATAGGAGGCCATGACACTACTCATGCAAGGAACATAAAGTCATCTCTACTTTGCTGGGTTTTTTTAAAGAACTCTGTCATGAAACTTGTTGGCCTTGTTATAGATGAACATACCAACACTAAGTCTTTCTGTGGGAGTGCTGCCAAAGACACATAAAGCCAGGTCCTGCAGTACATATGTCATATAACAGGGATATCAATTACAGTGCCCAAAACTGAGCCCAGAGATTATATTATTTCAAGATACACACATAGTCTTACATTTATGAACCATTAGGACACAGTTTATCTTTTGATCTACAAGCAGATACATTGCTGTTGGATAACATCAAGTAAGGTTGCTAGAGAAGCGTCTAGATGTATCTCTGGAATTTACTCATTTGTTCTTTCAACACCATTGAGTTATACATAAAAAGAGATGCAGGTAGTGTCAACATAATATAATTCTTTAAGCATGAACACCCTTCTATTCCTAATACATGAACAAAACATACTGATTCTTGAAATAATTAGAGGTTTACTCCTTATTGTGAGGGCACAATCTTCATCAACAGTTGAATGTCATGAGGCCTGTGAAGGTGTAGGTCAGGATTGACAGAAGGACTGAGTGACTACCTACCCTTCGTATTTTGAATGCAAAACTGTTCCACCAGCTGCTCGTGTCATTAAGGTAAGTTCACACCTCTGAAACTAGCTGGTTTATATTTTAATGGTACCCTCCTGCTTGATTTCCTATCTCACATTTGCTGAATCAACACTATCACAAAATAGCAAAGCCTGTCTGACATAGCGAAGTTTTAATACATGATGATGCATCGTGACAGGACACTGAAGGCCCTGTGGCATGCGCAGAAAAGCTTTAAATAGTACATAGTTGTTAACTTACTTTAATCAAAAAGGCAAATGCACAAGAGAGAAGAAAACAATCTTACTATATCCCATCACTTTTGTTTGCTCCACTTACCAGCACAGGATTTTTTTGGTTCCATCAACAAATTCGATTTTAAAAGAATGTTTTCTTCCCTACTTTCCTATTTTATTTTCTTTTCTGCATAGCATATCTAAAGGCATACAGCTAGTGGCTGCAAATACTATAGAGAATCACTAAATATAGGACAGCATGAAAATATGTTGAATACATTTGTCAGCACTGTATTAAAACAGAGCTGCATAGCAGAAAGATTCCCACATTGTGAATATATACTGGCTTTATCACCTTTCCAAGGTGAAAGCACCCACACAGGTATCATAATCAGTGATGTTTTTGCAACTTGCTTCAGAATATTTTTTTTGCCTCCATAAAATGCATGCTGAAAATGTGTTAATAAAGGTTACACTACTTTTTAATTTTATATGATTAATAGAAATTCAGTACTTCATTTCAACCTACAGAAGTCTGAATCTCCCTTGTTTGAAGTGCTGCCAGCACAGCTGCAGAGTGCATCTCAGATTAATGGGAGCCATGATAAACAGAATGAGTTACCCCGCTGCAAACCTTCCATCAAATATGCACAGCAAATGAACAATTGCAAACTTCCATATCTTCTCTGCACTGTGAAGTCATTGCAGATGACATTATGTTGTTATTTAGCAAGGGACATCAAAGCAGTATGTCACATCAGCAGAAAACCCAGAAATAGCACAAGAAAAATCTCTACAAACTATTTTCAGCCTTTCCCAGGAAAACTACTGTGAAGCTGCCGTTTGCAGAAATGGACCAATGTTTCTTAATGAATCTTTCAGCTTCACAACAGCTCTACAAAACAGAAGTGCTGTAGAATTCCCTATCCGAAGAACAAAAAACAAACAAACAAACAAACAAACGACAAAAAAAAAAACCAACAACAAAAAAAAAAAAAAAAAAAAAAAGAGAGTTTGCTAATGATACAGACTCCAACTCAATCACTGATCTTTTACCTTTGAACATATCTGGGAGATTCATGATGCCTCCTGAAAAAATCTCCCACTCAGCAGAAGTGGCAGAAATCCCTTCTCCAGACTTTAAAATAAACTAGTTACTTTTATTCCTTACAGGTAACAGAATCTCTCCATGGTGCATTCTAAGTTGTGATGAGGTCCATGACTGCAAGGGAAGGCAACTCTTGGAATACGTATTTACTCTGCTCTGTGCTACCACTTGCCACTTCTTTAAAAACTCTTCCAGACTCTGGCAGGGTTCTGTGTCTGCCTACGTGTTCTACAGCTCCTGAATGACTGAGAAGCAATGTGGGGAAATCCTGTTACTGGTACTTATGAAAAAGGAGCCTGCATATCACCAGGGCCAAAAATCTCAACTATGCCCACTTCAGAAATGACAAATTGTCATGATGGTTTTGGTAAAAGTACTTTGGCTGTTGGGAATACATAATGAAAGAGAACTTGGTGCGAGTGGTAGTATAACAGTTTACTGTTTGAAAAACATCTCAACTATAACCAAGTAGAGGTATATTAATTCATTAAAAATGTGGAGATCATGACTATTTTGTTTTCTTAACATTGGCTGCTTATGGGATCCACCTATTTAGCTGTTGCAACAACCACAAAGACAAAACAAACAAACAAATCCAAATTCTTCTTCCCTTGATGACTAAACATTTGTACAGACTCTCTCCTGTTCCCAGCAAATTACTTGGGTCAAGCACAAGATACTCCTAATAGCATTTGTTATCATGAAGACTTATGTCAGACAGCAGTATCTAAAATTTCTACTGGCATTTCTTATCATTAAATGCCCATGTAATTCTCTTGGGTTTAGCAGATATCTTGCCTACTGTTCTTTTCTTCTGACATTTAAATCAATAATCCTTCAGTCAAATTAGTCTTACTTACAAATCTTACACCTATCTGCTAATTCACAATACTAAATAACAGATGAAATGCAATGGTATATGAAATATCTTACACAAAAGACATCAATATCTTCTCTAAGCCCATGGCATGAAGGGTACAAAGTAATGAGATTAAATTGCAGCAATAAAGATTAAGATTAGAAACAAGAAAATCAGCCACAGAACCTGTGGCTTGGATATTCTTGGAATATCCAAGAATTCTAGAGTGTGCAAGAGACATGGAAATTACCAAGTTCAAAAATGGGACTAAAAAAGTTTATACTACCCTCTAAGTTAGTATCTGACCTCATCTCTAGAGCCTAATTCATTCTTTCAACACCTGTTAACAGAAAACACACTCCCAGGGAACTGATAGTTCTAAAGCAGGGAGTGGGAAAATTCAGAAAAAGCCAAAGCATTTGTTATAACCCACAGTACAACTGATAAGAAATTCACTTTCTACTCTTCTTACCCAGTAGGGATTTAGAAACTCATAAAAGTGACATAGTTCAGGTGAAAAGAAGTATAAAGAAAGTCACCTCAGAAAAGCTACGTAATGCAACATTCCTTAATATTACTTTCATTCATAAAAGCAAGAATTCATTAAAATATTAATTACACCAAAGTAACTTAGATATATCTCCTCTACTCAAGGTTTCAATTTGTCCAGTAATTATCTTCATAACATTAGCTACACATTTTGATGTCAGAAACATCTGAAATGCAGTAAGACAAGAAGAACCTTAAAAACACAAACATATCCAGGAGGAGACAAGTAACCCAAAGAAATTTGAATCCGTGTTCCAGGGAGCCAGAAGCACCGTGGTACCATGGCAGCAACCACACAGCCTGCTCCACTCCAGCAGAGGGGATCACCACGTGCAGTCATCCCCATGTGCATCCCTTGTATCTACACTGCATTTCTGACCTGCCAGAACATCTGTTCTGTAGTGGCACAATAATAACCCATTCAAAAGGTATGATCCAAGCTACAAAAGTTATGTAGCCGTAACTCCAGTAATAGTAAACTTACATGACCTGCCCTAGCTCAGTTCGACCTGATTTCACTATAGTCAGAACACAATACCGTGAGCAACTGAGTTTTTCATGAGATGATGAAGGGGGAGAATGCCCCTGATCGCACCTGGCCCAGCAACAGTTGAATGAGAATGTGTATGCAGGGCTTCAAGGGGCAGGGAAAGGTGATTGTGCTCTTTTTTCTTGCTAGTGGAATGCAAATTGGTATGATGCTTCTGTGTTTAACAGCACCCCTGTGCTGTATCTCTGTGCAGATAAAAAATGCCCATCCACAAAGAAATTGTAATCCTCTCCCACATCCCTTTTCTATTATTCTTTTATCAGTTTAAAATATTTTACTGAGAATTATTTTGTAAAGAAAATTTCCTCCTAGTCACTCCCAGCCTCTGCAATTTAAAAAACTGTCATAATCAAATTCTAACTCTATTTCCAGGTTACAAAGTGGGCCATAAGATTAAAAAGTTAAGAAAAGACATCCAACTTCTGTGCATAAAAAGAATCATGGACAAATTGCCTGCTTTATGAAGACAAGGAAGTAAGAAAATTCTCTGATGATAGTTACAAAAGAAGGAAGATTCCCAATCTTCAAAGCCACATAGAAAAGATCAGTAGAACACTATGGTATTTAATACTTCAATGCAAGCCTCTATAATTAAATGTTAGATTTTCTATTAGAGAAATAATCAGATTAAAGACGAGTTGATCAAAGATTTAAATTCAATTTGGCTGCTTTAAATACTCTAATTAAGATTTCCATTGATTCTCAAACCAGTAGTACTTAAATTAAGAGCATTTCAGTGAATGCTTCATCACATTGTGAACTACAGTATATTCTTCTGTATTGAGGACAAAATTCTGTTGTTAGGGGGAAAAAAGAAAAGCACACAAAAAGATTTTTTGCTGATCTCTGCAGGCCAAAAGTGTTAGAAAACTTATACTGTCCCCTATCCTTTGAATTTTCTCAGCCTAATTGCTCTATACACCCACATACACATTTCTAGAAAACAGTGTTTTAATAGACTTTAACCCATACATCTTCAACTGATTTTTTTTATTCATTGTCAGGTAGGACACAGTTCTCAGCAGAGGATCAAACCTTTATCAACAATGCAAACTTCACTCTGCTCCTCACCATGTATAGTATATGATGCACAGACCTACCAGGATAATGCCAACATTCCCTTTTTTATGTCAGCTAAAAAGGGACATCATAATCAATTTATTTCATCTTACCCTGTAAAACAGTAAACTACAAGAAATAACTAAAACACAACAGCTTTCACACCTTGTTTTAGTAAAACATTACAACAGACCATATTCCAGACACCTATGAAAGAAGAAAGATATCAGCATGAAAAGATTAGTTCATAAAAGAGATAAATGTGTATACCTCAACTAATGGAGAGAAATGAATCTCATCAGTAACTGAACAGAATGAACAAGTACTCTATCAACCACCATTTCAAATACCACACAGGCATTCTTTGCTCACTTGCGTAACTAAGGTCATAGAATCATAGAATGTGTTGGTTTGTTTGGGAGGGACCTGCAAGATCATCTAGTTCCAACCCACTGCCATGGGCAGGGATATCTTCCACTACACCAGGTTGCTCAAAGTGTCACCCAACCTAGCCTTGAACACTTCCAGGGATGGAAGGGGCATTCACAACTTCTTTGGGCAACCTGTTCAAGTGCCTAACCATGCCCACAGCAAAGAATTTCTTCCTAAAATCTAATCTAAATCTACCTTCTGTCAGTTTAAAGCCATTAGCCCTTGTCCTGTCATTACATGCCCTAGCAAAAAGTTCTCTGCAGCTTTCCTGACTGTTCCCTTTATGTTCTGGAAGGCAGCTCTAAGGTTTGCCCAGAGCCGTCTCTTCTCCAGGCTGAACAACCCCAGCTCTCTCATCCTGTCTTCTTAGGAGAGGTGCTCCATCCCTCTGACCATCTTCATGGTCCTCCTGTGGACTTGCTTTGACAGGTCCATGCCATTCTGGGGCTGGGGACTGC
Organism: Dendrocincla fuliginosa; assembly: GCA_035047845.1. Lineage (NCBI taxonomy): Eukaryota > Metazoa > Chordata > Aves > Passeriformes > Dendrocolaptidae > Dendrocincla > Dendrocincla fuliginosa. Next base: position 19,705,879 of record JAWWMO010000043.1, on the reverse strand, counting down.
AGAGCTGGATGCAGAACTCCACGTGTGAGTCTGACAAGAGCAGAGTAGAAGGAATCATAATCCTGAAAAATGAGTTTCCATTACATCCATTGTATATTTCACCAAATGTTGGGCAATTTGTTTACTTATGTTAAGTTCCTTTGAAATGATAAACACTAAATGCTCATGTGTTTCCACACACTCCCAAAGACAATCCATCATAACTTTAAATCTCTAACAATGTAGATTCCTATAAATAAGTAGATACCCTTATCATTTTTGTCTGTATAAAAATGACAGATTTTGTCCACAAGTTTCACAACCCACCCAAAATCTCCATCATTTGTTTCTCACTCTGTCTCTCTCACATGTAGGCATGTAGGGATATCTAAAATGAGGTGGGAAGAATCTGGGCCTTAGCTGCACCTTTAACCAATATGGATTAAATGCTTCTACTTACCAGCTATATAACATTGAATCTGAGCACCGGAAGATATCAAAATCTGAACCCAATCTAAACCCAAAACTTGTATATGAATTTTAAACTGGATTCTGAATCTGAATCAGTCTTTAAAACACCACCATATCTAACCCGCAGTTGCCTCTGAAGTCTCTGTTTGAGTTCTGAGTGGTTTTCGTTAAAGGAAAAAAATATGTTTTCCAAAGGTTAAGGTATATTAGTATAAATTCTCCAGTGGTGCTACTGATGATCACAACAGGTGTGGCTATTTTAGCAGTCTGGAACTACAGAGAGAGGAACTGTCCCTGTTGAATGGTTTAATGCATAATTCTAGCAGTAATGGTTTCAGTAAGTTGAACGTTAGGAAAGACTGCATGAAAAGTGTTATTAAGTGTGAAACAGTTTCATAAGAATAACTGCAGAAGCAGCAAGAGGTAGCAACCTAATGTTAGACACACAAAGGCACCTCAGATGGTAGACAAATATATATACTTCTATAAGACCAAGATTTATTCATCTACAGTTATGTTCATATAATTATTTGCTCTCATGCAAGAAGAAAGGTGAAAAATGCAGCATGTTTATATTTAAAGATGCACTTGCAGGTATGAGGGCCAACTTTGACAATTCTCATGCTTAGACTATTGCTTCTTCTTAATCTCTCTTACCACCCTGAATACGAGGCCAGGATATATTACAACACATGATGACTAATAACAAGAAGGATTTTTAAAAATCTTTATTTTTTAATTTTTTTTTTTTCTGATCAGCAAGTAGAGAATTCTAAAAGTTAACAAAGCTTTTTCAGTTCATGAAAAGATACCACTTAAATTCTCAGAATTCTCAGGGACCAGAATATTTGATATCAATATTGCAAGGGACAATTCTTAAAACAGACATGTAAATCTACATAAAAGAGATTAATTGTGATCTTGAGAAGGAAAGCACATGTAGGATGACAAAATAATATAAATTAAAAGTGTTACTACACAGCTGTTAACATTTGAATACTAGACACGAAAAGTTCCTCCCCTCTTTATTGTCACAACCCAGTATTCCTTTTGCAACTGGTTATTAAATATGTTACCATTTGGAAACTTCCTTTTTATTATATATCCTAAGGAACACTTTGAGACCTTGTTCCTGAACCCATTAAAAAACTTCTTTACAACAAAAAGATTTGAGATATCTAGGTGTGTTCCTTAAAACTTACAAATAATAGTACTGTGAAAAAATAGAGTCAAATAATTTTATAATAAATAATATTTTATAATAATATTTTATAATAAATAATAATTTTATAATTTGCTGAACAAGCAGAGAATATCAGAATGACAAGTACCTTGAAGAAGAATAGAGACGTCTAGAATTCTAAAAAACTACGTAGCCAGACTGAGCGAAGGAACTGCTGCTTCAAGTTCTGCAAACAATGGCAAGCAGCTCTAGCAGAAGGTAGGTGCTTTCATTTACAAACTTGCACTTTACAGTTAAGAGTTTTTAATTTTTTAGTAATTTCTAATGCTGACAAAAGTATGATTAGTGCTGGGAGTTTGGGGTTTTGTTTTGGGTGTTTTTTTTGGTTTTTTTTGGCTGACTGTTCATCATTCACTTTTGTTACAATTTCTTGATGGTTTTTTTACATCAAAATACTTCTATATTTCAGTATTTCTTTTTCCCATTGCCACTCTGTTTTTGAAATGCTTTTACAACTTCTGTCTTCCCTCTTTCCTCCTATTTCCACTTGCTTGATTTCTACAGAACCATTATGTGTGAGCTCTGCAAATGTAAAGAATTCCTGCCCATTCCTTCCCCATTTCCACCTCACAAAGCAGTCTTGTGTGGATTTATCAAGAATTTCTCCATATCGTGGGGTTATAAAAGAAAGAATTTACATCTCTCAGATTCAAAAAGGCCTGGATTATAAGAATTTCATCTCTTATAATTAACTTTTTATAGAGAGAAAATTCAAAGCAATCAGGTAATGTGGTATAGAAAGAAAGAGAGTTACTAAAAAGTTCTGCCCCAGAAACAGGTCTTTGATGTCAGATTTGACTTCAGCCAACTCAGAAGCACAGGAAGGGACATGGGACTCTGCAAACTCCCTGACAGACCCTCAAAAACCTCTCCCCAGCCCAGAAGAGCTGATGCTGCTTCTGGCTGCACTCAGTCTTGTGGTAGCACCTGGATCATCCTCTTCCTTGGTACTTGGGAGTTGCCAATACCAGACAGCTGTGATACCCAGTAAAAGTTGCAGAACCCAGAGATTTTCTTATCTTGCTCTGAGCTTTCTTTCACAAAATTTTTGCAATTCTATAAATATATGAAATCAAGATTTTACTACTTGAGATGTGTCACTGACTCAACATTTCCCAACATTTAGTATCAGTAAAAGCAATATTCTCCACCTACGTATTGACAACCATGACTTTTAGCTGATTCGCCATTTTTTGTCAATCTTTTTAGCTGAAATTGTATTACTAATCTATTACATAATTAAACACTAATTTATAATCTTCTCTCTGTTTTCTTTGCAAAGTGCTGTGAATGCATTAAACACAATAAAGTAATTGGAATATTTACTGAGAAATTTAGAATTCATGACATAGAATGATTTTTTCCTGTTCTCAGTGGTTCATAACAAATAAACAAACCTGATTTCAAGATTCCTGCTCACAAGGAATATCCTGTCACCCAGTCAGTGACCTGTTGCAACATCTATTATTGGATGTACCATTTAATTAGGATATACACTCAGGAGATCTGCTTAATCAGGATGTCTCCTCATGAACACATTTAAGTCCAGCAACACTCACTGGCAAAGACTTTCATAATAGGGATAGGAACTATCCTTAAGTGGGACTACCTTAGGGTGAGTTAGTGTGTTAACCTGAGTCTTGTAGTACTTATGTCTTCTCTGACAAGAGCTTTCAGATTTTCACACTGTATGACAGAAAACACATGAAATTTGTATTGCCCTTGGTTTGACTGTGATAGAGTCAATTCCTTCTTAGTAGCTGCATTTTTGTTTTAGTATGAGAATAATGTGATAACATGCTGATGGTTTAGTCATTGCTAAGTAGTGCTGACTCTAATTCAAACACTTTTCAGTTTCCCAGGGTTTAGCCTGGTCCCTCCTTTTTGGGACAGGAGGTCAAGCACTAAACACTCAGATGGACTTTTTCCACCTTACTGCTTCCCAGGATGACCCTGATTACCTTCATGGATGGGTATGTAGAGTAAACTGTAAGCCAGCTCACATACTGCACTGTTATTTGGTTGCCTACTTTTTTCTGATCTTTTACACCTTTTAAAAACCCTCTTTTCGTATCTTAAGAAGCCCTTTAAGGCCATCGACAGGGCCCAGTCCTGACAGCTGCTGATCAGAACAGACCCAAGGCCAAAAGCCATAATTTCTCACAGGAGGCCTCAGTTTAAAGCTGGCTGAGAAAAACTACCCTATATCCATAAGTTAGAGAGGACCAAAGCAAGCAGCTGTGTTATGTGTCTTGATTAAACTGCCTGTTTATTCATCACCAATTCTATCAGCCTCAGTTGAGGAAACCTTACCAACAGGCAATTTTTAAAAAGAAGAAGAAACAAAATCTGCAGCCTTTATGTGCACATATTCAAGAGCCACTTCCAAGAACATCTACTGAAATAATTTGAGCTAGAAATATGCTGCTCATTGACAACCCAAGATAACCAAGAGCATATTGATCTCTCTCCTCCTCCTTCTCCTCCACTAAGGGAAAGAAAAAATGATAAAGAGCTGCTGTTGAGATAAAATGCACCATACTTAACATCAAGTATAATCCACAAAAATAAAAAGGATTAGCTGAGTTACTGTCAGCAAAATATCAGTGAATTATTTTTTTTTTCTGCCCTACCTTTGCCCCCTAAATTCAACAGATGGAAAGAGATCAAAAATATTATCAAATATGTACATCCTGGGAATGCAAAGATTCACAAAATCCTGTGTGACTGTACAAGCATATCCACAGAAGCAGATGCTGCTACTTGTTCACTTGAGATCTGAGCTGGCTGGTTATAGGCCAGCTCCAGCCCAAAAACTACATGTTACCTGGTTTATTATTTTAGGATTAGCCCTATGCTAACACATGCTGCTGGCTTGCATCCAGCCGTCTGAGTGCACAGATGGAACAGGAGCACAACTGTCCAAACCTGTACATGTAAACATGGCCTGTATGTCACTGCAGATCTCCATTTGAGGAGCAAGGACAGGGACTCAGCGGACTATACACAATGAATCTGATTCTCCCTTCTCTAACATCCATATAAGAAGTATATGACACAACACATTGCTCCCATGAGCACAGGTATTAAGAGCAATGAGAACCTGGCTTAACAGCATCTTCAAACTATAATTCTACCCACTTATCTAGTGCCCAATTGTTTCTTTTTCCAGCTTCTTTTTCCAAATGTAAGGAAATGTTTTTTCCTTACATTTATGTCTTTTCAGGATAGATTCTGATGCCACAAGATTTGGCCAAATACTATACTTCATGCCTGGACAGTTAGTACCTGACAGCGTATTAAAGCAGCACTTCATGATTCAAATATTCCTGAATAGGAATTATACCACTAGAAAGCAGTCATATTCCTAATTCCCTGTCAAATCACATTGATATTGATGCCAAAATAGCATGGGAAAACTGCTCAAAGACATAATTTTATCTTTAAGCAACAAAGGTATTTATTGTATAAAATCGGGAGAGCACCCAATTTGCATCGGACAAAGAAGCGCTGAAGTTCCAGCGTAAAGTTTGGGGGTTTATACAGTTTTTCGGGGTCGGTTACAACATTTTACATACATATTCATTAGGTCTAGTCATCTAATTATAATATTCATAGTAGGCGGGGTTTGGGCGGAGCCTGGGGTGAAGTCATCTTTTGGGGAGGTTGGTGGTGGTCCTTCCTGTTTCTTCAGCCTCAAAGGGGTCGTTTTCTCTCTTCTTCCTTGGTTGAACTTTTCACCTTTTCTCTACATGTCCAGGCTTGCAAAGAAAACCTCCTGACTCATCCTGACTCAGTACCTTCTTACCTCTATGGATGCCCACTCTCTATGTTATCTCTCTTGTAACACAATGGGAGGTATTCTTTTGGTCAGTTAATCTTGGGGAACCTGTTTTCTCAGTTTAAAACATGATATTTCTTAGGGCAGGGTGCTTAGTCTCCTTCTAAATTAACTTTTTAAACCCTTGCCCTGTTTCAATAGTTCGTGTAGAGGTTCCCTGTGTTACAGCCCTATCTGCCAGGATACTTGAGGAAGTTCTGGATGGAAACAGCATTCTGGGCTCTTAGTGGTAACTGGAGAGTGGGTTATTTAGAAGAGAGAGTGGGTCCATTTAGAAGCCTAAATGATCAAAAAGTCTTTCATGTCTGATCTCACTCCCCTTTCTGCAGCCAGTGCCCAATGTTTTGTAAAATGAAAAGGTTTATATGACCTTCATCCCGTTTCTATTCTGAGCTGTAATTCATTTATTTTAGACAAAATCTAGAACTTATGACTAACACCTGCACAGTATACCCTACATCGCTCAGAAGTTTCTCATTCAAAGCCATACCTTGAGGTTGAAATGGTGAATTCTATTTTCTTTTGTTTTCTGCTTAGTTACTGAATTCCCAGATGCAGAGTTCATCGTTTTGTTCAACAATTAGCATGCCACTAGCAGTTTAAAGCATTCAGCTAGAAAAATTTCCAGACATGGCTGACAGTATTCAGTAGTGGAATTATCCTATCTCTGCTAAACTTTTCATATCTTAAATGATAATACTGGTTAAAAATTATCCCTGAATTTGTGCAGTGACAGTTTTAGGTATTGAATACTGCAATGTCTTTTGTTCTACAAAGGATATCTTCACTTCCTAAGAAGAAACACACAGACTAGTTCGAATCACCTCTTGACCTTTTCAGTGAGATCCTTATGCTCCCCATCATTAGATATACTTTACAGCTTTCAAACTTTTTCTTTCTCCGAACCATCTATTTTAACTGCAAGACTCAAAACTGAATACGCTATTTCAATATCAGTCTCATTAACAAATACAGCAGAAATATCTCTTTGCTTTTCTAATTAATACTTAATTTATATATCTAATTATGTCCTTAACCCAATTAGCAAAAACTCTCTATGGGACATTTTTCTTCATTTACTACCATGCATTTACATGTCTTGAAATTCATGTGGCTCCAGTGCAACCATATTTTCTGTTTGATTTATCTTGTTTATAGTTCTATTTTACCACTTCATTATACCTTCTATTACCCATAAACCTCCACAGCTTCCCACCCAATAAGTTGTATCCCCCTCAGTCTTAATTTTTTATATTTATACATGGGAAATACACCTCTGCTTCTGGCCAAATGATGCATGTGGCCATTTTAACAAGCTTTCACTAGCTTATTTACTGAATGATTTAAGTAGAACATAGTCCTTTCAGTTATACACTGTAGGTCTTCCATAATGTCTGGCTTTACGTACCAGTGTAAGGTCTCTATCAAGGAGGTTAAACTCTCTATACTGAACCACCCTCCAGAGGACACCGCATTTTTTTCCAAACTTCAGAGGTCACCTGAACAGATTAGCCTTTCACCTTGACTAAGTAAGGTGATGAAGTCCTTTTTCCTCATTCTACCTCCACATGCAGTCTATTTCATGTGACATCTACTGAGTAGTATCACAATTCTGTGGCACAGTCTTCACTAGTGTTTCCGCAGAGCTAGCTGAGAAAGCAGTTAGGATTCATCTGCAAAAAACTCACAGTGAGATGCAGAAGGCAGCAGCAAGCATATAAACAAGGAGAACCTTAAATTGGCTCACAGCTTCTGACATGAAAAACTCTTCGAATTCATCCTATTGGAATTAAAATTCCAAGTTCAAGTCCTGATTAGTACTTTTGAGGAATGGCCTAGCAATATCCACACATTCACAGTATCTGCAAATGGTTGTGCCTTGTGTATGTGCTTATACACACAAAAAACACACATAGAATGGTAGAAGTTCTGTGGAATTTGACAATTAAGCTTAAGCGATCACATCAGGGGGTCTGAGGTTGTGTACTATCAACCAGATTATTAACCTGACCAAAATAATGTCAGCAGTGCAGGCTTTGATCATCTCAGCAAATGAAAACTGCTGAATTAGATTTAGGAAGAGAGATCAAATAAACAGGTTGCCTGACAAGTTCTCCCAATTACAGATTCCTGTTTTAATTCATTAATACAATTCTATTCATTCTGAGAAACTCAGTGTTGCTTAAGTGCTGTTCAAGAGCTGCAAGTGTGCACATGCAGGAGACAATTGTATTTGTGTAGGTCCTACAAACATGCCTGTGATACATCAGCATTTGTTCAACAACGAAAAGTATGAAAGACATAGAGATTGAGAATTTATTAAGCAAATACACTTTTGCTTGTTTATTTCAAAGATTAAAAGGAAAGTTAAAACTTCCAAAACAAAACCCATTCTCAACAGCTTCCTAGCCTTGCATATCACAGGGATTCTGACTGGGGACATATAGCATTTTACAGTTCTTCTTGAAGCCGAGAAGCTTCTTGAAGCTGAGAAGACATCAGTGGGAGTTGATGATGCTGAGTGATCTACAGCACCCTAAATAATTGTATGCTGCATTGCAGATCTCAAGTCTGGTGTAGTTACATAAAATAATATGAGCAAATTGTGAATAAACTGCAATACAATGGATTGTTAATAATTGTAAGTAAAACTAACCTTAAAAAATATTATTTTTTATATTGTTGTGCTGGTTTTGTCTGGGATAGAGTTTCTGTTCTTCATAGTAGCTAGTATGGGGCTCTGGTTTGGATTTGTGATCTAGTGCAGAGAGGTTTTTGTTGCTGCTGAGCAGCACTAACACAGAGTCAAGACCTTCTCTGCTCCTCACCCCACCGGGGAGAGGGCTGGGGGGGCACAAGGAGTTGGGGGGGGACACAGCCAGGACACCTAACCCCAAAATGACTCAAGGGATACTCCAAACCATATGGCATGATGCTCAGCAGATAAAGGTGGGGAAGAAGAAAGCAGGGAGCATTGGGGGAAGGTAGACATTTGGACTGATGGTGTTTGTCTTCCCAAGTAACCATTGTGCATGACAGAGCCCTGATGTCCAGGGGATGGCTGAACACCTGCCTGCTCAGGAGAAGTGGGGAATGAATCCCTTGTTTTATTTAGTTTGTGTGTAGCTTTTGCTTTACCTATTACACTGCCTTTACCTCAACCCATATGTTTTCTCTGCTAATTCGGCTGCCGGCCCCACAGGGGAGAAACGAGCAAGCAGTTCACTGGTGCATAGTTCATGGATGGGGTTAAACCACAACAATCGTACAGTCTGATTACATAAAAAGCTCATGTTGCACATTATAAAACATAGAAACATAACAAAACAACTGCTTCTCCAGTTGCTGTCATGTACATGGAAACTTTCTAAATAGAGTAACATTGCATTTTGTTACAATATTCTTTACATTTTTGCAGCTCACTTATGCACCATGTCAAAACTGATCATACATCTTGATGCCTTTTTATGGTCCTTAGATCAATTTAAATATTTTTTCTTTGCATTAATAGCATTTCATGTAGCAAAATCTGTAAAGACATTTCGATTTTCATCACCTTTTATTTGTCTTTCCCAGTCCTCATCTGTGGAAAGATTTGTTGGGCTGGAGGAATATTGTTCTGTTAAAGATGTTCAACAGATATGACTCCTTTGATCTAAAGCACACAGTTCAGGGTTATTTAGTCCAAATAACATCTATTATAATAATTTGCCTCAAAACTTCTAAGAAAACAAGATTATATGCCAATATTCATTTACTAGCTTTCCTCTAGGCTCCAAAAAAAAAAAAAAAATTCAACCTTAATTCCCTCTAAAGAAAAGAGGACATTTGAGAGTACACTCAAAGAATTTACATGGACATAAGAAGTATACAGAGAGAAAGAGGACAACTTGTTTCTCAGCAATTCATTCCTTTCTCAGAACACTGTTTTCCTCATTGATGCTATCCAGAGTTTTTTAAAGGGTTTTGCATAAAACTGATGTTCTTAAATTGGCAATCTTACATGGTAGGCAAGGTGGGAGGAAAGAGGGAAAGGAAAAACTTATCTAAATATGACAGGTATGTGGTATAATTATAACTGCAAATGGCTCTGTCTCCAACAAGTGTGTCATGTGGCCTCCATGAACATAAATCCTTTCCTTCCTGTCTTTATCACTAAGGTCCTGGTCACACTGTTACCATCTCTCCCCCTGTAACACACTGGAGTATTACAGATATCCTCATACCAGTAGGGTGGGTGCTTCCACCATCCAGAAAAGGCTTGTTGAAAAATCAGTGAACAATATTCCAGATTTTTCACAGTTGAGAAAGCAAGGGCAACTGTAGATGAGGTAGTTAGCTTCATCTTATCTCTTACTTAGAGCAAGATTCAGACTATTTACATCATCTTAATTTGAAATGTAGAGATTTTAGGCAATAAATAACCTTGAAAACAACCAAGAAAGCCAGTTCTCCTGACCTTATAAACCAATTCCTGTAAATGCACAGAGAACAAAATTCCTTCCATATCTAAAATTACATCCCTGGGCACGCCCCGAAGTGGAACTTTCTTACCTCAGGCCTCCTTAGGGATCCCCTGGTCACCTTAAAGCAGTAGTAAATCCACCTTTGAAGTCTGCTTTGGCTGAAATGCTCTGAGTTTATCATACAAGTATCAAGTGAAACATAAAAAAGTCATTTCATTCCAGTATTTCTTCTATGTGACAGCTGAGCAGCTAACACACAGGTTGACACTCTAGGAAGGTAGGCAGTCTCAAAAGCTATCCTAGCAGTCATCAAAATCCTCCCTGATTCTTAGACATTAAAAATAAGCTCCTTTGATTCTACAGTTCATTGTTTACCTTTCTTATTTCTGTATCTTTATATGATTTTGCTAGATATTTACCAGAGACAAATTCTGGTCCTTGGAGAGAGTTCTTTTTGCCATCTTCTCAAAGAATAGAAATTAAGAAAGAAAACAATACGAAGAAATTTAAATTATTTTATTAAATTCTTTATATAGAATTCATTCACAGTAAAAGGACATCCAGAGCTGTTTTAGGGGCTGCAAGTGCCTATTCTCCTGTGGGCACAGCAGCACCTGAGGTACTGACTATACCCTGGAAGGGTGGCACAGGATCAACAGGTGACCCACGCCTTTTGGGAGCCACAGCTGAAGGAAGGCCAAATGATCTCCCCAAAAGTACCTGAACATTGCTAAGTGCCTTTGCTTCAGTCACTGAATTCCATCCTTTTTCTGACAATATAAAATCACAGCACATAATACAAAATAGCAACATAATAAATAAAAATGCCATGTATTGATGCAATTTTTGTTAATGTAATAATACCACATATCTAAAACAAAGTATAAAGAAGCAATAAATAGAGGAAAATAAAAATTCCATTTTGGTAAAAATAAAGATTCTTTTTATACTGACAATTTTTTTCAGGATCTACAAAGCTGTATTTTCTGGGCAGGGAAACAACAACAACCACTATAACCACCACAAAGAAAACACAGTCTCATTTTTCAAGTTGCACTAATAAAAAATAAATTTCAGTCTTTACTGTTCCTTCACAGAAGTTTGGGTACTTTGCTACAGTGGTTGCTATCCATGGCACTTTCCTGATTTTTTTTAGTTTATTTCTAGTCCTGAAGTGCCCAGCAGTGTAGCATTTTTTCTAACTGCAGTGTTAGCAGGAATCAGAGAGGGGCATTGTCACCTTCTGTTCTAGCTGTGATGCCTCTAAATATGCTGCAGTTCTAAACTGCTTTGACTTTTTGCTGCCATATTTCACAACAAACGTATATCTAATTGTCTATTATTGCCCGTAGGTCTGCTTTTCAACATTATTGATTTCCATCAATCTTCTTCCTGTTGAAGGAGTTTGGGATTATTTTTCCCCCAGATATAATCAATCTTCCTTCCCACCCATTCTTTAAACCTTCTCTAAGAGCCTGCCAGTATAGTTCATTGAAATACTCTCTCAGTGGATCCACATGAAAAACTCCACATATGTGCATAATTACAATTTTCTTATTTTTTCCTGAAAAAATAAAGATGATTTGCTTTAGTAAGGAACAGAAAATCATTATTCAAAGGGGTAGAGCAGGACTAAAATGTTGCTTGCAGCCCAGGTCAACTTTCTGAATTGCAACAAAAACAGTGGGATTGTTCCAGTAGTTTACTCACAGAGACAAGTTCAGGTTCAGTGTAAATGGCAGAGTTCAGCCCACACTAAGCTTGCAATATGACATTGTCCCTCTCACCAGGTCCTGTCAGACACTGGGAAGCTGAGAAAGCCACATCACAAACCTACAGATTTTTGAATTAGGGGACCAGCTGCTGAGGACAAACCATCCCTTCATCTCTGGAACCCTTGTACTTAGAAATTCGGAAGTTACATAGAATCCTATTTAACATCATGAAATACAGAGCACATTAGCCTTTGCATCCTCATTTCCATGAAGACCAGTTGTAATTGCAACATATAATGAGAGTCACCTTTTTACTGTTGCAAAACAGATTTTGAACATTTATTTGCCTTTGAGCTGAGAAAACATCATACTCTGGAGACAGGAATTATTATAATACAAGAAAAAAGCTCCACAATCAACATAGTCTAAGAAAAAATTTTCCAGGTTGTTTTTTTTTTTCCATTTTTTTCTTGATGCGATCATATTAATAACAAATGTATTACCTTGACAGAGCTATATGGCAAAATAATTTTGGTTAATTTTAAATCTTACTTTAGTAACTTCTCTGCTAAAGCAACTTGAACAAACAGAATAAGTATTTCTCCTTTATTTACTTGTGGTTTCCTTCCTGAGCTTGATAAAAACAAACCTTTTTTTAGTAATAAAGTTTTAAAATTATTGATAGAAAACAGTATGTCAGATTTGTCTTATAATGCAGTATAAAAATCAATCTTAACTAGAGTTTCTCTACAGATTTCCAGTGCAAGGTCTATGTTTTGATTTAGGTCATCGTGAGGCTTCAGTAATGAGCTTGGAATATGCCACTGCTTTCACCAGACAGGTTCAAAATAAGACAGTGACAGTCTGTACCTTCTGAAAAAAGGGCATCAAATATTTTTTAATAACTATTTCAACTCCAGCAAGACATTCAAACTTTGCTGTTCACTTTAAAAGTCCTCCTCTACAAAAAAAAAAAAAAAAACAAAACAAAAAAAAAAAAAAAAAAAAAAAAAAAAACAAAACAAAAAAAAAAAAGAAAAAAAAAAAAACACAAAA
>JAWWMO010000043.1:19641046-19693008 GCA_035047845.1 Dendrocincla fuliginosa | reverse complement strand
GCCTCCTGTTTTGAGCCTTGTGTTTGACCCTTCCATCTATCTTACTAAAAACTGAAGAATATCACAAGAAGGAAATGTGCATTGCAGAAAAAAATCCTGCTAGACATTATCAATTAAAAAAAAAAAAAAAAAAAAAACAAAACAAAAAAAAAAAAAAACAAACAAAAAAAAACCAAACCAAAAAAAAGAACGAACAAAAAAAAACCACAACACTTCAGTCAAGTGGAAAGGACTATCTAGCTCTATTTACCTAAAATGAAAGAACTGAAATGCACACACACTGATTATACTCTATATACTACATTAATTTACTTTCCTCCAGTCCAGCCATTATTTATAATAATTCACATCATGTTTCCATATACTGTGAAGTCTTCATCAAACAGGGACAATCTCTGTTTATAAATACAGTGAGCAATAAGTAAGGATCCCAAATTTGACTGAAACCTTTGGGAATTACTAAGAGTAAAAAGGAACTAAATTAGAATTAAGATAGACAAAACCAAGACTGCAGTCTTATGAAGCAACCCAAGAAAACCAGCAGTTTGATTGTCTCATAAAGATCATAAAAATGTAAGCATGAAGCTCTTTCTTGGGTTTAGATAACCTGGAAGGGGCTCAGAACAGACTGGAAGAACACAACTGGTAAGTTATGATGCACTTCTGTTCCCAGATGACATTAACCTATCTTCCATCTCTTCTGTATAGACAGTACATTTCATACCTGGGTTAACTTAGTCATATGAAATGCAAGATCCCTGAGCACATTTGCAAACAAAAGCCATGAACACTTCAACAAAATGTGTGTCCTAAATACCCTCCAACAGACCTCAGAATAGCAGTAGCATTTGCTAGCCCTTGTATCAATGCGTATTTTATGCATTTTTAATATTCTTTTAAACTTCATAGTCAGTGGTTCACATTTTTTTGTGTTATCTATGGTAGAGACACTCACACCTATGTTATCAGTGCTGCCTAGTATAGAAGCAGAAGGAGCATGACTATTTCTCACCTCAAGGTGAGAACTGTGCCAGGCAAACATTACAATGCAAACCAAGCCATCATGATACTAAAACCAAAGGACTTAAAGCAGTGTGAAAAAACAGTCTAAGAAAAAGGTTAGGCCTGGACTGTACAGGGCATCTGGTTATCTGTGGAACTGGGACACAGACAAATTACAATCAGATATGCTGGTACCTTAATATAAAAAAAATATTTGCCACTGTTCTACAATAGTTACTCACATTCATGCTCCAGAGGCAAGTTACATTACATTTAGGGCAGAAGCACATGTTCAGGCTGATGCTGTAGTATTATAAACGATATGCTAAATTTATGTCCCTTCAAAATTTGTTAATGTGCATTTACCTAAAGTGACATCTGTAAATGATGAAACTATGAAAATGGAGACACTTGCTGGAGAGCTCATGACTCTCCCAGAGGAATATCATCATTCAAATCTTGAAAAGTACAGTTAAGAAATTTAGACAGATCTGAAGGCAGAACAGGGAAATTTTTAGAAGTAACCCTAGGAAAGGTTAGCAGATGTTTTCAGTTTTCAAATACAACCCAAAAGTAATGTCTGTCATTCTGAGAAAATGGCTCTTGGGTCACATCAACATCCTGCAGCTTTAAATAGCTGCAAATTGTTGATAAAACACAGTCACCATTCTGCATCAGGAAATCATTCCTGTTATAACTAGTCTTCAAAAAATAAACTCTAAAGAAAAAAAACCCAAAACTAATGACTGATACATAAAGGATGTCTGAGAACAAATTTTCAGAGATGCTTAGTTCTATCCCTACTATAGACTCCATTTGAACATTCAGATGCTCAGAAGAACTGAAAATCTTGCAAACCACATACAAAGATCCCAAACTGCTCTATAAATTTTATGACTAGAATTGAAAAATGGTATGAAGGTACACTCTCCCTTGTTACTACAAGTACAGTCTCTTCCTACATTAGAAGATAGGAAAGTTATAAAACAGTTATCCCAGTAGGAAACAGGACTGATGTGTTCTGTTGCTGGCTAAACAGGACAATTCCTTCTACACAGGCAAAATCAAAAGTAGCTCAGAAACAGCTTACCACTCCTTACTGCACCACTGTTTGCACCCTTATTTTTTCTCCAAGATGCTTTGTTGATCTCTCTTGATAATTCCTGAAACTTGATCAGAACTACACACAACACTTCCTATGGGCATTTACTAGGCTGTTTAATCCCAGCACGAGGTAGTTCTCCAGCTTGAAACATAAATAATATCTGATAACTCATAATGTGCATTTGTGCTGCATGTACTGGTGCTACTATTATTAACAATATTGTACTATGCTACTATTATTAACAATATTGTACTATTATAAACGTAGAAACAAAAATGTTTAAAGGATAAGATAAAGAAAATTACAATTTTTTTGGTGGTTGGTGGGTTTTTTTGTTGTTTTTTTTTTTTTAATTGATACTGCAAAAAAGAATATTTCTATTCCCCAACAGGCTGGTTTTCACTCTCCCTGGGGTATGCAAAGCCCACTTTGGAGATCACTGCATTAGACCATTCTGCTTCTCTGCCAGACAACATGTGTTTGAGCTACGGTTACACCACTACAGAGAAAAAATAGAAGTACAATACATGTACAATACATGAAAAGAAGTTCATTGATATGGCATCATTTTACCCTAGAGCTCACTGAGACACAGAAACACAACCCTTTCTGCTACCCTTATTAAGGATACTCTGCTATACAGCAATAAGGTTGAACAGACAGCAGAAAGCAGGGGAGTGCATCCTAAGCAAATCAAAATCAGAATCACTACTGAACATCTGTTAGTGCCAAAAGGCACTCATGTGATTGTTCCATGTAGACCTCATTGCCCTTATTTTCATTGTGCTGTGAAGCAGTATGTGTGGAACGAGACCGTATAGGTAGTAAAAGCAAACTGTCAAAATGTTCCACTAGCCCTAGGCCTGAATATTTTGTCTCTTCTCCAAGAAGTTTATATAAATCAGGTAATCACAAATGACAGCAGCATCACTGAAATTTCACTGTCTAAAAGTTAGATAACAGAATACAAGGTAGCCATCCAGGCTCTATTAATCATCACTGGGGAGAAATTAGTCCCTAGCAGAGTGGTACTAATCTCACCCCACTGTAAATACTTAAGTCAAATAGACTGCCTTCTGAAGCTGCCTTCATCTTTCCAAGCTGTTCAGGAAGCAGCTTATGATAACTAAAGCTATCACAAATACACACTGAACCCTTAAATTAGGGCAGGTGAACCCCTGCATGCGTACCTGTTCTACTGCACATGCCATAGACATGGACTTACACATGGAAATGTTTGAGATAAAGTTGCTCACTATATATATAAGCAGCTTCATTTCTTACCTTATGTGCTAGTTCTGACTAGGATATAGGTTCGTGGGTTTTTCCATAGTAGCTAGTATGGGACTATATTTGGGATTTGTCCTGAGAACAGTGTTGATAACAGAGGAATTTGTTCATTATTGCTGAGCAGTGCTTACACAGAGTTAAGGCCTTTTCTGCTTCTCACCCCACCTCACCAGTGAGTGGGCTGGGGATGCATAAGGAGATGGGAGGGGACACAGCCAGGACAGCTGACCCCAGCTAACCAAAGGGACATTTCATACCATATGGCGTCATTCTTGCCATTTAGAGCTGCGGGAAGAGGAAGGAAGGGGAGTATGTTTGGAGTGATGACGGTCTTTTTCCCAAGTCAGGGTTATGCATGATGGAGCCCTGCTGTACTGGGGATGGCTGAACAATTGTCTGCCCATGGGAAGCGGTATATTAATTAATTGTTTTAATTTGCTTTACCTATCAAACTGTCTTTATCACAACACATGTGTCTTTTCACTTTTACCCTTCCAATTCTCTCCCCATCCTGCTTCAGGGCAGGGGTGTGAACAAGGGGCTGTGTGGGTCTTAGCTTAGCTCTTGATGTGAACACCAATAAGACAACAAACAAAGACTGCCAACATAATTGTGTTATTGTCACTCTGTTTTCATATAGTTTCTTATTATAGCTCTTACTTAATTTCTGACTGCAGCATTTAGAAGACATTGTATACCAACAGTATCAGTACCCAAACAGATGTCTTGTGCATTCACAGTGAATCACAGCTTTCTGACCTTTAGACGACATGAAATAGAGGATTATTTACATTTTGATAACATCCACAGGACTGTACCATTTTACTGTATACTTTGACACACTATTTGCCCTGTCAACACTTGAGACAAAAAAAAAAAAAATAGATCAAAACAAAAACCGTAGAGAACTTAAACAGCATGCAAAAGAGCTACTGGCACATCAACAGCCTTTGGTATACCAGTCAGGTGGAAAGAGAAGACTTAGAAGGAGAAAGCTAAAGAGTACGGAAGGAGGACAATAAGGGAAGGGAGAGTACAAGAGGAAGGGACAGGTACTGAGAATAAGAGGACAAGACAGCCCCTGGGAATAAATACACAGTCTGCCAAATGAAAACAGCAGTTTTCACTGTTTGGCACATCCAGAGCAACCTGCTACCAGCATTGACCCGAATGCACAGAGAGCTGAGATAGTGGGTTTTTCTCTACCAAACAACGAGGACTTTTACCTATGGGCATAAGTTCTGGCACTTCCAGGTAACGGGCCAGCTTCCAGAAGATGTGCAGCAGACCTTTCCTTTGATATCCCTGAGATGTGAGTATAGAGAAAAGGGATATGAACATAGACTTGCCTGGTTCTTGGTCTACTGTTCCTGCTACCCTTAAGTACTGTCTGAACATCACAGTGACCACAGGCATGGCATATGCCACTGTAACAGACCAAATATCTAGTGTCAAACTATGACCCTTGGAAAACAGACCTGTTTACTATGAATATTATCTAAGACATCTTTTCCTCTTGTTGAAATGGAAAAAAAACCCTTTGATTCAGACATTCCCAAAACACACAGCAACACATTTCTCATTTCACTGCTGCAATTTCTTTTCCAGTTTTTTTATTGAAAAAAACAACCAACCAACCAAAAAACAAACAACAACGACAACAAAACCACAAAAAAAAAAAAAAAACCACCAAAAAAACCACCACACTTCTTTGTACACCATGAACCTGGAATAAAATCTATACCATGAACAAAACACTCAGATATTAAAGAACTCAGAAGCATTTTGTCCTTCTTTCTTTTCTCAGCTTTTAATAGAACTGTAACTCTGCTGCCAGTTCACTGCCATGTAAATTGTATTAATTTCATATTACCAAGCCTGCCATAGTTCAAGAAGCATTTGGATGATACTCTCAGGCACATTGTGTTATTCTTGGGGATGGTCCTGGGCAGGGCTAGGAGTTGGACTTGATAATCCTGGTGGGTCCCTTCCAACTCAGCATGTTCTGTGATTTTGTGAATTACAACAGTCATGTACCTAAAAGGTCAGTGCTCTATTACTTAGACCTTCAACAACCAAAGCTTCCTCTTATGCTTTTATTTTTATTAAAAATCTCTCAACATCAGAAATGTCACTGTATGTCCCCTTTCAACAGGTAGCTCTGACTCTGTACATTAGTTCTGATACATGCTATGAATACATGCTATTAGGTTCTCTACTTAAGAAGTTTGGTCGAATTTTGATATAGCACCTCTCCCACTGCTCCAGGAATTTCTCTTCCATTCCAAAAAAACTTGTTATCTTTTCCTCCTAAGTCTCTGCATTAGGTGTTGTGAATTATAAAATAATGGCAGGTTCCACTCCTGAGGTGTCTGCATTCTAGTAATGTAGAAATTACCTCACTCATGGGCAAATTTCTACTACTTTAAAAAACTTTTAAAACCTTCTATAAGGGAGGCAGTCTACAAAGGCTCATGAAACAAATAATAAATTGCAATACTTCAGGAAATATTTAAAGTACCTTTATTGAAGAGACGATAATCTTTAAACAGATTAAAGTTTTGTTTTTCTTCCAGGAATTTAAAAGCACTGTCTGTGTTAAATTTGCTTGTGTCACTTATCGCTTTTACAATCTACACTCAGGTGTAACAGAAGGCACTCCAAATGATAAAACACCTTCTTGAACTAGACAGGTAACTTTATGCTTATAGAGCCCCAAATTTTTCACTTGTTGAAACCATTTATAATTAACTTTTAATGTTCTTTGGTAATTCATAGCTTTGTAGCTTCTTGTAAATACTACAAGTACCGAGAACTGAAATAACAAATCCCTCAGGTTTCAGGCTATATTTTTTCTGCCAGACACAATCTTTGTAGCCTTTACTCACTGTCCATCTGCCTGTCTTAATAGCTATCTTGTTTAAAACAGCTTTAGCAATAATAAAAAACCAAAATTGTATCATGAAAATATACCACAGGACCTGTATTGTCAAATATATTTTAAGAAATCAATCAAATAACAAAAAAAAAAATACTACTGAATTTAAAAAATGACATAAGCAATTTTAGGTTTCGACAAAGACCACTGTATGAAGATACTGTATTTAGTGAAGTCTTCTGTATGTACTTCACCTCTTCACCTGCAGACATTTCAATCTGCATCATCAAGA
The DNA here is from genome assembly GCA_035047845.1 of Dendrocincla fuliginosa. Lineage (NCBI taxonomy): Eukaryota > Metazoa > Chordata > Aves > Passeriformes > Dendrocolaptidae > Dendrocincla > Dendrocincla fuliginosa. The sequence goes on along the minus strand of JAWWMO010000043.1, from coordinate 19,686,441 downwards.
AATTTGGGGTTTTTTGAAAAACTATTTTCAAAAGAACTGTTACCCTATCAACAGGTGTCACAGTGTAAGAACACACATGATCTGTTCTTCAGAGAATATGAGGTATTTTCTTGCAAATTTTAGGGCTTTCACCAATATTTAAATTTTACTACTTGCAAGATCTCATTTTCAGTAACTGTAAGATTGCTTTGTTTTGATTTATAGTCTTTTTTTGATACCTCAAAGAAAGATCATTTGCTCACTATTATCAAAACTTTACTGTATTTAAAGCACAGGTTTGTATTTGTTTGATATTTAAAGCATATCAGGTTTGTATGGGAAAACATGAAGTAACTACAACAGACACAATTTATCTGTGATTAGTTGCAGTTTCTAAAAGCTTCATACAACCACAAGTATCAGAACCACCACTTTTTTACACACACAGGGGGATTGTCTCTTTTTCCCCAGCGTAACCAGTGAAATTATAAATATTCTCAGTAGACCAAAGGGCTGACAGCTTCATTTTGTTATAAGCCACGAAAAGAGATAGGATCAAGTGTCTTCTCACAGTCCTGCTCAAAGGGTCCACACTGATTACCTCCATAGTCATAATATTGTCAGACCAGACAGATGTTCTCTAATCCAGAAGAAAAAGAGAAAAAAAAAAAATAAAAAAAAAGTGGGGGTAAGGTGGTACGGTCCACTATTTAATACCCAGACACAGGCCAGAGGTCATCAAAATATTTAAGAACATTTTCTGAATTCAGAAAAAATGGTACAAGGTTATGTATAATTACCTATTTAATGTTTCTGATTTATGCAAGTATTAGATGAATGGGACCTCCCAGTTATTCAAGAGAGGAGAAAATAAGAATATGCTCCATATAGTGATTCCTCTCCATTCAAAAGATATTCTTCAAATCTAGTAGATGGAGAGTTTGTCTCTGCAACCAACAAACTGAACTGCAGCTCAGATAAGCCTTTGGGCTATTACTGTGCTGAATGGTGATCCCATTGGCACAGACAGATGGGCACCTTGGCTGTTTTCTGCAGTAGCGGATATGACCTCAGTTTTATACAGTCCAACAGTCTTTCATCTCTCTTAAAATTCACTCCCATGAAGACTTGTAGTTCTTTAACCATGATCTCTTCCTCCACAGTGTTTTTTATGGTTCAGTTTAGCTGTGTCAACACAGATTTTATGCAGTCTCCATTTGTTCTTTTTATCTAAACTATATAATTAAACTCAAAGACTCTGATTTGAAATGTAGAAAACATAACTTTTTTCACCACAGTCCATAACCAAGCCAGTTCTCCTTCTTTACTGAATTGTTCTAGGGGTTGCCCATAACAGATTATAAAGCTGTAAATCATCTGTATGTTGTACATCCAGGAAGCTAATTCAGTTTGAATTCAAATTTATGCATGTCTATCACCAGATACCAAGAGGTGCATTATTCTTTGACTGCCAGAAAGGACTGTCCGAATACATCTCACTTTGTATTTTCCCAGATTCTCAGATCCACATTTTCTTTAGTTGCAGTTCATGTTCTACAGTCAAAGGAAAATTTGTTCCCAATGATATTGTGTGACAGCTGCTACACAGGGCATCAGTGCATGCACTGTCTGTTGTAATCATCAACAACAAAATTAAATGCTACAGAGTGGTACACATTTGTAGTGCATGTAGTCATTCATTTTTTTTCAAATTACAGTAGCATTAAAGCCTGTGAAATATCAGAATGCGCCACATTTCTGTTCTGTAATCTTGTACGTGCTTATCAGAGAAGGGCCTTGAGACTATTTACATGAATGCAGACACTTCAAGAGCAGAAGCTTTATTAATGGCATGAATCTTTCAGCCTTACAATTACACAGTGGTAAATAAATTAATCTCTACAAAGCCACAAATAATATTCCCATAATTTTACTTAATAAAGATATACCTATAAGAATTGCTTTGTAATGTTGGATGTACAACCCTGGTATCCCGTAATTCTGCAAAATCCATTTCTTCTGCCACATCCACAAAAAGAATAGCACATTCAGCTACATTGCCTTGGTTCTGAAGACACGAAATCCTCATAGAATAGCAGAAATGTGTCAAGATGGAATTTGAAAGAAGATGTGGGTACATTAGAAGAAACCAAATTACATTGGGTGAGCGAGGCAAAAGAAATTATTGACTTCAGAGAATAACTCAAAGATTTAGCTTGAAAAAAACAGTCTAATAAGAAATTTCCCACCAAAAAAAAATATTCCTATTACATTGCTGATGAGGACTGCACCTAATATTCATGCAATCATCAGGAACATATTCTTTTTTAGTAGATGATTTTGGGGCAAGGTTTGTACATGCCTGTCATACACTGAGTGCCCATGAAATGGCAGTAATTAATGATGAATCATTTATTCATTGAATTTTGTCTCTTCTTATGCTTGAATAGTGACACAATTAGTCTGCAGTTCTTAAGAGTCATGTTTCAAAACTGGTGTATCCAATTATTTTTCATTAATATTTCTTGATAGGCAGCTTGCACATGAGCTATTCTTACTGAAAATATCAGAGCATCAGGATTTCAACAGGCAGATGGAACAGATTATTTTCAACAAGCTTTGAGGGAAAATGTCTCCAGTATGGCCCATTTCATTATGTCAGATATCCTAAACTCTCATGCTGAGTTAGGTTGTTCTTGCTGTCATCAAGAGGTCATATTCCCCAAAAAAGCAATAGGGGATTCTGCCCATTATATCATGTGCATCAGTAGGAAGGAAAATGAATGCCACACTCTTTCTCTTCTGCAGTTATCAAGTTAGGGGATGTCATTATTAACATTTGCCACATTGTCTCTAAAAGGCAGTTACAGGATGTGCCTTTTAACTCAACGCCATGCTCGGATCCCATCATGACAAGCTGAGAAAGGCTTTTAGATGTCTATTTTCTCCTTTCATTTCAATAATGCTCAGAAGGCCCTTTTGCTCACACATGTTGCTTTCCAGAGAATGACTATTACAGGTGCTTGTGTCTAGTTTGGAGCAGCACAGGAGTACACTGTGTCTCTTGTTCTTTACACAACTAGAATAATCAGTCTGAAAAGTCTCCTAGACACAGCTGAGCAACAACAATATTCTTAATTAAACTGTAAAGCACAGTAGTTACATTTATACTGCAGCTCTGTTTTCTACTAGCTTCGGAAAAGCAGGATATACTTGCTGGTCTGCAAAAAACTAAGACAGACATGTCCAAGCTATCTGATTTGTTCAGTGTTGTCAGGCCCTGGGATCCTAATGCAGTCAACAGCAGAACTTGCAAAGCCTATTCAAATATGTATAGTAGACTGTCTGCCTTTGACCCAGATTTCAATTGTTACCCACACAATACCATAATATTACTTCTGAATTGTTTATTCTGCCTTCATCTGTCATCTTACAATGATCATTGGCCTGTTGGGGTTTTTTTATAACTTCTATGCATTTTATTAAAAAGAGCTTCTTCTAAAGCATCATTTCCATAATTGAACATGAGTGCCTAACACAACGCAATGTGCTGAAAGTCACTGGGGCAGAATTATAATGGATGTAAATCCAATCCAGCTTTTCTTCTTCAGAGAAAAGAATTAAAGATGTTCTTTTCTTTCTAGAACAAAATATTATGTTACGGGACTAACCCAAGCATTCATTTCATCTATTTCCAGATTTCAGCATATTTTTTTCTAAGCAGTCAGATGATGTACAATGCAATTAGGAGCTCTGGAAAAGGAGCAATAGTATCATTTAAGTGTTATGAAAAATCTCTTAAAACACTAACTTGAGAATATGACCAACATAATAATTATTTCTTTAGTAACCTGTAACAGACTAATTCTCTTGAGAAATTCTAACAAAGCTGGAAAACCTCTACTTGCCTAAAAAAGAACAGCTTTGCTATAGCTCTCTGTCATTCAGAGGACAGTATGCTCAAGTGCACACGAACATATTAGATGGAACTGCATTGGTCCTCAAGCCCATTCCCAGTGACAGCAAATTGTCTGGCAATAGATTTACTGCACATCACTTTAGGCACCTATTCAATAACAAACAAAAGTTTAAGGCCTGTCTCAAAACGTTTTCAAAAAAACAGCAAACTGAAGAAAACAACAAAGCATTACTGCAATTCACATAATGCAACAGAACATAAAATGCTTACAGAGCAATCTTGCCCCAGGATGAATACCTAAAAGCCACTGGAGGGGTTGAGAGCTTAGAGGGAAAATTTTTTTAACAGCTGAGCAGCAAATTTGTTTCCTTGGGCATCTTTGTGCTAAGGTTCAGGTCGGGGGTATTTTTACATCCAGAACTAACTTGCAGCTCTTTGTTCAGAGAATAGGGAGGTATAGGTAGGGAGAGAATCACCCTTGAGGAAGAAGATCCAGCTCTTTCTCCCTGTGTTGTGTCACATCAAGAAATGAACACCACATAAAACACATTCGTGGTCCACAGCTCAACAGTTCAGTATCCTGCTTTGGAGAAGCTGAGGCGAAGGACACATACACACTACTACTGCAGGAACACTGGAAAGCACATCTTGGGCTAACGTGAAGGAGAAGAGGGTTAAAAGCTCTTTAACCCCTCAATAAATCTTTACATAAGGCAAGATCAATCCAGAGGAAAACCATTACACTCCCTGCTGCTGGAGAACTAAGGAAAGGTCAGAGAGGGGTGCTGTAAAAATTACTCAGGTAAAAGAGTGTTTTCTCTTCTAATCTGCGGTGTCAGAGGAAGGAGATAACATTGAACCTGCTGCAACTCCACCTCAAGCACACCTCCACAATGTATCTTGGTATTGTATTGTATTGGATGTATCTTAGTCATTAATAACTACAGAGGATGAACTGATGTGGAAGTTTGTGCTTAGCATGTCACTGAGACCTTTAACCTGCCTAGTCAGCCAGTTCCTCAGGCAGACCTTGGGCTGTCTGAATCTTTGTGAAAAAGAGCCACAAATGTCAGAACTGTGAAGGACCAAGTCAGACCTGCATTGTAAGAACTAAATTCTGTTCACAGTTGAAGAAAACACTCTTAAACCAGATGAAAATAGGGTAGGGAGTTAAATTCCTTCATTATTTGTTTCCAGCTGCAGTCTTTGACAATGATCTCTTTATTTATACCCTGGAAAGGTTAGGCAGCATCTAGGCAAAAAGCACATTATGGCACTGACAATTTATTTAACTGTGGTGATATTAAATTACTGTGTATGTGGGAGAGACACTATCACAGAAACACATTTCTCCTTTTGCCTTTTCTCAGGTTCTGTTTTTTACAGCCTAAAGCTACACACTAACCACTTCACTCACAGAACAGCATCAGGTAAACTATGTTGAAGAATCCCTTCATCACGTAGCATCCTGGGGAGATGCTCATTACATACTTCCTCCAAAGAAGTAATAAGAAGCCTATGGCTTAGTAGTTTCAATTAAAATCTTGACATTTAACACACAAAGTACTTACAGTTACTGTGATATTTACAGTATGCCAAAATGAGTTCTGAATGCCACAAATATTATATGGAAGGTAAATATTGCCATGTGTGAAAATTGTAGGCACTGACAGTATCTTACAAATCAAGCCTTCGCATGATGTCTTTATTTTTATTTTGAGGGAAGAGGGGAGATACAATTCTGGAAAGGTATTTTTTTTATCTCCAATAATTGCTTTCTAGGAGTATAGTTTTACTACAATAGCTTTAATTTCAGGAGTTAAATAAGACGCTGTTCATTTAACAACCCAAACTGAGTTTCGATGACATTATCTGCATGCTTTGCACAATCCAGTTTTTGTTTGTTTCCTAAAGAAAAAAAAAAAAAACCTATGCAATAATACTATGATATTCTGTGTGAATAAATATATTCTGGCACATTGCAAGAGGCCTACCAGCTTTTTGCACAGTTTTGTCAAATTTGACAGAGAAACAGAGGTCTGAAACTTTATTAACTACATCCATCTTTTGTGAAAGCACAAGACTGATTAGAGACGAGAGATTCAGTTAGTGGTCTCACTTGCGGAAAGGATAATCTCAGCTTTTGCTAGACGCCATAACATCCACACAGGACAGTCATTTCAAATTCCCCAACAACAGACAAAATTTTAATCAAAGTTCCCACCCAATTCAACCATGAAATACGAAGCTATAGCTAACAAGACTATCTTATACCTCTGCTCACTGAAATTCTTTTTTCCTTCAATGTTCAGAACCAGAGATATTTGCAGTTTAGAAAATCCCTAAGCCTTCCATATGCTCTCAGGCTCCTACAAAAAAAATGAATTCAGGAAGCACAGATTGATCAAATGACTATTAAATAAAACAGTGCAGCTACACTTCATGGTCTAGGAAATCCTGGTGAATCACTTTCCACATGCATCCTGTTCCTTAGAGGTTTTCTTCTGCAAAATGTCTTTGCCACAGACAGAGACCTGAGCTATCTAGACCTTTCATTAGACCTCATTCAGCTGCAATAAGGCTCTTATGTTTTGTGAATTCTGAATAATAACTTTAATCATAATTAAATTTCATTGACTTCTCTTACAAGAAAAATTCAGATGTTTGCTGTCATGTTCCTTAAATGAAATGGTGTCTGTGCTTCACAATATTAAATAATGGGTTGTTCAAAACTCCCTGATTTCCTTCCTACAAGAGTTCTTCTACTGGCACAGAATACACACGGGACGAAATACAATCTTGCTAATTAGATGATGAAGTTAGGCACTGTCTGATTGAAATTTTAAGCGCCTGGACCCAAATGGGGACTTCTCCAGAGAGTTCAGACCGTCAAGAGAAAAACAGAGAGGAAGATCTCATTCTCCTACTACACCCCACTCCTTCTGCAGCAGACCGCTGATCTCTTTATGTTAACATATGTAAATCTAAAACCACACCATCAGAATCAGATGTCAATTTTTCACATAATATGGGGACTGTTCGCAACAAAAATGAGAGAGAAATGGAAAAAAAAAAGCGGGGAAAGAAGAAAGGAAGGGAATCAAGCAGGTCCAAACCCAATACCAGGGACCTTGATTACATTAACTGCAAAAATAAAGGACAGGGGTAATTCCCCTTGCTTTAATCACCAACAAAAAAGAAGCTCTCACTCTCTCACATGCACCCTCTCATACTTTCTTTCTCTTTTCCTGATGCTCTAAGAGACTTCTACCTTTAGTTAATTGTTTTGGCTGTGATTTTTTTAAAACTGTAGTTGGATGGTCTTCCAGATTTTGGGGGACTTTCTAGTCACAGGAAATCTTAGGGATATAACTCTTATTTGATGACACTAAGAGCTGCTAATTAACATAGGACTGAATACAGATGTGATTCTTTGCTCATAACAGAAATCATTTTTAAACAGCAACTTTTTTTAAGGCATGCTTTAAGAAAATAAATACGTTCATGTTCTTGTATTTTATTTTCTGCCAAATAAGATTCTGAACATAAAAATATTGGCAGTTTATGTGTATATCTGAGAATGCAGGTCAAAGCCTGCACACCTGCTGCCCTCAACCTTGAACTAGTTTCCCAAAAAAAAAATTTAATTTTTCCACCTCCTCTGAGTGTGCATGTGGCTTAGTCACATGCAAACCCTACAGATAATACGCTCCCAGCCAGGTAGGCTCTGGCTGCAGTCAGCCTGAGAAGGCCATTCCGACTTCTCTAAAAATCAGCATCCACTGGTTCTACAGTAACTCCATAGTCTTGTACCAGAGATGGCCATGATGATGACAGCCTCCCAGTCACAGCCACTGTTTCAGACTTCTCCAAGGACTTACGGAGAATTGAGGACATGACATGCTTACAACAGAAGCCTCCAGCAGGAACTTTAAAACCAATGAATTTGGGTGTCTAGGGGTTAAGTTAGGAAAAAATGACAGCTGGGGTTCCAACCGGATGGAAGGAATATAACTCATGGAATGCTACAGAATTAATTCTCTATTTTCCATCCTTAATTTCTCTTTCTCATCAAGAAACTGCAACTCTTGTTTTTCCTTTTACCCCTCTTTCTTAGTCTGAAAAATTGTCATGAACAAGTTATGACAAATTAAAACCTTTTTCCCCACCACAAAGACCTTGTGGTAACATATAGGATCTGTAATGCTTTCACTTCACCCAGTGTTCTGCCATCAGCTTTGGGACTATGATCTTTATCATACAAGTGGATTCATTTACATCCCCATTGCCACCACATATATGTATGTATACACACCTTAAGTTCTGTAACTCAACACAATCAGTCAAAACCCCTGTAAAAATGGGAAGAACTCAGTTCTTGGAAAACATAACACAGGACATTGCACCTAAAACTAAGTCAGGAGTAACTAACTTTTGGCAACAAGCTTAAGGTATTAAAATAGTGCGAGTCCACAAGACACCTTTACTTCCTTTCTTTTCGTAAGTCTGAAATGGACAGACAAATACTAGGTTTGTTTCTGTCTGTCGAAAGTTGCTTTGCTTCAGTAGCTGTGTTCCCCTTGTTGCATAGCATCAATCAAAAAATCAAGAGATTAAGCCTAATATTAATCCTTACAATGAACTTATATTAAATGCAAAAAATAGCTGAATATATAGTATTTAGTATTTTGGGTTTTATCCATTATTAGTCCTACAGATTCAGTGATATTAGGATTACATTAATACACAAATTACGGGTTCTTGCCCTCCATCCACTGACACTGCCTCTATGACAGAATGATTGCTTTACTTTCTGTCCGATTAGTAGGAAACAATGATTTCAAAGTAATCAGGGGTGGGTTGAGGCTTGGTATCTCATCATGGCTAGCTTTTAGTGGCATCAGTCTTATTTGTATTCCTTCATTGTCTAAAATCTGTTTATTCACACACATTGAAAGGAATAAATTAGAATGGTAGGAAATTCAGTGCTGCAAAAAATTAACAATGTTGGGTAAGCAAAAGCAACAGCACTGTGTAAACTCTCTTGCCAAGCTCTCAACTGCACATGGCATAGACTGCTTAAAGGCTGAATCATGAAGACCTTGTAATACTGGAATACCTCCTGATACAAAGTTTGGAGACAACAAAGGAGCTTTGGCACTAATAGCTAAGATTTGAGCTCAATTGCAGACTCAGTACGTGTTTGGTATTGTATTAACCTTTTTGTTGTCTGTGTTCTGGGTTTTTTAAATAAATTAACCATTTTTTTTAAAAAAGCAGTCATATCTGATATGTTCTATAATCCATAAAGCTACAACTGTTTCAACAGCAAGTTTTTCTAATTGAAATAGTGATTTAGTATAAAACACAGTTTCCAAGCTAGAAGATTCACATTCTTAGTTACATTTGAAAAGCATATCTCAGAACTGAAGTGAAAAACTAATATTTATGGATGTATTTCATTTCTGTTATTTAAGACAGAGTGAGGCAGAGCATAAGGATTTTGTGCCTCATCAAAAGAAACATTTACTAAAGACTTGCAATTTCATTTGAATAAATCTATTTAAAATGAAATAAAATTAGAGAGTCATCAGTCATAATACCATCCAAAAACAGTGGTAAATTGCTTGAGCAAAAAAAGGATGATTTGATGGGGCAGGTGGAAGCCAAGCTCAACTCTCAAGCTTGGAGCCTGCACAACCCTTCTGCCTCTGAGCTTGATCAAATCCTAAGACCAACACAGGGTGCAAAAGGATGATCTGTGTTTCTGAGTCACAGTCTCAAGCAAATGCATTGAAGAGTCCTTTTTATAAACTGCTCAAGGGCCATTCTTGAAATTTGCTTTGTTTTCCTTCCCTTTCTCTGCATAAATTTAAACCAAATTGGGCAGAATTCAGAGGCTTACTTACCCGTTCAGCAACACATTACACTGCCTAGAGTATCACGCCCTAACAAAACATAACTGTATTTTGTTAAGCACTTTATTAGGCAGAACATAATACAAACTAAAGGCTGATAACAGATAACAGAGGAAATCCACTTAGCATTTTTCCCCTTTGTTTATGTTTTTTCTTTCCCTTCTTTCATTTCTCATTTTCCCTGTTCTCTTCTGCATAGACTCTCTGTAATTATACGAGGGAAAAATAGCATTTGAACACAATGTATTTTACTATTTAAGCGTGTACATAATCTTTCTCTTACACAAGGTTTTCTCTGCCTGTATAACAACTGAAATAAAAAATGGGCAGAAAGAATTCTTTGGAAGAAAACAGAAGCCAACTCTAGCCAGCACAGAAGTCCTTGAATGCCTTTCACCACTCCTCCTGAGAGGCACCTGAGGTGTAGATGGCCCCAAGGGGCTTGTCACAAGCTTGCAATGCCTGTGGCAAGTGCACATATGGGAACTGATGCTCTTCCATCACTAACACATTTCCTGAACGCATCCAAATGTTCTTCTTGAAAAAGCTGTCTCCTTTTTAATTGTTTATCGCAGAAAGACAAAGCTAAGACAACTCAAGTTAAACTGATCTTAATTAATGAAACTTACAATTTCACCGACATTATTGTGGAAAACTGGCCATTACTATTGCTCTCTGAGAAGTCATTCTACATCTGAATGGAACACTTGCCATCACACGAAACCCTCTGCCCCGCAGCTGACACTGTGTTCAGACTCTACCAAGAGAAGAAAATCATCTTCAGAGTTCCATGATTTTAAAAGCCTCTGTACAGACATCATTGCCAACTCATGTACATCTGATTAACTAAAATATCAAAACAGTGAAGAGATTTAATCCCGACATGCCCATTAACTACCAGAAGAAGTCCATAACAACGTCTGTAAAATCTTGTGCCCAAAATACAATTATGTAGGTCACTTTTTTATTACTAAACCAAATTCTTTGCACTTGACTGGAGGAAAAAGAAAAAAAGTCCCATATTTTGTGTATGTTTTAGCAACAGAAAGAATATCTTCAGGTCATTTTCAACACCTCAGTTCTGTGAAAGGGACATTATACTTTACAAAACAAATTATTCAGGGGAAAAAAATTAAAGGCATTAAATAATAAAAATACTTTAATCAAAGTTAAATAATATTTCTACCTCCTGAATAAGCTCTTAAAGGGTTTAATCCATAAAATACTATAATATAATGGAAATGGAAATAATTATGAGGTTTGACAATTCTGATAACTTGAGCAGCATGATTATCTGCACTTCATAAAGTGCATTAACATGTTGCGTAAAATACTTTCAAACATATAACTCAATTTACTGGCCTTAGCAAACATTGTAATGCATCTCACAGCAAATCCAATATGACAGCAAAATGTGTGACAATACACCTGGCAGAGCATACACAGAAGCACTGCCTTTGTCTGGCTCCTGCCTGAGCACAGCAGCAAACAGGGTCTCTGGCTTACGGATTTATTCTTTATTCCCCTCATCCACAGGAAATCTGCAAAGGGAAAGTGCTGAAGACCTGGGCGGGCTCTGATGAGTTATACAGCTTCTCATTCTACAATAAAAATAGGGTTTCATGGTACTCACACCACACTTCAGTCTAACTCTCATAGAATGAAGGCCATTTATTTCCTGGGACTGCACAATACCAATCTCTCTCATCCTTCTCGGGCCTACGATGTTCTGGGATTTGCATGCTGTTTTAAAGAAAGTAGGCCATGCAGAAGGTAAATAGACACCTACCCACTGTCAAAATAAGTAAAGAGGAATAGGAATCCCTACCAAAAAAAAAAAAAAAACCAAAACAAAACAAACAGGAAAAAACCACAAAACAAAACAAAACAAAAAAAAAATAAAACAAAACAAACAAAAAAAAACAACCACTTCACCACAAGTTTAGTTCAGACTTTTTGCTCCCATTTCGAAAAAAAAAAGAAATCTTGACTTGGTATTCCTGAAAACAGGTGTGGTTGATCTTCCTTTAGAGAGCATTTACACCTGTGGGATTAATGACATCCTGCAAATGCCATGGATCACTTAATGATAATTAAACATTTCCAAAAGAAACGTTTGCGGGAATCATTGATGTTGGGATAGTTTTGTTTTTTCTTAGCTCTTCCTCCCCAGACGTTTACAGATTACATAGGTACATGCCCTTCAGTGGAGTAGATCCTCAATTTTGAAATCTACAACTCCCTTGTTCTTGTGTTTGCAAGAGGTTTGAAATTTTGTTCCTCTCTCTATGAAAACCCAATCGCAGAATTTTGGCAAGCAGCCCAAGGAGATGACTTATGAACGCATGTGAAGGTTATTCTGCATTTCTGTATGCTGTTGTATAGGATGCCTAGGATGTATGTGGCAGGAAGTTTTTGTGTCGCATACAGCCACAGCAGCACAGAGGATTGATCTGCATGACACCTCTGCTACTCAAGGATATTGTTTTCTAACTCATTCTCTTGATTAATCATCAAAATATCCTGATTTTATTAACAATGTTACAGACAGATTGGCATTTTTGTTAGAATGTCAGCATTTAAAACACTTAGTTCTATTTCAATTTCTTCTAAAAAGTGATGAAAGGTCACTAATCATTCTATATTGAAGAAAGTGAAGGAGCAAGCAACACATCACAGAAAACTCTGACCTTGAGAGGAGAGTTTTGACCTAAGAAACAGTTGGTTTCCTAGCAAGAGAAAAAAAAATAATTATCTTTTTTTATAAGCTGTGAAGTTTCAAAATATTCATATTTCTGCTGTCCCAGTTTAAAGTGGTGGTGGTATCACAGCTTGCAATTTGCATAAAAATCATGCATTTGTAACAGAAAAAAAAATTCAATGTAGGAGTCTTTCCAGCTATTAATGAAGCATAGACATATGCCTGTTTGTTTTTTTTAAATGAGTAATAGCAATTCTTTAGAATACTATTCTTTGAATAGAATTCTCTGGAGGTCTGTGGACAGTTCATTAGGTAGCAGAATTGAGAGAATAACTTCTATCTGACTACAGTATCTACTACCCTAACCTGAAATTGCAGACTCATGCGTGCATCCAAGAGAGAGCTGTTACTGGTAAACTACCTCACTGCAAGTTTAATAACAAGTCTGTGTTTACTGTGACTCAGAGTACAACATGGCCCCCTGTCCTTCAGTGACAGAAGGAAAATATTTAAAATGAACGCAAGAATATGTCTTTGACATTTCCAATCACAGCACATTCTTTGTTTTTAATCTTGCAAGAATATTGTAATGTTCAATTCATTCAACCCTTCTACACCATACAGATTAACAAAGCCCAGGTGTTGTGTATTAGTGTGGCATATTAAAAATAACAGCCAGGGACAACTGCAGAGTGTTGTTTCTCAAGCAGGCACTGGATACTTCTGTATTGGGAGTGTGGGGGAGAAAACAGTAGAACACGTAGGGAAAGTCATAAAGAAGTTAAATGAGAAAATTCCACTAGTAAGGCCCAGAACACATTGAAATTTACCATAATATAAAGGAAGAAAGATAGTGGGCATCTCCTACTATCATCCACCTACTGTTCAGGTGGATGATATGCTCACAGTACAGTACATAATAATATGCATAAAGTAACATATCATGTTACATAAATGTACAGAATGATGAATAGCTGTTTTCTTGCTTTGCTTTCTCTTCAGAGAAAACAAAACAACACTGTCTGCTTTAACAGCTTCCCATATCTCGGTAGAACTGCCCAGGAGAGTAGACTATATATCATGTACATACACCATTTATTAACAGAATTTAGCCTGCGGAAGGAAGAAAAGATGATTCTTGGTTTCATTGATCTTTACGAGTATTTTTTTCTGTTGGATATTACCATTTAGACAAAATTGCTGAAATATCTTGAAAAAAAAGTTTCAGAAGTATTTTTCTTTTTTCATTTTAATATCAGAAGGCATAATTGCAAAGCCATCAGATGGAACACTCATTTTCCATGTTATTTGATAGCTTTTAAAAATAAAACTATACTGAAATCTGAACAAAACATGCTTCAGCTGTAATGCAGATGTAGAAAAAACATAATGCAATTTCCCTCTGTCTCAAATCATAAAGAAGCTATCACTTGTCAAAAGTTCTAAAGGAAGAGAAATTCCAAGTTTCATTTAGGGCTCAGCTCATCTAATACTTAAAAGACTTCCCTATTACATGGGCTATGTGACTGAGTCAGTGGCTTCACATACATTTGGATGATAACAAGAATTCAACTTAGGCAAGTTACTAATCTTCACCCTCAAACTATCAACACCACTGGCTCAGTACCAGATAGTATGAGCCTAAATAATTTAAAGCACTTTGAAGAATTAATACATCCAGGAGAGGCATATAGTTATACAAGACACATTTATAAGGTAACTTCAAATATCTCTGCATTCTGCTCTGTTTTTTACTTAGGAAGCATCCAATAGTAGCTACTTACCAAAACAGATATATCACCCTTGCATATAAAATATTGAAGTTCATAATACAGTTTTTAGAAAACTTTAGGAACTTAGCATAAATAGGCAGAAATTGAGGAATGGAGAGAGGGAAGGAATTCCTGAGGATCAAAACCAATGAATAGTAAGAATAGAAAGAAACAGTCAAAACTCAGCACTGGAAAAGGTTAATAAACATTTCCTCTAGAAATGTCTACTAGGGTTTGATTTGTATAACACAATCCATTTTGAAAGGAGAGGGAGAATACTGAACAGAAAGACTGCAAAATTTGAAAATGGTGTAAAATTATTTGAAATAAGACCAGAGTGAGGAGACAGAGGACTCACAAAGCTAGATAAACACATTTGTCACAGAAAAATATTGACTATTGACAAATACAAGGGAGCACAGACTGGCAGGAATACCTGGACTTGTTCACACACATCATTGAGTTCTAAATCAGCTGTAGCCATTTGTTAATAAACTTTGAGTGTCAGAACAGATTGTTTTTGGAAATAATTTGCTTGATACCCAGCAGCCAATGGAAAAAAATCTTACAATTTGTCAGGATGTATAAAGAATGGGGCTGAGAATAAAAATGAGGTTATGACACTCCATAAATCAATAGTAAGTCTTTACTTGGAGAGTTCAGTCACAGCTACACATCTTAACAGAGATATAAATGAAATAAAGGATATAAAAACTGACAACAGAAACTATTAAACAGCAATTACTTTATATCTTCTAACCCAGAGTTAAGATGTGTAAGAAGGCACACTAGGAAGGAGCTTAACTGGATTCTCCTGCAATACCATTTGTAGCATCCAAACAAGAGGACGTTTAATGAGTTAGGTTAAAATAATAACCAGAAGAAATTATAACAGATGTAAATTTTCATGCTTCAGGAAATATAAGTATCAACCACCTGAACACTCCTTACATACTGGGTTACTCCTTACACTGGGTTACAGAACACTCCGGGAATAGCTAATTCAGACAGTGCCTAAAACTCGCAGTGTTTGACACAGTCTGAACTTCCAGTGCTTCACTGTTTTAACTGCAGACTCAGATCACAAAAGGGCTGATACTGAGTGTATTGCTAATATCAACCATGGGGTATTTCTCACACGTGATTTTTAAAAGGTATAATTCTCCAGGTAGAAAGCAAAGGTGCAAAAAATGCTAAACATTTAAAACTACCACAAGCAGTTTGAAGACAAAAAGACATACAGGCAGACAAGCAAAATTATCTCAGCAAGAGATAACTCAAGAGCCTCAAGAATTTGTATGTACCTTCTTAATGTGAATGAGACTACTGACTCCAGACCAGCAAAGACCCTGAGAGTAGTTCAGCTGGTTAGAGTGTTGTGCAAATAACATCAAGGTTGTGGGTTCAATCCCTGTACAGGCCATTCACTTAAGAGTTAGACTTGATCCTTGCGGGACCCTTCCAACTCAGAATATTCTGTGAAATGAGAAACTATACTTCCTGACAGGAGCATAAGATTACACTACAACACCCTTTGACATGTTAACAAAAGAACTATGTAAATACAGCCCAAGCCCATGTCAACATACTCCTTCCTGTCACCCTTACTCAGATGTAGCCCTTAAATACTGGCTCCTTACAAAAGTCTGTGCATGCCCACCTGTATGTTCCAATAAAACATGAGGAATATAGACAGGTTATAACTTACTATCATCCTCACATCATGTTTTTAAATAGTATTTTCTGACCAGTCCTTCTGAATTCTTCATTTACACATCCTTCTTGCTGAAGCACAATGCCTTACATGCATCACTTAAATTTTCACTTTTCCAGAATGTGACTTCAGATTTGGACTTTAAGAATATCTTCTAGTACACTCTTAGTCCTTCTGAGATTAAGGCCACCTCCAGATTTTATGGTTTTCCTCATTCCAAGTCCATCTAGGTTAACATGAAAATATTGGCTAGTACCTGATCTAATTATAACAACTGTCAAGTACCACACAACGTTTTCTTTCATTTAAACAGAAATCTCAGTGAACTTTTCTAATCAGGTCTGCATCCAGTCTATAATACTTTCACCTAGGTCACAATTCCACCACTAAGTGTTCTGTTGGCAAAGTTCACTCACACAGACTCTGATCAAGGGGGGGCCAATTCAATCCCTGATTAGAGCTGGACTCGCATCATTCACACCACTGCAATATAAAAGGTGCTTGGCTGAACCTTTTGGAAAAACAAGCCTGCTGTAAAATGGACAGTAACAGAAGATTATGCAAAAAAAATAAAGGACAAAGGAACTCAGTCCTTGATAAAGAAGAAACAAAAATCTCACTTATGGCAGAATCTGTGAAGATTCTGGGATTTTTTTTTAAACAAGCCCAACCACCATGGACAATAAGATGCCAATTTATATCCCATAGTCCTTTATCTTGCACCACAATGAAATTATAATGCAAAAACCAAGCACAGGAAGCTTTACTTGGACTGCAAATTGCACTGTGTGTCCTCGATGTTTTCCTTTCTAGTATCCCCTTCACAAATATGTTTAGTTAACCCAAGAATATCCACTGGGATTAACTGTTAAAATCAACCTCCACTTAATGGGACTGTGTGAAATTTGTTCATAAACAGCCAGAAAGACTACATTTTGATTCAGACATTTCCCAACTTTGCTTTCACACGAGTTTTTTGATTATATATGAATTCTTTGCTCTGGGACTCCTTCTAGCAAAAGAGGGTCAGAGAATCTATGAGAAGCTCAATGGTAATACATACTAATACACAGAACAGCAGCACTTGAGGAATTTCATTCCTGTCATCACATTAAAACCTATACACTTACCCTATTTTTATTTCAGAACTTTTAATAACAGTTTATATGGCCAGAAAAAAAATCCTTATAATCACAGATGTCTCAAGCATAGTACAGACATAGTACAGCTTAAGCACTGATTTCTATATTTGGCCCAACATTTTGTAGCGAACTTCCTTTTAGAAAGATTTCACTTAATTATTTAGACCTCAAATAAATATACCAGTATCACTTAGTATTTTTAAAATGATTTTTCACCTCTAATATTAAAAAGTACACCTTACATCTTATTTGAAATTGTTTCCCTAAAACTACTAACTTCAGTTTATAGACACTGAAACTTGTAATCCTCAACCACTGCTGCAAAAAGCTCCTCATTTGAAAAATCAGTTTTCATTATGAAAATCATGTTCATTAGGAACACTATATTTCAATAAAAATACTTTTGTTGAATCCAATTTTCAATCTAATAAAATTGTTTTCTTAAAGTTAGCATCAACACTTATAATTCTGTTTGCATTTTTTACATTTAAGAAACTTGAACTAGATATCTTGATTAAGTTAAAAGGTTTGAAAGGGCTACAAATAAGTCATTGCACTAAAAACACAGCTGAAATAAAACTTTCCTGGACATGTCTATTATTCTTTGAATTTGTGTTTACAACCAATGCAAACACCTGGTGTTCACATGAAGAAAAAGAAGAAAAAACCTCGTAGTCTAATGACTTCTGTAGTACTTAAAGTACTATAACTAGTGAGCTTTCTATAGGAGGTTTGAAAAGTATCTCAATTAATTGACTGAAGAAAAAAACCCTCAAGATTTATTAGAGGTAAAGTTCCTCTCCCAACAATTTCTGGAGGGTCAGAGAGCATAGCAAGACAGTATGCTTACTGCTCCAAGATACCTCTCTAAAACTATAGAGAAAAAAAGTAATTATAGCTAAAGAACATCACATTGATTAGCACAACTGAGAAATTAAAATGGACCTTCATTTTACATTCCTAGAAATTACACTGTTCTTTATCAGGCACTAATTGGCACAAATATTAAAACCTGCTGGAATAATTTCCAAGCTCTTGCAATATTAATACACTTACCATCTGATTTTGTATTTTTTCAAACATTACTTTGAAGCTCCTGTAACCAATTATATCATGTTATTATTAATTACAGCTTGCAGCTTGAAATACAGTGCTATCAATAGAGTTTAGCGTAAATATAAAAGCAAAACTTAAAATTTAAATAAATTGTTTACGCTTTGTGAGGGTATGTTATTATTAGTCATGAAAATTAATTTGCTAAACCTGAAAACAAGCATTAAAGGAGAAATATCTCTGAGGAAAAGGTAACATTTCATGTATTGTATTTCTTCCATCTTCATGTTTCAATCTTCTATTAAATAACATCTTGAGGATGGAAGGGAAATCTATTTATCAGCTTACTTTACAAAATACAAAAAGCTTTAGTTTTATATCAAACATATATAAATATTACTGCAGGAAATAAGAACTGATCTTAAAGCAATTCATCTTCTTTCTAAATTATCAATGACTAGTCTAAGTGGAGAGGAAAAGTTACATCCCTTAAGTTTTGTTTTCCTGCTCAAACCTCCCTCACCTCTTCCCAATAAGCTTTCACTTTATCCATTGAAAATTTAAGTTCAAAAGTTATTATCGTCCCTCTCTGGAGATATTCCAAAACCACCTGGACTCATTCCTGTGTAACCTGCTCTAGGTGACCCTGCCTTGGCAGGTGGGTTGGACTAGACGATCTCCAGAGGTCCCTTCCAACCCTAACTATTCTGTGATTCTGTAAGAAGAAATCCAGTAATCTGGAGAAATGTACAACTGTCAATATATTAAAAGAACTGAAACGAGACAAAGATGATTTAAGAACTACATCAAAGAAATGCCACAGACCATTCCCTATGTAAGTAAAATATAGTTACCAATGTAGAAGGCCGAAACAATTTAAATAAAACTTCATTCCGCATATGCATTTGTTATAATTAAGTATATAGTTTTCAATGTTACTGCAATTTTCTCTCTAATGGTGTATTCATTTGGTTTCTAATAACATGGGGAATGAACCCTTAATAGAAAGGCAGATTATAGACTTTCCATCATGTATTTCGTCAAAGATAATTAACAGTAAAGTAAACAGAAGACCAATATTTAGCATCACAGTTAAATGAGGACTTACTAAAATGTGCTTTTTTTCCCCTCATATTTTAGTTTCTATTGGTGAGTCAAGTTTCAGTTCAATGCTTAAATTGTTAAGCAATTTGCATGAAATCATTCCTTTAGTCAATGTACCAAAATTATTTAATCATGATGTCAAAATGATTACACTAATATCATTGACTAACTTTTTAATGGGAGTAGAAAATTCTATAAATTTTAATCATTGTCTTCAAACAATAATGCATGGAAGAATGAGTTGGAATAAGGACCATTCCCTAATCTCCTTCCAATCATTGTCATGTAAAATATTTAATTTCCAGCTATGCTTTGTCCCAGACAGGATCTTTGTCATTAAAATGAGAGGAGATTTTGATATGTAATATATTTGGTGACATGTCAGGGTGGCACCACTTTGACCTTTTCAGTATTCCACATTTCATTTGGGAACCTATTTCTTCCTCTCTGCTTCTGTTACTGATCAAGAAATAGAAGCTGAACAGAGGGCCAATCAAACTGCAAATTAGAGGGAAGGAGTCAAGCTCACAAAAAAAAAAAATAACTTTAAATTATAGGTACATGAAATTAACCTCTATTTTAAAAATATGTAAAAACCTACCTCTTTCTCAGCTCTCAACTTTAACAAACCAAAAAACAATAAACCAAAATAATCAGCTTTCCTAATTATATTTTCAAATCTTTTATCTCACGTCTTCTAATGCAGCGATTTTTTTTTCAGAAACTAATATGTGAGTATCTTTCAAATCCTTCCTTCAATATTTTGCTTTTCATTATACTCATCGTCACATTTATTTTGCTTCCAGTTGTTGCCTACTTATCTTAAATAGGCTGTAAAGCACTCAGCAAGGAGTTGAGCCATCCCATGCATTTGTATACCAGCTGCACAAGGGGAGCAGTGTCCTAATTAGGTTCTCTCAACACAAAATTTATTAACCCAGACTTGGTAAGTTTTGCTGTTGCATGCAGTCTTACACTGTATGATGATTCTTATAAACCTACGAAAGCTCTATAGTCTCAGACCTCATAGTCAGATACTATTCAAACTTTCCATTTTAAAAGCATTTCCAGCCCTATGGTTCAGATGAAAAGTCTGAGGAGAGAGAATAATAGAATCAGGCTGAAAGGGACATTAAGAAATCATTCCATCCATGCCCCAAGGAAGAACTGACTACACTTACATAATCACTGGGCAGGTGTTTATCTAATACATTCGCCCAGATCTTTAACAAGGGAGGTTACAAAATGTCCCCAGGCAAGCTGGTATAATGCTTTGTCTTAAACATTAAAAGGAGCTTTCTCTAAATCTAGACAGAATCATGCTGGAGACTAATTTCATTATTTCTGTTTACATACACTGTGTTTGAACAAACAAGTGGTCCTCTATTTTTCTGTAAAAGCCTAACTGAAAGCATTATTTTCCATCACCTTCCCTTCTTAGTCAACCCTTCTTCAGGCTAATCCCCTTGCTTCAGTTACAAAGTTCTACAACCGACCTGCAGGTTGGAGGACTGCACAAATTATTTTACAGGTGGGAAGTCCATCTGCATGTTCCAATAAAACATGAGGAATATAAGGTTATAACTTACTATCATCCTCACATCATGTTTTTAAATAGTATTTTCTGACCAGTCCTTCTGAATTCTTCATTTACACATCCTTCTTGCTGAAGCACAATGCCTTACATGCATCACTTAAATTTTCACTTTTCCGGAATGTGACTTCAGATTTGGACTTTAAGAATATCTTCTAGTACACTCTTAGTCCTTCTGAGATTAAAGCCACCTCCAGATTTTCCTCATTCCAAATCCATGTAGGTTAAACATGAAAATATTAGCTAGTACCTGATCCAGTATAAACAACACACAATGCATTCTTTCATTTAAACAAAAATCTCAGCAAACTTTTCTAAATAGGTCTGCATCCAGTCTATAATACTTTCACCTAGATCACAATTCCCAAATTTGCTCAGGAGAATATTGTATGTGACAGTTAGGTAGCAAGACAAAATTCAAGAGCTGTGACACATCAACTGCTTTTTCTCCAGCTATAAGCTGTTATCCTGTCAAAGAAAATTACTAGGTGGCTTTGATACTATTTGTTCTTGACAATTCTGCACTGGCTATCAATCTTGTCCCTGTGGTTACATATGATTTACCTGATTATTTACTTGAACATTTTTCTAGGAAATAAAAATTACTTGTCTGTCCTGCCTCCCTCTGTTTTCCTTCTTCAGAACCATTAGAGTCCCTGGTACCCACAATAGTTGGTAAGTTCCTGTGAGCACAAAGGTTTCCAAAATCAAGTGTTCTAGTAGAAAACATAAAGCACAAAGGAAAAAGAAAAAAGAAAGAAATCAAACCACAAATCACAACCTATTATGCTTCTTGTTATTACACAGATCTTGTAATGTTTAGGACATCCATTCATGATTTTAACTGCTTTGGATTCACAATCCTGTTAATAATATTTATTTAATCCTATTCATGTTAATTATTTATCAAATGACGATAGTCTTTTTTATTCCAGGATAGATCAAGATCCAACTGACACAAATTGAAGTCACTGTTGAATCACAGCTGTTGTTTTTACACCTCTTGGAATACCTCTCATATTCCTGGAAACTGGAAACAGTAAGAAATCATGAACACTGTATTAAAAACACTTGCTTACAGAACCAGCTGTGTTGCAGATTGTTTCAAGAAAAAGCGATTTTTCAGCCAATGAACTACTCAGTGTCTGGGGGAGCCAATCTATTTGCAATAAATGAACCACCTCTTTTAAATATTAACTGTAAAAGAATTATCCATGCCTTTGCTAACTCCAGATCAAAGCAGGGTACTGTAGCCAGCTTTGTCTCTCCTATGAAGACACCTAGGATGTGACAGCACCAAGCAGAAGACAGAACAAGAACATTTATTAGTTAAACTATCAAGCATATTATATACACTGGTTCCTTAATGGTATGAATCACTGCGGTTTTGTCCTACTGTCAGATTGTTGTGAGGAGTCACATTTATGGTTCAAGCATAAGTACCTGAAACACACATGTTTCCCTGCATGATTAAGATGGTTTCTATATTCACATGCAGTTATTGAAAGTGGGAGATATTATCTTATTTTCTCACCCAACCTGATTCAAAATAACTAGATTTCACATGTACGTGCTCTGAAAGTCAAATCTAGTAGATTAATCCAGGCTTTCTGAGAAAGGATATGAAGACTGTTTGCAGGGGTGTTTTCAGGTGTGTCATTTAACACTGCACTTAGTGAAAGACTAATTCCACCCTCTTTCAAACCACTTGCTACTCATCATCTTACTTTTTGCTGTCCAAAACCTACTGCTCCAGAGAAACAGCCATGTTTTTCATTTCATTTTCAGGCCAGAAATAACTATGATATTGTGATAAAAATAAAAAACCAAAAGGATCAAAGTGACTTAGACATACTGTCATAATAATGCCTGTAATTTGTACAGCACAGTTCTACATGAAAGAAAAACAACAAAGTTATGTCTTTTACATCAGAGGGGTTTTTTTGTTGTTTTAAAATTCATCAAAATTAAAACCCCTAGATTTATCAGCGCTGGCACATGGAAAAAGCTCTCACTGGATTACAGTTTTCCTAAACTAAATCAATCACATGGGTGCTTTTCGTCCCTAACTCATGAAGGAACTCTTCTTTTCCAGAAAGGGTAAGAGAAATACATTTTTTTCTTTCTTCTTAAATTACTGCCAGAACCATCACCTTGGCAGATGTGTGACAAGCAAAATCATCCACTTGAGTCCAGGTAACACAGCCATGGGTGTTCTGATCACACTGCATAGACCTAAGCAGAACTCAGCGATGCTCTGCAACTTGACAGCTATAAACACAAAACCCCATAAACATGTGCTTACCAATTTCTCTGGAGATCTGGGTGAACGCCTCCACACCACTCTCTCCATAGTTGCCTTCAGAAGCCAGCGTTGAGACGTAGTTCCACCCAAGGGCCGTCACGATGTCAACCATGGCCTGGGCTTGGTAGGAGTCCGGTGGGACCACCCGAGAGAAGTAGTCATACCTGGTGTTATCGCTCAGTTCTGGAGCTGTAGATGCATAGCTGATTTGAGGTATCTGCAAATAGAATGACAAGTCATTCAAGCCAATCTAATAACCTTTTACAGTATATACTTCTATGTTTGAAAGGCTTAAAATAGATTATGCACAGGCACTGTGCAGAACCAAATATCTTGTTTTAATTAAATCAGCTGATCAAAAAGCATCTCATTTTGTATTATGTCAGTCAAGCCTTATTGTATAACACTCTCACCAAGAAATAATGCATTCAGTCTTGCTCCAGATGTCATGATTCTTGACATGTAAATGTAACAACTTCTTTTTTGATCCTGGCTCTGATAGACACAAGTGAAAAAAGAAAGGGGGGGAGGGGGAGGAAAGGAGGAATTCTTACTATTACTACAGAAGAAGGAAAGGTCATTTATGATGGCTGTGAGTCTTAAAAATGCTACACAGATTTTGACAAGTAAAATGTGAATTATTTCCCTTTCATTGTTTTCCTTACTTATGTACATGTGCATTACCATTTTATCACTATTTTTTGAGCTTTCTCTGTCATAGATTTTTCATTTTCCAGTTTTAATATGGCTTTGTCTATGATTTAAGAATATGAAGGCTATGTATTTAATAACAGAAACTATCCAATGAAAAAAAGCACCTAAAAAATTTACCTGTACATGGCATACGTATAGAGAAAGAGAAAGGTTACAAATATGGCAAACTTTGTAGAAAACACCTCAACTTTCTTAGCAGAAACAAACCTAAATAAATAAAATGCATTTTAAAATACATTATTATCATTACAAAAAAAAAAACAAAAAAAAAAAAAAAAAAAAAAAAAAAAAAAAAAAAAAAAAAACACCACCAACCAAGGCTGTTTTCTGTTAAGTCTTGTCTTAAATAAATGGTAAATGGTTCAGCAATGTTCAGAAGAAACTGTAAGCAATATTCAATTATTCTGAACAGTATTTTTGGTGCCAAAAAAATTAACATTTACGCTAACTTAAAAGGGGAATTATTTTCCCATTTTAAGTGGTAAAACTGATGAAGTAGTCATTAGCTTGAAATGAAAGATACTCCAAATATTGCATTGCATTTGTGATCTATATTAATAATAGGTGCTTAATTCATGTCTTGCAAAAGACAAAACAGTGTTTAAGAAAGCAATCTGAATGGGGTTCCTAAATTTATCCTGCTGAGAGCCAAATTTAGCAGCCCCAGGCAACAGGTGATCTGGTAAATGTTCACTGTCCTACTAGATGCTATAGCAGAAGATTTCACTCCAACCACTATGTGCTGTTCAGGGCTTTCTCGCCAGCGCAAACTTAAAAAAAAAAGATTTGGGGCGAATATAAGGGATCCAAAGAGTCTGGTCATTAACCATACCTGCAAAGACAGTGTAGACTCTTACAGACTGAAAAAATAGTTCATTGCCTTAGAGATGGCAAAATCACTTCTCAGTCAGAAACAAAAATATCAACTTTTATATATCTTGGCTGTATTCTTCCTTAACAAATTTTCTACACATGGAAAAGCCTCAGAATAAATAATCTGGAATGTTTTTATAATAACAACCAGAAAGAACAGCGGAAAAATAGAAATAGGATCACAGGAAAAGTAAATTAGAGCTTATATTTTGTGGAAATCAATATTCCTAACAAAACAAAGATATACCAAATAAAAATAAAGGATAAACTGTTCTTACAAAACTTGCCTTATATAAATTCCCTTTCTTTCAGAAAGTGTTTGAAACATCTTTATCTCTTTCCACACAAGAGAAATTTTGCCTGTAATAACATAGTTATGCGTATTTAGAGCACATATTTCTTTTCAAAGCTTCCTCTATTACTCTCTAAACCAGTCACTTTTTTTACATATGGAAAAAAAAGATACCTTTTGTGATTTTACTCATTTTGCTTCTTGGTGTTCTGTTTCACAAATACTGTGGCGTTGTTTTGCTGAAACTTATTTTATCAATAATGCCAATAAAATCAACACCAGTAAGAAATCTTTCAGATGAATACTTTAGCACTGAAAACCTTGGTCCCCAGACCACAGACTTATATCCATTAACTTTCTCGGTTCCTGTTTCTCTTCAGGCATGAGATGAATAACAAATCCTAGATATGTGTTTGTAGGAAAGTCGTTGCTTCAAACACAGCAATGAGTAGCTTCAGATCAATAAAGATATTGTATGTACTATGAATATCACTTATTTTGGGCCTTGGAATATGCAGAGAAGAGATACTACTTTCCCACTTCTCAGCTCTTTGCAGTTCAACTTCTTCCCCAGAGTTATTTTTAATAACACTGGAAGAAAACTGAAGGTAAACACAGTCCAAAATCAACACCCTGAAATCACTAGGCACAATAGTATGCTTAAATCACCATAGTTTTATAACTTCTGCCAACTTTTCACTAGCAGGAAAGAACAATATGGCATGTAAAAGTAGGCAGTAAGACACTCCCTGAACAGCAAGCCAACCCTAAGTCTTGAGGAAAAAGGGGTTCTTCCAATGATATATGTATTTATTTACCTTAGTTCTTTTTGTATATATCCCTCAGGGTTATAAGCAACACTACATTCAATAATTTTCTCCCCAGAATTGCAGTTCTCCCACCCAAAAATGCCTCGTGGATTTTTTTTTTAAAAGCATTTTATGCAAAAGTAAACAAACTTCCTTCCTTGCCTGCTTTTAAATGTACGTTTGCATACAAGGTAGCCCTGAAAAACAGCTTTAAAATTTGAGGATTTGGGGTAGTTACCTAGGAAGTGAAAAGACTCATAATGAAACTCAAGAAAATTGTTTGGCATGAGGACACATTGTTCGGATTTAGTGGTTCAATAATCCATGAATAAAAAATATATACATCAAAATGTAAAAACTCTAGTTATGGACTGTAAGTTTAATAAAGCATTTTACATGTCCCTAAGTACATTTCACAGGATAGAGCATAATGCTGCCTAAGCAAGGGAACTGTTATGCTCTATCAATTCAGTAATGTGTGTTTTTAAAACTCCCTAAATACAGACTATATTTATACTTTAAGTTCCACTGGTCCCTTGAGAAATAAATTTGCATTTTGAAAGAGACCTGTAAAGGAGTTTTATATTTCTCATTCTAGATTTCTCAGTCTAAGTTTTCAAAATTAAATACCATACTGGTAACATTTACATTGTACCTAAGTGATATATATCACTGTTAATAGTGTATTTCCTTCTCTTTTGGGAAAATAAAAAAATCAATTATATAACCACATTTGAATCGGTTCCCGCACAACAGCTGTCACATTCACTGACAATTGCTAAAAGGATTCCTGTTTGAATGCTCATTGATACAATTTTTCTATTCTTTCCTTCCCCATGGTTTGGCCACTGCCTCCCATTAACCTATAACCTGCTTATAAACTCTCAACTTCCAGTGGGTGACAGATTTGACCTCTGAAATTATTATACAAAGAAATTCATAAAAACCTTATTTTTATTATTTTTAAACATTAAACTACCTATTAAAAAATCGTAGTGTGATTTTTTGAAACAATATCTAGTTTTAGTTACTTACTGGTCTTAATCCTGATACATGCTGAACTACTGCTGAAACTACTAGCGATCCCTCATTCCTTTAATCTAAATCAGTGGTGGCTTCATCTCCTATTATTCAGTCACTGGCACCAGGAAATGATTCTGCATGCTTAAAAAAGTAAAACAATTTGGAGAAAAAAAAATAATAATAAAAAACCAACAACAAAAGAAAGCAAACAAACACTCAAACAACCAAAAAAACCTAAAAACATGACTGCTAAGTAGAGCACCTAATCCTTCAAGATACGTTCAAGTGAAAATAAACAGTAGAGTCTGTTTTTCCTGGATTTTTCAGTATACATCTCCTTTCTGATTTAAAAACTGTCTCTATAGATGTCCCCTTCCCAAAGGATTACAAAGACGGAGTAGGTACTTTCAGAACTGACTGTCCACAAGCATCATGACTGTGGCAGCTCTTCAAAGGGGGAATGACATCTGTACAAGGTATCCACCATGTACTACTACAAAACAGGCCTGTACTCCCTTATGGAAAAGCGGTGGACAACTTCAGGAGTGCCAAAGGTAGCTAATGTAACTTTTGATTTATTTCAGCCAAGTGGCACTTTCTGTTCCTCATACACTGAAAACAAGTCACCCACCACTCCTGAATCCAGGACTATGCACAGAGAAGCCTTGCCCTGGATCTGTTTGGTGGGTCAAGTGCTGGGATCCAAACCCAAAAACACAGAAGAGCTGCACTGAAGACGGCAGAGGAAGCAACGTGACCTAGTTATGCCCTTCCAGTAGAGTGTCTTCACCACAGCAGCCAGTTCTTAATACACTTTGTCTTCAATTACATGCTGTCCAAGTTTTGGGCAAAAGTTCACTAGAACCCTTTTTATTGAGCTTTCAAATCCATTTGCAAGCTACATTTGTCAATGTAAAGCATCAGCTGGCCATTTCAAATACCATCTTCCTTTATACAGTCTTTCAGCTGAAAGCATGATTTGGGAGCAGAAAAGCAGACAGTGAAATGAGCTAAGCTTGTAAGAAAATAGACCCAAGAAAGGAATCACCAGTAATTTTGAACATTACAAAATATGAATTATGCTCACAGCAGTAACTGTGCTGTACAGTCACACAGAGTAATGGGCTTAAATCACTTACATCTTAAGTTTTGCTACCCACTCAGTCCTATCACTACTAACTTTAACATATCAACTAGCATTTTATTTCTCTTTTCCATTCTCTCATCACTGAGCAATCATTTTTTTGAGGAATATTAGCAATAGCACATTAAAAATAGTAATAATTGCAGCTAAAAAAATTGCAGTCAATAAACTTTAAGTTAATGACTGTTCAATATCAACTGGCATTTTACCACCAACTAATAAAGCTTGCAAAGGAGTAAAAGTACTTGAAATAAAATTTGATTGTGGAAACATGTTTTCAACTTAATTTTTTTTTTTATTTTAAATGCCTACTATTAATCATTAATGGCCCTGACTTTTCAAGATTTTTATTCCCTCTTATGTAGAGCAAGAGTTCTTTGCAAGTACAAAAGAATTCAATGCAGTGAAATGAAACCTCAGGGCCCAGATATTGAACAGTTGCTGGAGGAGAGCTGAGGTCACCATATTTTAGCTATTAGTGACATTTGGAAATTGCCATCAGCCAGAACACCATCTTACTCTGCTTTCACTTCTGAAAAATGTGTCAGCTTGCAGCACAGTAATGCTAAAGTTATTCAGGGAGGACACTCAAGATCCAGAAGAGTTAGATGAAGCTTAATAATATCTTACAGTCTACCAAAAAGTACTAAAAATGTCCTTTTTTGTACCAGTTGTAGGAGAAGATGAAATGCACTCTGGAACTGCCCATTTCTGTCCACTGACAATAAAGAGAGCCTGGGAGATTAATTCAATTGTTCTACACATGCCACACAGAACAATACTGTAAACAGCTACATGTCTTCCATCAAATCTCACAATCCCACTCATTTTGATTACACATGACTATTAAAGCATCTTATGTTCAACTACCTTCCACAATGTCTTCATCCTTCCATCTATGATAAGAACTGGATAGGTCACCCATGCCATCATCATTTCATTCATTTCAGAATAAACCAACATTACATCACTCTGTGAAGATGTAACACATTAAGATTCAAGAATGGTTTTGGAGATGTCAGATGTCCCATTCAATGCTCAGAGCAGCTGTGCAGGGTGACACCCTGCCAACTCCACCAGCTACAAACCGCCTCTGCTAGAGCTGATGTCATGGACAAGTTTCAACATATGAAATTTTCTGATTCAGCCTCTTTCCATGGATTTTAGCATGCGGAGGAGCGATCTACAACAATATATTTTGCCAGTAGATATATTCATGTATTCAGTTATACTTGTAAGCACAGGTGATTCTAAGCTACATTTATTTAGATGAGTGCCCTTGATGCTTTCCCTGTATGTTAAGGACACTCAGCCACAGTATTTACAGTGTGTCCAGCAAAGCATGTTGTTCAGGAATTACCAGAGATTTCTACCTCCCCTCCAAAAATATGTTCATATCAGCTAGAGCAAAAGCAAGAAAAGACAGGTAAGCTTTTCACCAAGATGAATACAATTAGAAATGCATTTATCTAAAAAAAAAAAAAAAGTAGAATTTAAAAGCTTTGGAAACTGAAAGAACAAAAGTATCATCTGAAAGCTGTCAGCTGATTTCATGTGGTAGGTAGGATTTTTTAAAACTCATTTGAATTATTCCAAGCCATTCTATTTGCAGTAAATATCATAGTAGTTTCTGCCAAGTGTGTTTGCAATTTATACACGTAATGATGAGGCAGTAATGATAGGTCACTTCAAATCTTTTGAAAGTTCCCTATATGTCTGGATGGGTTTTGTGCAGAGATACGGTTTTTATGACAAAATGCAACTTAGTTGTCACTATTTTTTGCCCCAACACAGGGAGAGAAGTGATCCATAACACCTAAATGCTTCTGAGCTGGGATGGGTAAACTGTTTTATTCTTCCTTTTCTCTTCTATTAGTCTTGCACTGGCTTTACTTCTGTTGCCAGTTACCTTCTGAAGACATATTCCTTAACAGAATATAACTTCAGTGATCTGGACTAATCTTTTCATGAAAGGATATAGCTGAGAACCCATGCAGCTCCACCTGTTGCTAGCAAAATTATTTCTACAACTATCATAAGTTGGTCTGGTATGTGAAAAACTGCAGAGATAGCTGCAATCGCTAGCCCAGTGGAAATATGGAGATAAAATCAAATATGCAAATCCTCTCTAATTACTGATTTTTTTTTCTCTCCACTACAAACACAGTAATTATCTATCACACTTATTTCTGAGATTATAGGTGACCAAATGGACTACAATACTCTAAAAAAAAAATACCCTGGAAAAAATATTTTTTTTTCCTAGTTAATACATACAATTGCATAGTATCAGATTATGGGCTGAAAAACTATTAAAGCTCCATTGCATTGCATTTTATCCCCACTTGCCAGAAAGTATCTTTCAAAAAGTCTAACAAGATATGCTATAGCAAGTGTATTTCAGTTTATGACCTGCTGTGCTGCCCTGATAAAACAGGATGTGGTAAAGGGAGAATGAGTATTACATAAACTATGAAATATAAAGTGTTCAAATTTAAGAAGTAGTTTCCTTTCAGTGGGTTGAAGTAGGTCAGGGACTCATTAGAAGTCATTACTTTTAATTACACACAAGGGAACCTATAAAAAATAATAATAATATCCCATTCTCAAATCCCGTAACAGATGCAACATCTACAAAACAAATTCACCACTCCAGAAACTATGGGATGCACTTTAGGGCAAAACATTAAAAGGATATTCATGCATTATGAACATTTTTACAGCTGGGGCACATCTCGTCACACTGTGCAACACTGCTTTACTCTGGGAAGATGAGAACCCATCTAAGGACAGCTTGAACTGTCATCAATGTTCTGTGCAAGAGAGTCTATTGATAAATGTTTAACAATGGCATTTACTCAGTATGGAAGCTCTATTCTGATATTTCCACATCATTTTAAATCCTGGGGTTTGCCTCTCTGAAAACCAACTACGTTAAGCAGTTGCACATTAAATTATCCAACATCTGTGGGCAGCCTCTTTCTAAATATTTTAAGTTCGGCTGAGGTCCAGGCACCGAATGATAAACTGAAGAAGCAGCAGATCAAATGAGTAATATTCATGCTGAGATCAAATCACAAGGCGGGGGGATGGAGGGGACCTTGAGCTTGTGAATAGCTGTAAGTTTTTCCTTCACAGAATCTCATGTTCTCCAATCATCAGATCAAACGGGAAGCCAAGGATGATCAGATAGCTTTAGGGACTTCTTAAACTATTAAAATTCTCTTTCTACTTTTTGGGAAAACCCACACTCAATTAAGTGTATCAATATGTTAGACTTGTGTCAGCCTCTGCTGAGCACAGTGTGAACTCTGATATTTCAAAGCTTTTCTAGCCCTACTTTCCTCATTAGTGCTTGTCAAGTCAGTATCTGAAACTCTAATCTCTTTAGATGAGTTTGCGAAAAATATACAAAAATGTGCATTCCTTTTAGTCTGACCTAGGAAAGCCAACTTTTTACTATTATTCAGCACTAACAAATTTACCTAGTATCTTATAAAGTACTCCTCAGTCCAAAACAGGTTTCCTTTACATTCATTTAATAATTAGGACCACAGAGAACACAGCAAGCAACTTCAGAGACTCACCCACTGGGACGTGCAGTTGTCCACAGGAATTTTTCTCATTAAGAGACCATCACTATAGAAGGAAGTAAGTATGAGATACAGGAAGAAAGGGGAACGCATTGCTACAGACTGCCCAGGGAGCTGGTGGAGTCACCACTCCTGGAGGTGTTCAAGAAACAACAATGCAGCACTTGGCGCTGTGGTCTATTTAACAAGATGGCAGTCAGTCAAAGATTGGACTGTGTGACCTTGGAGGTCTTTTTCAACCTTAATGATCTTGTGATTCTGTGAAGAAGAGGGTGCCCTCAACAGGATGCAAGATGGATGCCCCACTTAGGGGACAGTTCTGATCTTTGCATTCCTTTTACTGCAACGAGGTCACTTCAGCTTACACCACTGGCTGAGCAATACCCTTTTGCTACTCATGCTACCAGCTTAACATGAGATACAAGTGACTGGAAAATACCACGAGGAGGAAAAGTAAATTCTGTATTATTGACGGCTCTCTCCACAGTTGTGGACAATGTGAAGATATGTAAACAGGACTCAGCTGGCCAGACATGTATGTCCAGTGCTTTAGTGGGTCTTTCACGTGTTCTAGAGTATGCCGCCTACACTTCAGCTTTGGCCCAGAAAGCCCAGCTTTCCAGTAATCTCTCTGACCCACACTAATGGCCTGGATACCTCATATCAGAGTGCATTAAGGAAATCCCTATGATTCACCACAGCTATGGATTCCTTCTGCAGCACAGACAGTTCATACAGGATTATAAAACATCATTTAAACCCATATATTACAGACTCGAAAGAAGAAAAATTAAAAATATCCCTTTTTTGTGAATTCAGATAATATTCTTTGATTCTTAAAAAAATCCATTAAACAATTTTACCTCGAGTTTTTAGCCTTAAAAGTTACAAGAAAATCAGTGCCAAGCCATTTCCAGAAAGTTCAATATTTCCTGTATTACCACAGTGAAATGTTAAGTCCAGTTGCTACTGGTAGTAAAGTTGAAGAAAAAAGCAAAACATTTCCAATTAAAAGATTGGAAGTTATCTCTGAATTCAGCCCTAGGGCCAAGGGTGTGTTATCCAAGCCTTCCTTTCTGTTCAAAATGTATTTTAGTGTAGATGTAGTAGGGTGGCTGTGGAAAGAAAAGATATCCTCCTCCACACTGTTTCTGAACACCATATGGCAATATCTCTTCTTTTCCATCATACTGGATTTCCATTATGATTTCTGACCTAAACACTATTATTTTGTCACTGTACTGATCCATGGACTATCTAAGCAAAAACAGAGATACTAAAACCCACATGAGAGCACAACACGGTATTTACAGAGTAACATTGTGCATGTTGTCACTGGTCTGAAGACTCTCTGCAACACTTCCTACAGAATTAATAATGTGATAAAAGTGATTTCATGATAAAAAGGAATAACCTAGTATTCTTTTTCCTTGTGTCTAATGGTGTCAGAGTCTGGAATCTTCCACAGTACATCCTGGCAGTCAAGGACTTAATCCTACTTGTCCCTTTTGAAAATCCCAGGCTTGCAACATAGAAAAGTGAATGCATTATCCACCATTTGGGGACTGTCCACAAGAATAACTATCAAATTTTTGTCTAGAAAAAAAGAAACGTAATATGCACTCAGAAGTACATTGTGCAAAGTACAAAAGTATGCCTGGTTCTCTCCCTCCACCAAAAAAACTATATTGAAATCTGCATGTCCAAGGATGTGCAACAACTTAGTACCCACCAAGGGATCCTGGAGATAGCTTTGGGATCTTCATGAAGGGCATGGTGCTTTGGAGACTACTCCACAGTCAAAAAGTCAGAATAGCACAAAGAGTGCTAAGAATCTTTCTAACTGGATAGTAAGAGCAAAGAACACTGAAAATTAGAGATTAAGGAGAAAAAGAATAGCTCTATACATAGAATCCACAAAATACCCAAAATACTTGGTATCAAATAGAAAGCAAAATAACCATCTTTCACAAATACTTGCATTTCATCATTTTTGTCGTTCTGATAGAATAGGTACAGACTCACAAATCATACTCAACACACACAAGCAGATCACAACACAAGGAGACTGTGCCCACGGGCAGGTATATCAGAGATACCCTTGAAGTCTGAACTTATCCACCACATCCTTTGACCCTGTCAACAGTCATGAGTAAAGTTTCCAAAAACTAATGATTGCCCTGAAAGTCAGCAATTGCAGAAGAAATTATTTCGATACAAAGTATATAAAAGTATTTTTATTTATATATAATATACATACACATATGCACATGCATATACCATGTGATGGGCTCTTTTTCTTTCCTTTCTGACGAAGTAGTTAGTGCTTCATACTTTCCCACTGGGAAGGCTACCCAAATTTTGTTTCTAAGCTCATATTACTGACTCAAATTGAAGAAGATGAGCTACAGAAAAGGCACAGCTTAAAGGGAGTAAGCTCACTTGAAGAAACAGAGAAATCCTGCAGAGGTTTCTTACCTGTACAGCAGTATATTCTTAGCTTCTCCATTTAAAGGAGATAATTACAATATGGAGGAAATTTTTTTTTAAATAGTTTTATGCTATTTCTTATTGAACCTATTTCCTATGTAGAGGTACTTCATCCTGATGTTATCTCCCTTTCTTCCTATATCTCATACTTACTTTCTTTTCTCAGACATTTCTACAACTTAGGTTCCATTCTGCTCTTTTTTCTCTCCTTCCTTTATGTGTACATCTTCTTCCCAGATATTGCTTTTTCTTCACACCCATTTTCTCTACCTATTCTCACTCCCTCTTCCTCAGCCACAGCTTGACTGACCTCAGAAGGAAGAGTAGACAGTGGCTGGTTCCTAAAGAGTGACTTAGGTTTCTCAGTTCTAGCTCTGCTAGTCTCTTTTGGCAACCCATGCTCAGAGATACGTGGTGTTTCCACTCGGCCCTGTGGAAAGGGCAAAGGCAAACTCTTCTTCTGTGAAATACAGCTGGAGGGGGTCAATCCTCACTCTTGTCTACTTCTCCATACTAGGCATTTTTACTCTCTGACTGCATTGGGAACAAGTTCACAAAGTCAGCAAAAGCAGCATTTGATGTAGGAAAAAAGCCTATATTGGATGAGCATTTCTGCAAATTCTCCTTTTCCCTATTTTTATTCATTGCAATTTAAGTACAAATCAGTTTACTGTTATCACCACCATACAGCCTGGTTTGAGTGTGTTAGCCTCAGCCTTGCTGGCTAGTGCAGTGGAGATTTCTTCCCTAGCTATGACTCGCCAATATCTCTAAGTCCAAATACAGACTGATAGATAAGTCTTTTTGAAGGTTCTTAGAAGTCCTCCTCAGTTAACTTGATCCTGTAAGTCTGGCCCCACCATCGACATCCTACTTCAGCAGCTCAGCAGGATGATAAAAGAAGAGGGTCTGAGGAGCTTTCGATAAGTTCAAAAAGCTCCCCCACGCAAATTTTTTGCCATTTCAGCAATCCCAGTAACACCTCATGTTTATGACAGGATGTCAATAGTCAGAGGCAACCACTACTGACAACCACTTTCCAATGCTCTGAGAAGCAGCTCCCCTGCCTGCCTTCCCACCAGCAGGGATCAGCCCACCTTTGCAACGTAGCACAGCCAGATAGTGATTCAGCTGGCAGCCAACAGAGCCTGGGCCCCAGGGCTCCACACAAACCTTTGCTTTCCCCTAAAAGAGGGGAAATGCTCACACCACTCCATAATATATTTCACAGAATTTAGTGTATTTCTTTGGGTAGAGTAAGAAACCAATTGATTCTGTTCTGACTGAATATTGGGAACCTTAACACATTTCAACTCCTTTTTTCCTATGACTGATGCAAAACACCTGTCTTTAAACCCACCTTTACTACAGGTCTTTCAAAGAGAAAAGATTTAAAAAGAACCCCAGGCTTGTTGGACAGTGTTTCAGCCTGCAGCTAGTGCATCAGTGCACTGATCCGTAGTCTTTGGAAATATCTTCTTATAATACTGTGCACAAATGATTTGTATTAGGAACTGGAGTGCCACTGTACCACTTCTGAATACTACATTAGCTTTTGATGAGTGAACATCTTTTATTTTGAAATTGTCCTCCCTCAGTCTGTTGCTGCATATGTTAAAAGACCCCATCAAAAGCAAAATTACACTAAACTAGATTTTAAAGTGTCAAGTGCATTGAATAAACATTGGAGACATCAAAAGCCTGAGTGGATGCTCCTGATGACAAGTGGTGTGGGAATGCCAGCCTGTGCTGAGCCTGATACAATTCCATTTCTATCTACTTACTGAAATTGCTTCACAAATATATTTCTGCATATCAGTGTCACCTATCCAGTTCCAGGCACTAGAAGAATTGGTTTAAAATTGCCAACTGAAAGATATCAACACATTTTTTTTTCCATGGAATATCAATGTCATCTACATCTCTCTCAAAGGAGGGGGAAAAAAAAAAAGAAAAAACAACCCACACAACTTTGAAGCACTTGTTTTTGATGTATTTAGTGTGTCTTCTCTTTCACAATTTGTAGATCTTACTTTTTAACCACAAAGGCTACAAAGCACTGAGGTTTATTGAAACAGAATTTGTGGGCTCAGCATGTGGGCTGCCTTCATAAGGTGAAGTTCAGCACTTTCTTAGGGATCAGCACCTTATCCGCACCTTAGATGGGATTTGCATGGTACTTCCTGAGCTAGCTACTATAATATCAAGCAGAAAAGGTGCCCAAGATGACATTTCTTTTGTAGCTGAAAGTCATCTTCCACACATAAAGTTAGTTCAGACATCTCTTCTAAAAGCAATTCTGAAGAAGAGGATAATGTCGCCAAATCTCATTGCCACTGAGCCCACACTTACACCCTCACTCTTAGTTGAGAGACCTTCGTTTGTGCAGGGCTGACAGGAGATCATG
This sequence comes from Dendrocincla fuliginosa, assembly GCA_035047845.1. Taxonomy (NCBI): domain Eukaryota; kingdom Metazoa; phylum Chordata; class Aves; order Passeriformes; family Dendrocolaptidae; genus Dendrocincla; species Dendrocincla fuliginosa. The sequence continues at coordinate 19,649,895 of JAWWMO010000043.1, read as the reverse complement.
AAGTCTCCTTCCTCTAGGTTAGAAAGCAGTACAAAAAGAGTTACAGCAGAAGCCAAAGTATGAAACATGGCTCTTGTGTCACCTTCAGCATGCACAGAGCCTGAACCAGATCTCCCAAGGGATTGCTCTAACACTGAGACACCAGCCAGACTGAAAGGGGAAGGACTCTCTCAGCTTCCCCATGGCAGCAGGACCCTGTGTGGATGAGTAGCATAACTCTGGAGAACAAACCAGTGCAGCAGACAGAATTGCAGAGCTCTGCATTATATCTGAGCTGGTGCAGGTGCCAGGATCTGGTCTTGACTTCTTGAAGTACATTTGACATTGAATAAAATATTTGCCAAACATGTAGGCAATAAGGTAGCTGACAAGGAAACAGCCCCTGTGGGGAAATGCAGTCACAGAACTGCAAATGCTAAGAGAACTTCACTGGCCAAAATTAGATAGCAGAAGTTTCACAGATCCAAGAACATCTTTACAGATCAGACTGAGATGCCTGAGTGCCACTTTAGGCACATAAGAAGGTTCTGTGAGGTCTTATTTTTTCTATCTGGGCTAGGTAGTCCAAGTATAACTCTTCAGATCTATGAAAACAATTAAGGGGTACAGTTGTATTATGTAGTTTCAAAATCAATCTGAAAATCTTCTGTGTCAGATTTCTAAAGAATTGCAATTTCACTCCCTATTAGGATAAGAGAAATTTCTGCCTGACAGAATTCCCCATACAATTTAATGAAGTTATTTTCTATACGCTTGTACATCAATCAGTTTCTTATCTCCAAGCATTTTTCCCTTTCCACTTTTTACACTTTATAATATATACCTTTTCCATCCACTCAATTTGGCTGAGCCAACAATTAACAATATTTTACTCTACAGATAAAATTTTTGGCTTTATATATAGAGGTGCACAACAATCAGCCTCTAACAAAAAGTGAATTGTTTCAAACACACTTCTCCATGAACCGAGAAAAGTTTTGTACAGAATACACAAGAGCAAAAAGCAGAGATACCACCAGTGCTGGTGGCCAATAGCCTCCAATCCCCTCTATCACCCTGGTGTCAAAGTAAAGGGCACCTCCTGAGGCCAGCTGACCCTCTGCACAGCCTGGTGGACAAAAGCTTCAGTGCCGGAGTCTCCCAAGCCTGCTCTGTTCTGCAGCCAACTGCAGAGCAAAACCTGATTTTCTGACAGGCAGCAGGCTGCAGAAAGCCAGGCCCTGGCACCCGCTGCTCTGGCTCTGTAGCCAACAACTGGAGAACCACAGGTGAGAACAACATGTGGCCACTCACCCCAGCACAGCCTTGCTAGAGGCACAGCACGACTGCAGTGCCACGGCAGGCTGGAGCCACATGCCTCACCTCACTGTGCTGCAAGCAAAGGCTTGGCAGTTTTCTTAATATCCCGAGAATGAAAACTCCCTCTGAGCTTCTGCAGCTCAGGTACAGTGCTAGCACTGCTGCCCCTCCATTCAGCCCTGCGGGATCACAGCTAGGAGCTGGCACACAGGGAGCAATGCTGTGCTGGGATATATGGGGCACCTCATACCTGCAGCAACAGAACAAAGCCAGCATTTCTGTGATGCTTCATTTACCATCCTCCCAGTCAGGGATACATCAGTGGGAATGAGACACTGAGTGCACAGGTAGTATCACTATTTTAAAGTCTATAGACTAAGTTATAGGGGCACAAAAAGGCTCAGCAAACACTGGTAGCTGGCTAGACAGGAGATCATTAAAATCTTTGCACAAGGGAGAGGTCAACACCACCACTTTTTTCTACCTGGCAATTTTTATTTCCTGCCTCCCACACCAGGACTGCTCACTACAAACCACAAACTACTGCCATTACTAGTAGTATTTCCACAATTTTTAATTAAAGAAATAAACAGAAAAAAAAAAAAAAAAGAAAGAAAAAACTCTTCAGACCTCTGTTTCATCGTTTGGATGCACCTAGCTCACACAATAGATAGAGTAGAAGAAGCAGCCTTTCTGCATGGGAATTACTGAGTTGTTTCCCTGCTACCATTTCACCCCAGACTGTGGAAGTTTCAGCTCTGCAGAGTAAACTTCCAGAAAGATAGTTAAAAATAAGGCTTTCTTATGATGTGAACATCAGCCTCTCCTTACTACAGCTCTTGAAGCTATAAAACAAAACTAATGCGTATTTCCCATATTCCACAGAAAATAAGATGTTGAAGCTCCAAACTATTTCATTTCACTCTTGAAGTGCTTATTAAGATCAAGGAAGCTTTTCACGGATGTGGAATTTTACCTGAAAGCTGCAGCTGAAGTATCAAAATAAAACAGATGATCAGAAATGTGATCTCACACACATCTATTTTTAAAAAAAAAGTTTATATACACACCTACAGATTCTCAAGACATAAGAAGCACTTGAGATTCTTCTCACACTGCATCAATTTCCACATTTTATCTCACTTCAGCTCATGCCTGCTGTAGAAATGAAATCTAAGGAAAAAAATTAACATGATCAAATCTACCAGTTATTAATAAATTCTTGGTGTATAGTCAGAGCAGATTAATTTGTTTTAGCTGTTTAGAATGCAAAAAGCAACATGTTTAATACTGAACTCACTCTCAGGATATGAAAAAATATATTACCATTTTATTGACTGTAAACATTCAATCTAAAGAACAGTTGGAAGGTAAGAGTCTGGAATACCTGCTTCGATTAGTCAACAGATGTTCTACGGAGTCAAAACTTACTTACTCCCCCAGTTTTGACTTTTATTGTTAACTCAAACAATAACAAAATAGAAATCTAAGCTTTTTTTTTTTTTTTTTCCCCTCCAACTCACTACAGCCGCAGCAGCTCTCTAAAAACCATCTCTGCTCTACTACTTCATTATATCTGCTTGAGGGAAAGTTTCCTATATCTCAGATAATTTGCACCTGTTTGTATGAGTCACCTGTTAGTATAGCTGCTTTTTAATGATAGTGCCTTGCAGCTGAGATAAGAGCGAATTCAACAACTAAAGATCAAGAGGTGATTTGCGAGACTAATACATTAATTTCTTCCACTGACAGAAAACTTATTTCCTTATAAAAATAAAATCACTACATGATCTAGTAGCTAAAATGAAGAAAGTGAAAAAAATTAGGACTGGAAATCAGATATTTAATGCTGAAAATAACAAATAACTGGAAAACTTTGCTGGACTCCACTTCTTGATATCTAGTATAAGACAGCAGAGTACAGTCTGGACTTCAGATCAGCAGACTTCAATTTATTCAGGAAACTTTTAGGTGTGATTCTATGGCAGCTCTGAAAAACCAAGGAGTTCAGGGAAGTTGGCAGGTCTATCAGACAGCATCCCACAAGCACAAGAGCAGTCCTTGCCAATATTCAGGAAGACCATCAAATTGACAAAAAAATCTGCATGACTGAAGAGAGACCTTATAGTGTAGAGACATTAAAAGGCAATATACAGGAGGAGGATGCAGGGACCAGGAACAGGAGTTTGAAAACAAATCATGCTTGATATCTCTCTACAGTACAGTAATGGGGCCTGTGGACAAGGTTTAAACTGACATGAGGAGAAACTTTTTCACCATATGGACAGTCAGGCAGCAACTGGTCTGATCTTATAGCTGACCTTGTTTTGAGCAGGAGCTTGGCTCACCCTACTTTACTGGGGACTAGACTCAGCTTTGAGTTAAGTTGTCCTCGGTGCTCTCTGTAGTTCATCAAGAAAGACAGGAACCACTACTATGCAATTCACATCTAAACGAACCAATAAACCTCTACTGGAGACCTATTTGTCCCCACTGACTTTAGAGAGAGATTAGATTAAAATCACAGCCTCAATAATATTCAGATCTCTTTCTGTGTGCCAAAGAACCAGCAAATATTTGCCTCAATTCTCACTTAAATATAGAAGTGGAAGTAGGTATCATCTGACCTAATTTTAGTCCTTCTCTATGCCCTGTCAGAGTAAAGTAAATATAATACAGTCACTGAAAGCATGAAAGAACTTAAACCTGTATAGATTTTGTTGCTAGCTTAGGAATTGCAGCCGCAGAGTCAGGTTTTGGGGTTACTTTCTGTAAGACTTCTCATGGAGAAAAGAAGGTATGTCAAAATTCAGACAGTAAATCATGAAAACTGTAAAGGAGATTTACAAAATACTGCTGAACCTTAAAAAGCAAACACACATGAAAGATTTCATAGTAAATAAAGAGAATTTCAACTATACGGGCAAGAATAGCCTGCTGCAACAGTAAAAGAAGGGGAAGTTGCATTAAGCCAAGAAATAAACACCCATATTTCTTAAAATATGCTCATATGTACATGTACAGAGTGCAGGAACAGACCATAGCAAGAAGTGAGGTCCAGTGACTGTTGGTTAAGAGTGGTACTCCTCTTTGCAGCAGCTCCAGTGGCACTCCTCACTAGTAAAATGCCAAGGAATTTCTTGGCTCCTCATGCGTCCTGATTGTGACATCATGATACAGGCAGTAAATAAGGTAAGGCACATGTGCACCTCATTCTTTAAGGTCCAGTTCCCAGAAGTACATGGTGTTCTCACCTGAGGGGCACCACTAGCCCTAAAGACCACTAATGAAAGTGAAAGACAACTTCCAAGACTTCCTTCTCTTTTTCATATATGAAAGAGTGTCTGGCTGAGAATTATAGTCTTCACCATCTTAAAAATCTCAAAATATTTTACCAACATGTTCTTTATGTATTAGAGTGAAAAAAAAATATTTCCACCAATCAGCTAAAAAAGGTCAATTTCACTGCAGCAAAGAGATAAAAAACCTTATCTCTATTTCTGCCCTTTCCACATCATTTTGAAGATGTTGTTTGCAAAAAATGTCCATCTCATCTAATCAATTTCTGTCTCTTAAATACTGTTATCTTAAACAGCTCTTGGAAAAATTCATTAATTTTTATAAGCATTTACCTCTTCCTCCACAATACATGTCAGATTTATTTTGCTTTCTAACCTCAGCCTTTACAGCTCCCATTTTAGCTCTAGCCTCCTCAGCATAATGAGCCTTTCCTTGTGCTGTGCGTCCTAGACCACAAAAAAATCTCCATGGTTAAGCCATTGTGAATATAACTAAGGGGTCTGGTTGCTAAATACTTCTGAAGGCAAGAAAGAGTATTTCCTTGTTATCATGCTTACCATCTAGAAAGCAAGAATAATGTCATTAAGATATAATGTTTCCTTTTCCCATTATCTGTCTTTCAAGAATGACAGAATTCCACATTACCAAAATGGTCTCAATTTTGTCAAAAGTAAAAGTATTTCTAATACTTGAGAAATTTTCACTCTTTGTAATTAGAAATCAAACTTCTGTAATGTTTTTAATAAAGCAACATAATAACTATGCTACAAATAAATCAAATAAATTACCATTTTTAATTAGGCATAACAAACAATTAAATAGATGACATTTAAAATTAATTTTCTCTACCGGAGGGAACATGATTTAAATCGGTGCTGAGCCTAGCACTCTCCTTGTGGATATTCTTTTAAATGCAGTGACATTCAAAACCTTCATAACATTTTCAGAGACAAGCCTGTTTCCATTTTCCAGTATTTGAGGTTTCACTTTTAAGCCAGGTTTTTTCAATTACCAAACTTCCCTAGAAATGCTTCATGTCTTAAAGTTTCTGCTCAGCTCCATAGTATGTAATTGCAGAACAGCTGCACAGTCATACCAACCACTGATAAAAAGGCATTACAAACTTCTAAGCAAATCATATTTATAATGCATAATATTAAAGGCCAAAGAAAATCAGTAGCACTTCAAGGCAAACTTTTGAAAATAGGGCAAGAGCATCTTGGGAAAGTGGTAAACATTGTGCAGCAATGAAAAGATGCAGCTGTCTAAAATATAACTCCAGTACAGCACACTGAAAAGAGAATTACCTTACTTTTGACTATACTTTGTCTCCCAAATTAAAGCATTATTTACAGTTAAGTGCTTCAAGGACTGGATCAAAAAATTCTTAAGAATCCAGTCCAGCAAAGAGTGGGCAGTAGGAGTTACCCAGTAGGAGAACCCAGAACACGGGTTCTCTCTCTGACTTCACACATTTCAATACAGAAAAATTTGCCCTTATGAGCTATTTCAGGTGATCCAAAAGCCACAAAGGAAATGCTCCATTGGCTACTCTGAAAGTTCTTCTCTAATTCTTCATTTGTAGTGGTGTAAGTGAAGAGTGAGTCTGTAGGAATCAGTGGATTAAGGTTCTGTAAAGGCAGTCAGCAAAGAAAGCTAGCAGGTGCACATTTCACTTGCAAGCTTTACTTAACGATTGTCATCACATGCCATTTTCTGCAAAGCATCGAATGCTAAAAACAAAGCAAAGACATTTCATATTCACTAAAAGGTGCCAGACAAGTTTTTAGAAACTGCAAAATGCAATGGAATATTTCACCCAGATCATTTTCAAGAAAAATAGGAAGCCAAAAATGAGACGATGAATTTTATGCTCGTTCTGCTGCCTGAAAGAACTAAATGTAGAATGGTATTGGACTGTATGTGTGACTCCCATCAGCAGAAAGGAGTGCTATGTATGTGAATTGAGGGTAGAACAACTCTGGCTCTCTATATGCCTTCTGGAGTGTGAGAAGGTAGCTGCCAATTTGCTCTAAATGAAAGAAGTGGGAAGCTGAAGTGGCCGTTTTTGTAGCTGGCACATCGCTAGAGATCTTAAATTGATGATGTAGTTGAAGAAACCTCTTTCTGAAACATATTACATTCATCAGTTTAAGACTATAGCTAGTCTGTTTTATATTGATATATATATAAAATATATATTAAAAAATACAAAAACAGTAAGTTGGTAAAACATTTGAATTATGACATAAGTCTTTTTGCTTGGGAAAAGCCTCAGGGGAACAGTTCTACAGACAAGTCCCTGCAAGGAAAATGCTTCCAGGGAATGCCTCCCTAGACGAATCTTCTGCTAAGCAGAATGCCTCTGGCAAAATACTTTTGGTAAAATGCTTCTGAAAGATGATGACTCTCTTGACAAAACCTGTGCTCGCTCTCTCTCAGAGTGCCCAAAGCCAGGCTTTCATCACTGCAAGAGGCAGCCCATCAGTGGGATGAGCTCACTGTCTCTAACCAGTAAAAATAAAAACTGAAACAAATTACTGCCTGTATCCCAATGATTATAAAGACAGAGATTTCCATAATCACAGTTATTATAAATATTTGTACTCTGATTAGGTAATAGTGACAAATAACTGTCAGGAGTAGGGGATTTATGTGTGATAGAGTTTCTGAAATATGATCATACTGGAGTTATGCAAATCAGTCCTCATCAACCAATCTGACTGCAAGGATTTGCATATGTGATTACAAATGTGCAATAATGCATATGTAACTCTGGGCTCTGCCTGCCTGAGACTCTTTCTTCTGTGGAGTAGTTAGTTAACTGAAAAATCCTGAAGTTCCACTGGTACTGAAATTTTGTCTTGTTTTTCACATTCTTTGCATTACCTGGTACAAGTATATCTGTTAAGAAATTCCTGTGTCAAGGAAATCTTAAATCATATACTCACAACAAACAAGATTACTGTAGTTCCCCTCTTTCTCACTAATCTATTTAATCTCTCACTATCCTCTTGCTGCAACTACATCCGCTGAGGAAAGCCTTTTCAGTCCCTATGAACTACCTCAGAGTGAAAAGCAAAAGGTAGGAAGTGACCGCATTTACTACAGCACGCAATAAGGAGACTAGCACACAGACAGATAAACATGCTCTACAGATATTCAGTAAATGTCAAGGGTTTTTAAAGAGATCAGTCATGTTTCAAGCATATTGCTATAGCTAAAGAACAGTAGCCATGCTTTTTTAGGGCTAGAAAGTGAAAAGCAATCTTCAAACTACAGTATTAATTTCCCCTATTTTGGATTCCTTTCTCTTAAGGTCAATATGGTATGCAGAGCCTTACAACATTAGCTTTTTGGCATGCAGAAAAAGGCAGAGTGGAGGAAGGAGTAAAACATTAAACATTTTCATGACTTTTCTACCTAAAGTGCTTGTATTTCAGTTTAATGCTCCATCTGAACATATCTAATACATCAAATTTTCTGTACATAATATTTACAATGTTGATATAGGCTAACAAGCTGGAATATCTGGTCACCTCACAGTTTAAACTCAAGGCCACATCCTCTTCTTCTAAAGCATGTTTTGGCCAGAATGCAAGTGTACAAATTCCCCTTATACTTCCAAAAGCAATCCAGCCCACAATCCTTTAAGTACTTTTCCACTTGTCAAAGTTCCTTTGGCATCTGAAGTACGTCCCATAAGAACATACCTATGTTGAAATACATTGTTAGGATTTCCAATGACCTTGTTTGGGAAAACCTTTCTTCTCATAATGGAAGGAAGTTCAATTTGTAACATCAACTCTTACAGCACTGATTTCCTAATGCAACTACAAAGTATGTTGTTCTTACATGTGCCATTTCTTATTTGCTTTTCTTATTTGTGCATATTTTGCTGCTCTATTGTCAGTGCATGAATACAAGGAAGAAATTAAATGCACTTTGCAAGTAGAAATATCACTGATGACACTTGAAGGTAATTACAAAAAACCCTATGGTAAGCTCTTTTCAATACTGAAGACAAGGAATACAATATTTTCAGACAAGTGCTTATCCAAATAGTTTATAAGTAGGTGCTAACAGAACTGGGTGGAAAAAGGTTTCTCTACCCCAACAAGAATTTCAAGTTTCAAAATATTTCCTGTCCTGTATGAGGACAGAAATACAAGTTGTCCAACTTTTCCACAAAAAAAAAAAAAAAAAAAAAAAAAAAAAAAAAAAAAAAACACAAAAAAAACCAAACCCCC